>CAJQZJ010001558.1:20713430-20726150 GCA_907164525.1 Lophiomys imhausi
AAAGAAAGAAAGAAAGAAAGAAAGAAAGAAAGAAAGAAAGAAAGAAAGAAAGAAAGGAAGAAAGGAAGGAAGAAAGAGAGTCAGTGAGATGGCTCAGAGGATAAAGGCGCTTGCTGCCAAACCTGACAACGTGAGTTCAATCCCTAGAACCCACGTGGTGGAGAGAGAGAACAAAGTCCTGCATGTTGTCTCTCACTTCCACATGGTACACATGCCCCCCCACACACACAAATAAAAAAAATGTAAAAATAAGTAAACTGAAGGCCAGGCACAGTAGCAAATGGCTGTTATAATGTATATTACATTGGTAAATCTTCAGGTGTTTGAGCTCACTGAGAACTAGGCTCTGGAAACAAGGTTGCCCAACTTAAGTTCAGACCCAAGCGAGTTTGTGACAAAGTGTCCTTCAATGTCTGAACATGGGCTGGCCCCCTAATTCTGTGATAGAGACAGAAGAGGACACGAAAACAGCTCATGAGTAAACACACTGTGTTCTTATAGCTGCAGGTAAGCCATTTCCAACAGTATTCTTTCAGTTATGGGCATACGTGGGAGAGAAGCTGGAAGTCAAAATTTCAGCTGACTGCCTCAACTTCCCAAGCTGGTTTCTGCTGGACCATGAGCACTGGGTGTGATGAAGTCATCTCTGTTGTTGAAACCGGTATTTTTTTTTTTTTTTTGGTTTTTTGAGACAGGGTTTCTTTGTATAACTGCTCTGACTGTCCTGGACTCACTTTGTAGACCAGGCTGGCCTTGAACTCACAGAGATCCGCCTGCCTCTGCCTCCCGAGTGCTGGGATTAAAGGCGTGCGCCACCACCGCTCGGCTTGAAACCTGTATTTTTCTTGGATACCTCACCTGGATCACTCTCCTCTGCCTGAGTTGGGTTTTTGTTGTTGTTGTTGTTGTTGTTGTTGTTTATTTATTTTGTTTTGTTTTTTGAGAACTCCAAGGATGGCCTTAATAGGTCATTCACACAGTTAGTACTCAATTAGATGTTTTCTTTTTTTGTTTGTTTGTTTTTCTGGTTTGTTTTGTTTTGTTCTGTTTTTTGAGACAGGGTTTCTCTGTGTAACAGCCCTGGCTGTCCTGGACTCTTTCTTTGTAGACCAGGCTGGCCTCGAACTCACAGAGATCCACCTGTCTCTGATCCTGAGTGCTGGGATTAAAGACATGCACCACCACTGCCTGACTAATTAAATGGGTTTGTTTTTTTTTTTTTTAAGATTTATTTATTTATTGTGTATACAGTGTTCTGCCTGCATATATACATTCACTCCAGAAGAGGGCACCAGATCTCATTGTAGATGGTTGTGAGCCACCGTGTGATTGCTGAGAATTGAACTCAGGACCCAAATTTGAAAGAACAGCCAGTGTTCTTAACTTCTGAGCCATCTCTCCAGCCCCCTATTTATGTATTTATTATGTATACAGTATTCTGCCTGCATGTATGCCTGAACTTCAGAAGGGGGCAGCACATCTCATTGTAGATGGTCAAGAGCCTCCATGTGGTTGCTGGGAATTGAACTCAGGACCTTTGGAAGAACAGCCAGTGCTCTTAACCTCTGAGCCATCTCTCCAGCCCTTAAATGTTTTCTTATCTACATACTATTTAGTATTTATGCTTTTACTTTGGCTTGCTATATAATTAGTAACTCACTAATTTTCAAAACCAAAAATATGGCCATTGTAGATTATACTCCAAACTGTGCAACAAACCTGTAATGCCAGCACTCAGAGGCCGAGACAAGAGGATCAAGTTCTAGCCAGAGTCCTAATTGCTTTCTGTTGCTGTGATAAATACCATGACCAAAAGCAACTTGAGGAGGAAAGGCTTTATCTAGCTTATGTGCCCCAATCACTGTCCATCATTGAGAGAAGCCAAGGCAGCAACTCAAGCCAGAGCAGAGGCAGAAACCATGGAGAGGTTTCTCCTCTGGCTTGCTCTTCATTGTTTGCTCTGCCTGCTTTCTTATAGAACTCAGGACCACCCAGACAGGAATGGCATCAACCACAGAGAGCTCAGTCAAGATTCTCTCTTCCCAATTATGTCTGGGTTTGTGTCAAGCTGACAAAAACCACCAGCGAAGCCAGCCGGGGATACATAAAATTTTTCCTCAATAAATAAATAAGATGGGGGGATAACTCAGTCAGCATAAAAATTTGAATTTGATCCCAGCATCCACATAAAAAACCTGAGTGTAGCTGGGCAGTGGTGGTGCACACCTTTAATCCCAGCACTTGGGAGACAGAGGCAGGTGGATCTCTGTGAGTTTAAGGCCAGCCTGGTCTACAGAGTGAGTTCCAAGACAGCCAGGAATACACAGAGAAACCCTGTCTTGAAGAAAACCAACAACAAAAAGCTGGTATAGAGACTGGAAAGATGGCTCAGTAGTTAAAGTCACTAATTAGTCTTTCAGAGGACCCAGGTTCAAATCCCAGCACCCACATGGCAGCTCACAGCTGCCTGTAACTCCAAGATTGAGATTCTCACATAGACATTACATGCAGGCAAAACACTAACGCACATAAAATTAAGGTAAATAAATTTGAAAAAAAAAAGCTGGTGTAATGTTAGGCAGTTATAATGCTCAAAATGCAGAAACAGAGACAGATAGATCCCTGGGGTTCACTGGCCAACCAGCCTAACCTAATTAGCAAGTCCTCCATCCCCGGGAGAGACCCTGTCTCAAAGAAAACAAGGGAGATAGTTCTTGCAAAACAGCACCTAAGATTGACCTCTGGCTCCACACACATATTCACACACACACACACATATATATATGAACACTCCAAAAATGTTGAATGAGGATATATACAATATGATAGCATTTATATAAAGTTCTGAACCACACAAGCAAAACCAGATATTATTTATTTATTTAATAAATATACAAAATAAATGTGTGGAGGGATAGAATCAAATTCAAGACAGTCCTTGCCTTGGGAGAAAGTAATGGAATGGAGAAAGAGTATTATACCCAGATTTCAAATACATTGGTAATTTCTGTAAGTATTAAAATATAAATAAGAAGCCGGGCGGTGGTGGCGCACGCCTTTAATCCCAGCACTTGGGAGGCAGAAGCAGGCGGATCTTTGTGAGTTCGAGGCCAGCCTGGTCTACAAAGCGAGTCCAGGACAGCCAGAGCTGTTAAACAGAGAAACTCTGTCTCGGAAAACCAAAAAAAAAAAAATATATATATATATATATATAAATAAGAAAGTTTATCATTTTAATCACCTCAGTGGGTTGCTGTGGCTCAAACCCAGGGCCTACTGAATGTTAGGCATACCCTCTGACCCTGGACCTGTTGCCACCACCTTCCATTTTAACATAAGTGTGCTTTTCAGTAGCATTAACCAGGTCCCTAGGTTGTGCAACTGTCATTGTTGTTTCTGAGACATTTTTCTTCAACACATTAAAGCTCTGTACCACTTAACAATAACTCTCTGTGGTGGCTTGAATGAAATGGCCCCCCATAGACTCATAGAGAGTGGCATTATTGGGGGTGTGGCCTTGTTGGAGTAGATGTGGCCTTGTTGGAAGAAGTGTGTCACAGGGGGTGGGCTTTGAAGTTTCAGAAGCTCAAGTCAGGCCCAGTGTCACTCTTCCTGCTGCCTTTTGATCCAGATGAAGAACTCTCAGTTACCTCTCCAGTAACACATCTGGTTGCATCCTCCCATGCTTCCTCCCATGCCAGTAATAGAGTAGACCTCTGAAACTGTAAGCCAGCCCCAATTAAATGTTTTCTTTTATAAGAGTTGCCTTAGTCATGGTGTCTATTCACAGCAATAGAACCCTAACTAGGACATTCCCTGTTCTCTCTATCTTTTGTTTTTGGACAGGGTCTCATGCTTCAGGCTGGTCTCCAATTTGATATGTAGCCTAAGATGGCCTTGAACTTCCTGGTCCTCCTACTCCCACATCCCTAGTTCTAGGATTACTGGCATGAGCCAGTACACTCCGTAGAGCTGTAATTGTTAAAGACGAGGACTTTTTGTGTTGCCCAGACCGGCCTTAAACTCCTGGGCTCAAGCAATCTGCCAGCCTCAGCCTCCAGGGTACCTGAGACAACAGACATTTGCTACCACATTGGGCTCCTATGCTTAGTTTTCCAAAGAACTGAAATGATTTATTTTAAAGGTGGCTGATGGGTTCACACATTCTTTACTTTAGATTCCAGGCATTTTTTTTTTGTATGAGGGAAACATTTTGTAAATTTAAGAAGTGAATCGAGCTATAATTGAAAGTTACTGCTTGCATTGTTAATACTTTTGAATTGCATCATTAATCTGAAGCCATTTGCCTCGGGTTTCAAAACTATTAGTTTGAGTTTCTTCCAGCCCTTCCTCCACCCAGTGCTGGAGAATCAAACCCAAAACCTCACATATTCTAGGCAAGCACCCTATCAATGAGCCACACCCCCAGGCCCACATGCCTGCCATTCTAGCCCACTTAAAATACTGCGGTGTTCAATCCTGTGTGGAAGACTCCTTGAACCAAAGCCCCAACCCTAGAAACCTCTAACCTGAAAGTGATGACTCATGGGTTCTATCTCAACCTAAGCCCCATGGGTCATTCTGGGGGTTCCCAAGGACATAACACTGTACCTTGCAGGATATCCTGTAAAGATGGTCTGACTTGAGGCTATCTCTCTTGCAGGTGAACCTTCCTCTGTCCAGCCTGGTAGCCTAGAGTCTGCAGTGCAGAGGGACAGAGCCTAGATCCTGGTCAGTGCAGAGGGACAGAACCCAGTCCTAGCTAATACAGAGGCACAGGGCCTAGCCCTCCAATTTGTGGGGTCCAATAACAAGAAAATTGGCTGTGAGTCCCAGGTTTGCCTCATTGAACATGAAGTCGGGTCCTCCATCTTTCCAGGCCCCAAGTTCTGGAGAACAAGTGAGGTGAGGGGTTCCAGGACCCATACTCTACAGATGTTGTAGGAGGGAGGGGAGACAAACCCTTGATGAGCTACTTAGCCCATCACCGAAGCTCCTGGGCATCTGACATCTGGGAGACCTCATTAGGTAAGTGCTAACTTGTCCCTTCCGCTAAGCCTAGCTCTCGTAAATGTACTGTGACGAGGGTGAAGTGTTTATGGAAATGTGCATGATAAATGATCAGGAAGCCTCATTTTAATATGGTTTACTACATCATTTGCCCTGCAGCAGACACCAACCATATAGCAAACACTGAGGCTGCCTGGCTTGGGCTGGCAGTCAGGCCATGACACATGCAAAGGTACAGAGAAGGCAGGTGTCCCCAGAGAACCTGGCTCCCATCCTTCCTGAGTTACCCTCCGTTGTCCAGAATTTAAAGAAAAATGGGGCTTCATCTCATAGCCAGTCCCCTGCAGGCTGCAGCACCCGGCTATTGCAGAGGAGGTGCTGCAGAAACATTTGATGAAATATGGAGTCATGAATAAATGAACGAACAAGAACCCCTGGAAAGCGGCACTCCACCAACCTGCAACAGTGTTTGGAGTTGCTCTGCCAGCTTCTCCTTTGAGTTAAAATTTCCCATTAATGCGAGGAAGGTTCGTTCTATCAGCACAACCTAGCAAGAGTTCCTTCAGTAATCAGAAAAGATGAACAAGCTAGGGGTGGGGCTATGCAGGAACCAGCAATGGCCTTTCCTCCCCCAGATACATGTATACTAGCTAGGGACACCGATCGAGGCCATCAAGCCAACTGCTGAGGTAGAGCCATTTGCTCAGAAATGCCTGTCACCTATAATCCCACCTGCACTAGAGATGCAGAGGCTGAAGGACCAGAAGTCCGAGGCCAGCCTCAGCTACACAGTGAGTTCCAGGCTATCCTGGAATATCCTGTAGTACCTGAAACCCTGTCTCAAAAAAGAAAAAGAGCCTGGTGGTGGTGGTGGTGCATGCCTTTAATCCCAGCACTCGGGAGGCAGAGGCAGGTGGATCTCTGTGAGTTCCAGACCACCCTGGTCTACAAAGAGAGTCCAGAACAGTCATAGCTGTTACATAGAGAAACCCTGTCTCAAAAAAAAACAAAAACAAAAAACAGAGAGAGAGAGGAGAGACAAAAGTAAGAAAGAAAAGAAAAAAAGGAAAAAGAAATGTGTATCACCTACTGAAAGGAAAGGCATTTATTGTTCACTCTGGACCAAGAAGACAGATCAGACTCCCGACTCTGACTTTACCAAATCCTTCTAGAAATTTACATACCATAACTCACAACTCCTGTCAGGCACTTACTTCCTCAGGGGAGAGCTGCTAAACACTGAGAGGTGCTGTCCATGGTATGTGTGACAGGTGTGAAAGGGGGGACCTGTAGCTTGAGCATCCTGGTATCAAACCATTAGCACCTCCAAAGCCAGCAATTCTCAGCCTTTGCTGTGCATAAAAATAATCTCGAGGTGCTTGTTTAGACACATCTGGAACTGCACACACCTATTCTGGGTCAGTGGGTGTGAGCTGGGGCCCTGGAGTGTGCACTGTTCATAGACGTCCATCAAGGTGGGACAGACATCCCAGCCGTCCTTTGTGGAGTCTAATTTGTAGAGGGCTTTTGAGAGTCTGTGGGGTACTCACTGAACCTTGCCAGGGACTGGTTCTGCTTTGGCGCTGCCCACCCTGGCAACATAATTGACTAGGCTTGAACATGTCCAGATGCTTAAACACACCCCCACCACTCCCCTGCCAGCTGGCACTTAGCATCGGCAAGAACATTCATTTCTTGGGTTTCCTGTCTATGTCTTCACCTGGTCCTGGCAACAGACAGAGCAGCTGACTCCATTCACCCAATAGAGAAACTAAGGCAGGCACGTAGCATGGGATGATGTTTGCACTGGGGAGACACGAGTGCTGACGGCCTGCCATGCATTGGGCTAGACATCCCACTTCTTCCAGACTTTTCCTAAGAATTGTGAGCTGCTCTCCCAGAAAGCCTCTTCTATAAAAGGTCAAGAAGCCAGAAGGGACTAGTCAGCCCCTTCTCCATCCCAATCTTCCCATGAGCCCATGGGTCAGACTCAACTTAAAAAGAACACAGGGGCCGGGCATGGTGGCGCATGCCTTTAATCCCAACACTCTAGAGAGGTATATCCAGGCTCCTGTGTCCAGTCCCGCTTGCTAGACACTTGACCACCTGAAGCCTCAGTTTCCCTATCTGCCAGATGATGACCTCTTCCTGTTCCTCAATGAAGGGCGGGTGGAGACTGTCTGTTGCTGCATTTTGATATCCGTGTCACTCCATAATCATTTTATGATGCAGCCACCACTGGCATAGAAAAAGTCACAGTGTGTGTGTAAGGACTAAGCCCCTTCGGTCAGGCTAGAATGACAGCCTGCCAACTCCAGGGGCCTCTATCGCCCCTCACACTTTGACTCTCCCAGAGGCTGAGTAGACTCTCCCAGCACCCAGACCGCCAAGCCAGTTCATTCCCCTGTAATCCCTGACACTTGACCCCTCCACCCTCGCCCCCTTTCCATCTGACTGTCCCTGTTCAAGAAGTCTCATGAGGATCCTGAAGAACAAGGCTTTACCTGTGCAGCCAACTCCACTCTGAGAGGGAGAATGGAAACATCAGGGAGGGAAAAGTTATTGTTTGAGAAGGGGTCTTGCTCTATAACCCTGGCTGGTCTAGAAGCCATGTGTAGACCAAGCTGCCCTCAAATATGTGGCAATCCTCCTGCCTTTGTTTCCTGAGTGCTGGAATTAAATGCCTTTGCCACTATACCCAGCCCTCTGTTAGGTCTTAACTGCAACTCTCAGTAATCAGCAGTCACTCTGGGCTGTTCTCTGTGCCTGGGCCTCAATTTCCTCAGCTGCAAAGTGGGAACAAGAAACTCTGGCTCCATGCTGGACAGTAAAAGACTCAGTGAAATGAGGGTGGAGGCATGATTGGCAGAGTGGGAAACGGTTTCCAAAGATAGGTGCTGACCACTCAAGCACAAAAGCCAAGCCCATAGAAGCAGCCATAATCCAGGACTCAAGAAGCTGAATGAAGCAGGAGGATCATAAGTTGAAAGTCAGCCTGGGTGAGGGTGAGTCCAAGGCCAGCCTGAGCAAATTAGTAAGACCTCAACTCAAAATAAGAAATATAAAGAGGAGTTGGTGCAAATCCAAGACCAACCTCAGACAGAATGAGTTCAAGACCTACTGGGCCACTCAGCAAAACCCTCTCTCAACATAAAAACTGCAGAAGGCTGGGGTGTACAGCTCAGTGGTAGAGTGTGCCTAGTGTGTGTAGGACCCTAGGTTCAATTCACAGTATCACAAGAAATAAAGAAAAATTAAAAGAGGGAGGAGAAATCACATTACCTCCATTTCTTACCAGTGAGTCTAGTCTCTTACAGGAAGGAAGAAAACAAAGTCAGCCTTGTGAAGTCCCTCATGCCTGGGATCTTCAGGGCTAAACTGGGGCCTCACCACACTGCTGGGAAATTGGAATTAGTCCCATTTCACAGACAAGGAAACTGAGACTCAGGGGCTCAAGTGAGTCCAGCAGTATGATGCATCTAAGAGCAACAGAGGAGACACTCTCCTCTCCTATCTGCAGCCCTCACCTTGCATAGAGCTCATGGTCAACACTCTCTCAGATTCAATAGGTCAGTGGTTCTCAACCTTCCTACTGCTGGGACTCTTTAATACAGTCCCTTGTGTTGTGGTGGCCTGGAAACATAAGATTATTTTCATTGTTACTTCATAAATGTAATTTTGCTACTGTTATAAATCTTAATGTAAATCTCTGTGTTTTCCTATGGTCTTAGGAACTGTGAAAGTTCAACCACTCCCAGTGGGTCGCGACCCACGAGTTGAGAATCTTTGCAAAAGAGGGACACAGCTCAAAAACAAAACAAAAAAAACCGATAAGCCTCTCCCACGTGTCAGTGAAAACCAGAGTAAACAGGACTCCATCTGCACCAGGCCAGAGCTTACTGGTGACACACCTGTATAAGCAGCAGCCTGTTCCCAGCACAGCTGTTCCCAGAAAGCAGGCAGGGATTTGTTTAGTTCCCTGGCCACAGGATGCACAGTGCTGGCAGGGCGGGCAGCACCTGGCCTTTCCGCCCAGACTCAGTCATCATCCCAGGAGGTCTCCCCTGCCCTGCCCTGGCCTCCTTCGCTTTCCCCATCCTGACTATGCCCTGGTCCAAGTCCTCACCTAGCTGTCCCTGTGGGTCTTTCAAGCCACTCAGGTACGGAATGAGGGGCTTGGTCCAGGTTCCAGAAGCCCCTGTTCTCAGGAACTGAGCTGAGAGGAAGTGAGCAGACTGTCCCAGCAGTCTGCCCTGGGGCTGTCCCAGGGCGCACATGTTGTGCTAGGATGTAAACAGCCTGTTCCTGATTTCCTGGGAGGGTAATCCTGTGGCCTGCCCACTTGCCACTTGCCACTGCACGGGAGGAGCTTTTTGGGGAGAAGTTCATGTTCACATCCCCAAATGGCTTCTATGGCCGTGGGTTCTGTTAATTGAACACAGCATGGGAAGACTGTGCCCTGGGCATCCCTGGTTTCTCGAGTGTGTGTGCATGCTGGGGAGACGCACCGTTCACAGCATCTGCCATCACTGTAGCCTGTATCCCGGAATGGGAGGGGGGTCGTTTTTTCACTTGAGTGACTCTACACACGTGTGTGTGTGTGTGTGCGTGCCTGTGTGTGTGTGTTTGCAGTGCCCCCCCCGCACACCTGCGTATGTCCCCGCGAGAGTGACTGCAGCCCCTCGTGGGATGGAACTCGGGCGCAATGAGCGCCACGCGGGTCGCGGCCTGCGAGTGTTAAAGTGAGGGAAGGCTCGGAGTGGCCCTGCGCGTCTCCCGCGCGTGTGTGCGCGCCGTGTGAGCGCGAGTGAGCGGTTGCTGTCCTGGCTCGCTCGCTCGCTCCCTCGCTCTCCCAGCGCCCGCGCGCGCAGCCCGCACACTCACCGCTTGCTTGCCGCCGGGTGACGCGGGCTGGGCCCGCCCCCTGCTGCCCGCCCCGCACTCACTTGCACCGACCGCCGCCAGGCAGGCAGCAGCCGCGTCAGGGCCGTCCGGGCTCCACGCCGGCTATGCCCGCAGCATCCGCCGCGTCCCGCGGGACCCGCTGAGTTGCCCCCGGGCCGGGGTCACACCAGGCCGGGCCGCGCGCGGCGGCGGCGGCGCTGCCTGCATGACCCTCCGGAGGCGCGGGGAGAAGGCGACCATCAGCATCCAGGAGCATATGGCCATCGACGTGTGTCCCGGGCCCATCAGGCCCATCAAGCAGATCTCCGACTACTTCCCCCGCTTCCCGCGGGGCCTGCCCCCCACCGCCGCGCCCCGGGACGCCCCCGCGCCCCCGCTTGCAGCCAGCGCCGGCCCCCGCAGCCCCTCCGACGGCGCCCGCGGCGGCGACGACGAGGAGGACGTGGATCAGCTCTTCGGAGCCTACGGTGCCGGCCCGGGCCGCGGCCCCGGCCCCGCGAGGCCGCCCGCCAAGCCCCCCGAGGATGAGCCGGACGCCGACGGCTACGAGTCAGACGACTGCAGTAAGTTTCCCAGTTGCCCGCCGAGCGCCCCCTCCCCGTCCCCGGGTCCCCGCAGGACAAGCGCCGCCGCCGCCGCCGCCCGGCACACCGGCGCGCGAGAGCTGGGAAGTTTCAGGGTCGTCCTCTGGGGGCTCCCCGTTTCCGGGCCTCTGCTCCCAGGAGCGCGCCCCGCACCCCGCCTCGGCCCGCGCGCCGCGGGAGCTCCGGCGCGGGCGGCGGCTTTTGTTCCCGGGAAGGGCGGAGCTGCGCCCGGGAGAGACACCAGTTGCTGCGGGCCGCTCGGTCGCTCCCGGCCCCAGAGCCCTCTGCGGGCGGTCCCGGGTGGCCCCCCGGGGAGAGCTGGGGACCCCGAGGCGGCTGGGGCGGGCTTGGAGGCCCTCACTGCGCCGCAGCTTTGCTGGTGCGCGGGCGGAGGACCAGGACCGCGGGGCCGCTTGTCCTTTGGAAAAACCTTGGCGGTTCCTCCTCCCGCATCCGAGGACCCCACCACAGCGCTGGCCCTGGGCAAGGACCTTCGCCCACCTGTTACGCGGGCTTCCTTGGAGCAGGAGGGTCCCCAGCCGCGCCCCCTCCTCCCGGACTCAGCCCCAGGGAGACAGTAGATTCCAGGGTATCCCGAGCCAGGCCAGGAATGTGTAGTCTCCGAGGGTTCCTGCTCCGGCCCACCAAGGACCATCCAGGAAGCCAAAGAAGGAAGAGGTCACAGCCCCTGTCCCATAGGTTTGCTGGGGGCTGGGGCTGGGGGTGGGGGTCACTGCATGGAAGGGCCCCGGCCCAGCTGTGACCATGGTTCATTTAGAAATAAAGAGCCAGCCTCAAAACCTAGTCACCAGTGGCATGGGACCGTGGGAGTTCAGGGGGTCCCATATCAGCTTCCCCAAGGCAAAAGTAGCCCCTTCTCGGTGCAACATTGGTGGTTGTGCCTTGTCTGGGCGTTCCCCAGGGCCTCCAGGCTAGAGCCGGGCTTTTCCCCAGTAAAACATGCACCTCTGGAATCTAAGGATGGGAGTTTGCAGTGCCACACCGAGGAACAGACTCTTCATTTCACTTCAGGGAGCCCATCAACAGAGGTGGATCATGCCTGGGCCAAGAACACTGCCTTTTGTGTGCATTCTAGCCCTGGACCCTCTCAGTCAGGGCATCATGAGGCCCTACCCCCAAGCAAAAAGGCTAGGGAGCAGGCCTCGCCCTCTGCTGTCCTGCAGGCTAGGGGAAACTAGGTGGGCAAAATTTATTAAAGTCTGCAGAGCTGCACCCTGGATTTACTTCCTGCCCAGTTCCTGGCACTGCGCCAAGGATCCAGGCTAGCTGGCCTCTAGAGAGGCCCTAAGTAGGACCACAATCAGGCCCCTGGAGGATCCAGAGCCATCCTGGGAAGAAAGGATAAGAAGCAGTTTCCATTTCCAGCATTCTGCTTGCAGCCAAGGGACTGAGCCGGTGGACAAAGATTGTGCTTGAGCTGCAGGCCACCCTTCAGGTCCCATAGCAGCCCAGGGGTGACATATGACCAAGAGGAAATCTAGTCATTGTGGCTCTCCTGAAACCCACCAGAAAATAAAATAGGCCAAAAGCTCCATCTCCTGTCTGTCAACTCTACAGTGTTTTCAGAACACTGCTCTAGCAGCTGGGAGTGCGGCAAAAGGAACCATGCTGAGTCCCTGGGCTCAGGCCACAGGTGTCCTAGCTGGAAACAGGTTCACAGAGTTGAGTCCTAGAGATACAGCTTTCTCAGCTGAAACCGGGGGCTGGACACACCCAGATCACTGTGACACACTAACAGAGTGTGGAGACAAGGCCTGGAGGGTCCAGAACTGGGAAAGAGGCTGAGCCAGGAGGCTTGTATCTCACAGGGGCTGAGAGCATGAGAAGTGTGGCTCTCATAGGTGAGGAAACCCTGAACAGGACCACTCTGTGCCTGGTGCCCAAAGCTGTGCACCCTCTGAGCTCTAACAACCAGATCCCTTAGAATAAGCCTAAGTGATTCAAGCCAGATGGTTCATTATGGCTTTAGCCAGGGTTATGCTATTTGCTGCTCTAATTATTGGATTATCTATCTGCTCAGACAAAAGAAATGAGGGCGGTTGCTGTTGTCCAAGCAGAGGGTAAAAACAGCCTGTTTGCTTAGCCTTGTTCTCCTTTTTAAAGCCCCTCCCTTGCCGGTCACCTTAAAGTATGCAAGTATGGGCACATGAAAACACACACACACACACACACACACACACACACACACACACACACACAC
>CAJQZJ010001558.1:20734702-20782924 GCA_907164525.1 Lophiomys imhausi
GTGTGTGTGTGTGTGTGTGTGTGTGTGTGTGTGTGTGTGTGTGTGTGTATCTCTGTGCCTGTGTACACAGAGTAGGGGACCAGAGGCCTCTGAACCATGAACAAGAACATGGTGACCCTGTTCTTCTCTGTAAATGTCTCCAAAAGGGAGGACAGGCCTGGGAAATGCTGAGGCCCCGGAGAGGAACCAAGGAATATAAGCTGAATCAAGGCTCACATTCAGCCTCTCCAGATCCATGGCACTTCCCAGGCTGTACTCTCACATAGTGTTTCAGTTGATTTTCTATTGCTTTGATAAAACACGGACCAAAAACGACTTGGGGAGCAAAGGGCTTGTTCCATCTTCCAGCTTGTACTTCATCACCCAGGGAAGTCAGGGCAGAGGTACCTGGAGGCAGGAGATGATGAAGAGGCCGTTAAGGACTGCTGCTTACTGGCTCGCTCAGCCTGCCTTCTTATAGGTGCCAAGGACCACCAGCCCAGGGGGAGCACCACCCACAGTCCTCTGGGCCCTCCCACGTCAAACATCAATCATCACAGAAAATGCATGAAAATGCATCGCAGTCTTGCCCACAGGCCAGTCTAGTGGGAACATTTTCTCAGATAAGGCTCTCTCTTCCCAAATGACTCTAGCTGGCATGAGGTTGACATAAAATTAACCAGGACTCTTGGTAACTCTCATCTCCCAGATGAGGATGTGTCTCTATTATCTGTTAACAGGAGTCACCACCCGCCCTGTGTGGCTGCTTAACCACGTAGGAGTAAAACACTCAGCACCTGGCATTTCGTCTAACACTGTCTGGCAGGGTAGTGCCCAGTGGGCATATCTACATACAGGTAGACCTGGATCACTCACCTCCAAGAACTGCCCAGAAAATCCCCAACAGATCCACGGCTCTAGGAGACCAGCATTACTCTTAAACTATGATAAAATATCACACACATGGGACTAGAGTGATGGCTCAGTGGTTAAGAGGATTGGCTGCTCTTCCAGAGGACTCAGGTTCAAATCCCAGCACCCATTTAAATTTTTTAAAATTTAAATCACACACACGGAACTTAGCAGCAGAATGCTGAGCCCACTCCAGGGTCTGTGCTGTATCATCACCATCCATCCGGGAGCCTTTTCAGCTTGCCAAACTGAAACTTCTTGTTCCCAAAACAGCTGCCTGTCTCCCGTTGCCTTTCCTCGCCTAGCCCAAGCCAAGACCTTGTAGAGGCAAAGTCAGACAGTTTCTGTCCCTGTGCATTGGGCCGTCTCACCAGCTGGTGTCTGTCCCTGTTCTCCAGGCTGAGCACTGAGAACACTCAGATAGTTTTGACCACCCAGAAGATCCCAGTCCCTAGTGCCTCGAGAGCAGTAGCCTCTGGACAGTGGAGGCCCAACAGGAACTTGGTTTAGGGGGCAGTGGGGGGAGGTCTATCCTCTATAGGCCAAGACCTTCCTGTCCCCTCAGTGCTAGTAGGACTCCATACAGCATCTCCCCTGCCCATCTGAGATAGTGGCACCTCTTTTTTATTTCTCGGAAACACGATAGGCTGATGGGATCTGCCTGAGAGAACCCCTTTCCTACCTCTGGCTAAACACAACCTCTTGCCCCGTCTCCTAGATTCAGTAAGCTCTTGGGGGATGTCCACATAAGCTCCTGGGGGCTGCTGACACAGGCCTGCCATGGTGCAGGGCAGACCCAAGACTCAGAGACAGCGAGGCTGCCTGAGTTAGGGACTCACAGCACTAGCTCAGCCTCTGGCTGAACCCACCAGCTCTTGCTTCTAACCCAGTGTGTGGGCCTCTGGGGTGCCCAGGGACCTGCCAGGTAGAAGGAGTCTGACAGTAACAACAGAGACAGCATCACAGACTAGGGATCCAGAGGGCAGAGCAGGCCTCACTGCCATCCTAGCATGGCAGCCACCTGCTGCCCGAGCCAGCCCTTATGGTTGCCCCTGGCCTCAGAAGTGGGACTTGCAGTATCTCTAGTTAATCTCCTGCCTCAAAGATCTACAATGGGAAAGAGAAGCCATTGAAAGCACTGTAAATGTGATAAGAGTGCAGGGCTTGTAGAGCTGAAACAGGAGCCCTCAGCTGTCCCCTACTCAGGCTGGGCCATTAGATCCCTCAGGACAGCTACCCTTTCCTCCCTGGGGGTGAGGTGAGCGGAGTGTGAAAAGCCACCATAACCAAGGCACACACCCTTTCTCCAGGTCACCATTACCAAGGCACACACCCTTTCTCCAGGTCAAGTCCCAGTAGTTCTGGCCTACCTTATATCCCACCCTTACTCCAGCTACTTCTCTGATATCCTCTGAGGGCGTGGGCAGGGGAGTGAAGTGCCACCCATTAGCCCTGCGTCTCCATTCCTCCTTGCTCTGTTCTGCTCAGACTGTGGGAATGACTGACTCTTTACCTGTGATAAAGCTGAGACTGCAAAGTGGCTGCTCCACTAACTAGGAAGTTCTGGGGACTGAGCTCTGTACTCCCAAACCTGGCCTGGGGCCACAACAGAAGAGAAATGGGTGGGCACCCAGCCTGAAAGCTCCTCCAAGCCCATAGAGAAGTCTTGGGTGAAAGGTTCAGGGCACCTAAGCAGGAGCCAAGCTATCCCTCCCTCACCCATCTGGAATGTAAGTCTTGCACACCTTCCTAGCCCCCGTGGGCCTTCAGCACTAGAAAGATGTAAACACAATTCCCAGAACGTTAGCTGAAGCCCTTGTGTGGGTTCCCTTCCCAGAGATGTACATTCCTGGGTGGTCAAAAGGAACTGAAATCAAAGTTAGCGAGGGATGCCATCTTGTGGAAGGACCCTCCATGGCAGGTAGCCTGAGTCTTCCGGGGACACCACCTGGCAAATGCAGAGGAGAATGGCAGTCTCAGCTGGCCTCCCAGACTTGGAACAAGCGTTTTCCCAGCTACCATAAGGAAAGTAGGGGTGAGCATACAGCTGGTCATTGGAGATTTGGGGTCACAGAGGGAAGACCCCATCAGGAATGGTGTCCAGAAAGTAGGAAGAAAGATAGGCCTCCCCAAGTTTAGAGTGAGGTGTGTCTCAGGGTTCAGCTGTCAAGAAGGTAGTAGGGAAAAGAACCTTACAGCCAGAGTGTGGGGGGAGAGAGGCTTACCCCAGTAGTGTTTGGCCCTTGAGAATCTCCCATCATCAGGGAGAATGGAAATGTCAGGGAGGAAGCCCACTCAGCTGGCCCTCTGTGTCCTCACTCTCAACTCACACCCTCTCTGATCTCTGCTCAGGGCCTGAAGCCGATGGACCACAACGGACTGGCTGATCCCTATGTCAAACTACACCTGCTGCCTGGCGCCAGCAAGGTGAGGGTCTCTGGCCCAGGCATGGCACTGACTTGGCATTCACAGCCTCCCTGGAACCTCATGAGTCTGTTACCTGACTGCTAAGTGGGCCCCTTGGAATGTCCAGATTACATTTCATCGGAAGTCATTTTAGACCGAGGATTCTATAGGGTCAGTTGTGAATAGCACACGCCTTTAGCGGCAGCACTTGGGATGCAGAGGCGATCAGATCCCTGTGTGTTGAAGGTCAGATGGGTCTATGTACATAGTGACGTTCAGGCCAGCCACCAATGCAGGGAGATAAAGCGCCTGTCTGCAGGACCTGTCAGAGCCTTAAATGTGTTGATAGGCCATTCTGTGGCTCATAAAGGGGACCAAGTGGGAGGCATTGGCCTGGTTTACTTGACCACAGAACCCCTGTTCCTGCTCCCCTGCCAGGTGACCCAGCAGGAAGATGGAAGCACAGAGCCAATACTCCACCCTCAAGGCTTTCATTAGGAAAACATGGATTCCAGGCAGAATGAAGAGCCTGGGTAAAGGCAGGGGGCACATGAGGTGATCCAGGAAAGTGATCCAGTTGTGCCACTGGCTCTGGGGGCATGACCAGTCTTGATAAGGAACTCTCTTGTGACAGTGGGGAGGGGGCACAGGCAGCGGTCTTTGTTTAGGCTAATGCCTATTAAATTGGACACTTCAACTTCCCAATGGAAGTGAGCCACATAGCAACTTCCCACTCCCTGTAGGACTACCCCAGAGCCATCACCTCTATCCTGCTGTTGTCACCAGGGCCTGGGGGACATATGCTCCTCGCATTAGCTTTCTGTGGCTACCTCAATTCCCACAGCTTAGCCATTTAAATACGCCATTGCCTCCCTGTTCTGTCAGCTAGATAGGTTGCATAGACTGGACCAGAAATTAAGATATCAGCCAGGCTGTTTCCTTTCGAGGACAGTCACTCCCTCCCTTTCTAAGTAGAGGCTGCCCACTACCCCAGCTGAAGTCCCTGGCCTGTGTGTGAAGCCAGCTGAGCCCCCAGCTGAACTAGTCCTGTCTCTTTTTCTATTAAAGAACAGGAGCCACTTAGATGCCTCCAATAAGCTTAGCTTAAGTCAGCTAATTAACACGGTCTGTTTCACCATCTGCCTCAGTCCCCTCCACTATGTCAGATAGTGCCTCTATTGTTGGAGGGATCAGGCCGGCCCGCTGGCCCGCTTAGAGGCCACACTCACTCAGGACCAAAATAAGACCACTCTCTCTTTTTCCAGGCAAATAAGCTCAGAACGAAAACTCTTCGGAACACTCTGAACCCCACGTGGAATGAGACCCTCACGTATTATGGGATCACAGATGAGGACATGATCCGGAAGACCCTGAGGTGGGTGAGGGCCCCTGTGCCTACACCCCACCTGGGAACACCCTACCACTTGTGAATTCCCAATGACTGTGGAAGCCAATCACCCCCAGGATCTCCGTGTGTGATGAGGACAAATTTCGCCACAATGAGTTCATCGGAGAGACTCGGGTGCCCCTGAAGAAGCTGAAACCCAACCACACCAAGACGTTCAGCATCTGTCTGGAGAAGCAGCTGCCGGTGAGTGGAGGAAGGTTCAGGCACCCCAGATGAGCAGGAGTTTACTGAGCATCTACTATGTGCCAATACTGTGTTCCCGGCACAGTTGCGGGGGATGGAAGGGACTTGCACAGGAGTAGGGCTAATTCATGGAGCAGATTGCACAGTGGAGGGGGCAAGAATAGAAGGGGACATCACAGAAATGGCAGGGAATCATTTCACCTTCCACAGGTGACAAGGGTAACAATTCCAGTAATGATGAGGACTAAATCTAAGACCTTGTGTGGGTAAGCAAGCACTCTTCCACTGAGCTACATCCCCAGCCCTTTTAAAAATCCCCAGCCCTTTTAAAAATTTTACTTTTGAGCCGGGAGGTGGTGGCGCACGCCTTTAATCCCAGCACTCGGGAGGCAGAGGCAGGCGGATCTCTGTTGGTTCGAGGCCAGCCTGGTCAACAAAGTGAGTCCAGGACAGCCAGAGCTGTTATACAGAGAAACCCTGTCTCAAAAAACCAAAAAAAAAAAAAAATTTTACTTTTGAGCCAGGCGTGGTAGTGCACGCCTTTAATCCCAGCACTTGGGAGGCAGAGGCAGGCAGATCATTGTGAGTTCGAGGCCAGCCTGGCCTACAAAGCAAGTCCAGGACAGCCAGAGCTGTTACACAGAGAAACCCTGTCTCAAAAAAAAAAAATTTACTTTTACAGATTTAAATTTTTTCATGTGTATATAATGTAGTATATATGTATGTGTGTGGTCTATGTGAGTGTGTGTGCATATGTATGTATGTATTATGTGTATGTATAAGTGTGCATGTGCACATGTGCGTGAGTGCATGCATGCATGTGTGTACATGAGTGTGCATGCACATGTGGGAGGGAAGTATAGTCTATGTGAGTGTGCATGTGTGTATGCGTGTGCTTTTATGTGTATGTGTACGTATTGTGTGTATGTATGTGCATGTGTGTTTAGTCTGAGTGTGTGCACAGTGAAGAGATATGTATATGTGCAACCTTGTCGTAAACATGGAGTGTCTTCCTCATTTGCTTTCCAGCTCATTCTTTGAGACAGGGTTTCCCACTGAACCCAGAGCTCACTAACTAATTAGTCTGGCTGGCCAGCGAGCTGGGATTACAGATTTGTACCCACATGCCCAGCTCTCCAATGGTGCTGGGAGCCAAACTTACACACCCAACACTTGATTTTCATATGAAACAGAGTCTTGCTAATTTCCCCAGACTGGCCTTTAACTTGCTATATAGCCCAGATTGGTAATGAACTCCTTTTTGTTTGTTTGTTTGGTTGGTTTTGGTTTTTGAAGGGTTTTGGGGGGGGTGTGTTTGTTTTTTATATTTGAGACAGGTTTTCTCTGTGCAGCCCTGGCTGTCCTGGAACTCACTCTATAGACCAGGCTGGCCTCGAACTCAGAGATCTGACTGTCTCTGCCTCCTAAAGGCTGGGATAAAAGGTATATGCCACCACCACCTTGTTAGCAGTGAACCCTGGATTGATCCTCCTGTCTCAGCTTCCTCTGTAGCCAAGAATACGACCTGTGGCACGGGCAGGACATGGTGATATTTTGATGAGCTAGAATGGCCAGAAGCAGAGAAAGGAGAGAGGCGAGGGCTGGAGTCAAGAACCAGATAGAATGGGGGCTGGGTGTGGATAGAGGCCTTCTGCCAGGACAGTCCCAAGCCTGAAGCCAGGATGCATGGAAGGAGGAGGAAGCCATTCACTAAGGGTAACTCAATTGGAACTGGAACGTGTTAGGCCAGGAGTGCCATGAGATGCTCAGAGGAGACAGCATGTAATTCCTTCCTGGACATTATAATTGCTCGGCATGATGTCAGGGCAAATTTAGCCCCAGTCTTGAGCAGCTGAGCTCCCCCACCCCCCTGTAGAGTCTTGGTGTCTGTTCCTGTCCAATCACTGTCCTGTTTGCCTTCTCACCTCATCTCTCCTGGTTTATAGGGGCAGAGGGTTTAGGGATCCTCAGTTTTCAGGGCCAAGAGAGATAAACTAAGCCCTCTACCTCCCAATGTTCATGATATGGCTCTCTCTCTCTAAAACCTGATCCAAGAGGAAGAAACCCAGCATTGAACCCATGTATGTCAGGCCTGGCAGGTACTGGAGCCTGGGATGTGGCCACTCCACAAGCTGGGCCCAAGCCAAGCCCTACAGATCCACCCAGTAGCTGAGAGATACTGACTTTGTACATGATTTTCTCAGACTGCATTCTCATTGCACATTCTCTGCACTCAGGTGCATGTGTCATAGATAGACCCTTTGCTGGTGTGCTCTTAGTCACTTGCCAGAGGTGACTCAAATTTTCAAATGGCCTACACCTCTCTGGAAGCCACTACCAGCTGCCGTGGTGCTGTGTCCTTGAGTTCTGACCTCTGATATAAACAAGACTCTGTGTACGTGTGGATGCACAAATGCATATGTGTACACATGCACTGTGTGTTCGTGTGTGTACATGTATGTGAATGCGGATGCATGAGCGTGTGTTGTGACTGTTTCAGAGCCATACTTTGGCCATTGCTGGGCTTCCCTTGAATTTGCTATGTTGATCAGTGGCCAGCTTGGGGATACACAGTGACCACAGGAGTGATGTTTGGGATAACCACTCTGGTCATAAGGATATATTTTACTGTTTTATATTTTGTACTCTATATTATATTGCTTGTTCTAAATAAATACTGGGTTCAACGGTTGTGATATGAAACAGTCCAAAGTATGGTAGTGTCATCTGCCTTTGAGAACATTTCTGCTTTTCTGTACGACATGCAGAGCCTAGAATCACACACCTGCACTGTTGGTCATGACTGCCTGAGCATTGGGTTGAGAAGGGTGCCAAGGCTATCTATATCTGAATTCAGAGTGAATGCTGGGATCAATTAGCCATGTCTGCTCTGGGCATGAAACTTGGAGAGAGACCTGTGAGTCGCGCCTCCCTTCCCCATCTCACAAGACTGTCCTCTCCGGGAAGGTTTGGACATGGCCACATGGGTTTGCAGGTCAGCCCCAAGCAGAGCGCAGCTACAACTGAAGGCTGAGCCTGTAAAACAGGAGCCTGGCAGATCCTGAGGAGGGACCCTCAGGGGACACGAGCTGCCAACTGGGCATGTCTGAATGTCTCTATGGGAGGATGGGCAATGGAGAAGACTCCAGCTGTAAGGACATGGGGGGACAGGATGAGGATGTGGAGGCCTAGAGTTAAAGTCTCACCCCAAGGTGGGTGCTGGGCCTGCCTGGGATGAGCTGGGCATCTTCCTGTCAGGCTCCCAGATGCCTTGGGGCTCAAAAGGTCACAAAGCTCTGTCATTTAGGCTCTTGGGGGAGGACCGTGCAAGCTTTCTAGGAGTGGGTGGAGCTGAGTAGAGACTTGGAGGAGGGCACCAGCTCAAAGTGAAGTCTGCAGAGAAGGCTTGAGTGTGAAGAGGGTCAGGCTGGGGCAGACTTCCTACCCAGGTGACAGACACATCAACTCTGCAGAGCAGGCATCTCTGTCACTGCCTCTCATTTCTGCTGCAAAAGCAGCTTCCAGAGGCTGTAGAGATAGATGGCTCAGCCATTAAGAGCACTGGCTAGTGCTCTTCCAAAGGTCCTGAGTTCAATTCCCAGCAACCACATGGTGGCTCATGACCATCCACAATGTGATCTGATGCCCTCTTCTGGCTGCAGGTGTACATTCAGATAGAGCACTCAATATTCATTAAAAGCAGCTTTTGGAGAGATGGAAGTGGAAGGGCCAGGATGTGTTCCAGAAAAAAAATTTACCTAAAGACACAGAAGTTGTCTGCCTCCTTCCCTTCCCTTCCCTTTCCTTCCTTCCTTCCTTCCTTCCTTCCTTCCTTCCTTCCTTCCTTCCTTCCTTGCTTCCTTCCTTTCCAAGCTAGAGAATGGACCCAAAGACCTCACTTGTGTGTTGTACCACTGAACTGCACCCCCAGCCTGCTAGGTTCCATCCATGGATCTTTTTAGCCCAAACCTAGCTGGGTATTGGCAGTTGGACACTAGAGGAGTGAGATTACAGATAGCCTCACTGTCTGCTTACTCAAGAAGGTGGAAGCAGACAAGGACAGCAGAGTGACCACCCTCTCCTATACAGGTGGACAAGGCAGAGGACAAATCCCTGGAGGAGCGAGGCCGCATCCTGATCTCACTCAAGTACAGCTCACAGAGGCAGGGCCTGTTGGTGGGCATCGTGCGCTGTGCACACCTAGCTGCCATGGACGCTAATGGCTACTCGGACCCCTACGTGAAAACGTGAGTGTGCAACCAGGCCTGTGCCTAAATCCCCTGCTCACCTGGAAGAACCAGGGTCCTACAAGGCTGGAGCTGAAGCCCAGCATGACCAGCACTGAGGGGTTTCCTCAGAGCAATGAGGCTTTGTCCACCAGGGTATTTTCTTCTGTCTTCCTTTTGTAACTCTGGGGTTAAGTACAGTCACCCCATTTCATAGATGAGGAAACTGAAGCCTGCAGAAGGGTCACCCTCCTGGAGAGAGAATAGTTATCTCTTTTTGGTGATGGGGGACATGGTCACATGTATTCCAGGCTGCCCTTGGATTTACTGGGTAGCCACAGGCACTGAGAGTCACCACACTTGAAGCCGTGCAGAGAGTTCCCACATGGAGTCAGGGAGGGGTGGGGCAATGGGATTGGGGGGTCAGCGGGGTGTGTCACCTCCGCCTATCACTCTACATTTCTCTTCAGAAAGAAATGAGATGCAGCACCAACATGCTGTGAGCATTTTAAATAATGTTCAGTGCCAATCTGCTGGGTGAACTCCAACTCCAGTTGGAGGGGTGACCCAGAACCCAGGGTCTACCTTGTTGCTGACTTGCACAGGCTAGAGCCCTAGCAGGATGCTTTCAGGGCTCTGGGCTCCTCCCTGCCACTGGGACCATGTCAACATGTTGTCTATCCTGTGAGTGATGGTGGGGACAGGTGAAGTTGTAATCTTCCTGCCTTCCAAGAACTGGAATTGCAGGCATATACCACCAAATCCAGTCCTCAGTTGGTTGAATCTGAGAATAGAGATATTCTGCGGATAGAGAAATCTGGCTGTTTTGCTCTTACCCCAGAAGCTCCTTAGCTCCGGGCATCCTCTGGCCTGTTGTCCATCTGAGTAGCATCACCTTTTCCAAATTTCACATCAAGCATCGTATGGATGCTGCCTCGGGTTGGGCTTCTCCTTCAATGAATGATTCAACCAAGGTTCACCCACAAGCTGTATACGCTTTGATATGGCTGCAGAGCTTTCAGCATGTACATAAAACTTGAGTTTGTTGTTAATCGGTTTAGCAGTTGAAGGGCATACAAGTTGTTTCAATTTTGGATGATTATATGAAGCAGCCATTAACGGATAATCTGTAAGCCAGGCATGGGAATGCACACATGAAATCTTAACATTTGGGAGGTAGAAACAGAAGACTGAAGAGTTCAAGGCCAGCCTGGTCAACATACTGAGTACCAGGGAAGCCAGGCTGGATAGCAAGACTGATTGTGTCACAAATATAAAACAAATCCAGAAGGATCAGCATACATCTTCGTCACTCTCCCTTACCACCACCATTTGTTAACACATCCTTCCTAATGTTCGTTTTAACAAACGAGTATTATAACAGAACCTCGACTTGAAGCTGGGTGTGGTGGTCACATCTGTAATCCCAGCACTTTGGGAGTGGAGGCAGGAGGATCAGGAATTCAGGGTCATCCTAAGAGACTAAAAGAAATGTGTGTGCATGTGGAGATCAGAGGACAACTTGCAGGAGTCCTTTCTCTCTTTCCACCGTGTGTGCTCCTGGAACATCAAAGTCATGAACTCACAAAGGTGGGCTTGGGACTTCTTAGCCATGCACCTCCAACAGGGCATATCGTCTGGCCACAACTTGGCTTTGTCCATTTCAGCAAACCAAAGGGACACCAAACTCCTCCTTATGTGCTGCCAGATGCTAATCTGAACTGCCTACTAGTTCACTAAAGGCCTGACTTCTACCACACTCTGTTTTTGCAAAACTGGCTTTCCTGTGGGAGTTGTGAGCTTTGTAAAGATCAGATTTCCAGAGAAAAGATGCATCCTCTTCTGGGGACGCAGGTGTTGCCCACAGGTGGGCAGGCTGGGAACTCCAGGATTGGGATAAAGGTGGCCAGGGATGCTTCTCCAGGGTAAAACCCTATAGCACTTGCTAATGCTATCTGCAGCTCACAGCTCTCCCTAGCCTGATTGTCCCCAATCATCATTCCAGATACCTGAAGCCAGATGTAGACAAGAAATCCAAGCATAAGACCGCGGTGAAAAAGAAAACGCTAAACCCGGAGTTCAATGAGGTAAGGCTGCTGGATTTCATGAGGGGCTGTGAGGTTCCCCTGGGCTGAGTAGGGGTCTGGAGGGACCTAGTTTCAAAGGGGTACGATGGGAACTGGGAAGTGGTAAGAGAAGACAGGGAGCAGCTGCCTGAAGAGCTCGCAGTCATGGTGGGTAAGGCTCCACCAGACTGCTCAGCAATGGGGAAGCTCTTGGGACTAACGAACCTTCTAGAAGGCTGATTGATGTTGGTGGAGGTAAGGGTGAAAAGAGAGAATGTTCAAGAGCTCCTTCTAGATGACAGGGTTGGGAAGGAAGATGAGAACAAAATGGGGAGACACTCTGGGTAGGCAGTGAGGATTTGAAATACTCCAGCAGGTGTGGCAGTGAATACAGTGAACAATTGTGAATACAGTGAACACAATACCATAAACTTGCTAAGATAATATGGGACTTTTTTTTCCATTGTCTGTTTGTAACTCAATTGTGCAGTTCTCAAGTCTGAACTTTGTAGATGAGAAAGTCTACAAAGAGAAGGCACATTGTCTAAAGAGAAGACAGCCCCACTACGGCCACTGGCAGGACAGGACAAGTGGATGCCCAGGTCCTCAGAGCAGAGGGTGGGACAGAGACTTAGATATCTTCTACTGAGTAAGGTGGGAGGGAGAACAGAGCACCTCAGGCCTGACTCAGCCACGGATTCATAGGCAGAGGGGACAGCAGGTGCTTGGGAAGCAAGGCTAGCCCCAGAGGACAGGGCAGAGGATGACAGACTCTTTACGGGACAGTTAATGGTGGCCAGGGTCTCTGCAGCATCTGGGGGCAGCTTCAGGTACAGAAGGGCAGGTGGGTGGAGGGAGGGGCCTTCTTGGTCCCCCCATCAGGGAGAAGTGTGCAGGTGGGTTACAACTGTCCACACACTGACCACTCCCATCCTTCAGCATACCACAGACCCCTCTCAGCCATGTATGTGGCCTTGGCTCTAACACCCTCTTCTGGCCAGCAGGAGTTCTGTTATGAGATCAAGCATGGAGATCTGGCCAAGAAGACACTGGAGGTCACTGTCTGGGATTATGACATTGGAAAATCCAATGATTTCATTGGTAAGGAATACAAGGGAAATGCCACTTGGCTGTGTGTCTGTCTTGACTGGGGGCTCAGGCATTCTCCAAACTATACTCGTGTGACAAAAGAAAGGCCCAGAGAAAGGACAAAGCCGGGAAGGCATCACAGTAGGCTGTGGTGACCTAGAACGACGGTTAGCCCCTGAGGCCAAACTCAGAGCCCATGTGACCACAGGTTTCTGGTGGGCATGACATTGGTGCACAGTGGGCCACTGTGGCCCTTCTTTCCCTTCTCAGTCCCTGATCTATGCCATGGAACCCTACCCCACACTGTTCTGGTCCCAGGCAGAGGAAGAACATAACATGGGACACTGGGTCAGGTGGGCAGTGTGTGGCTGGAAGCCAGCCACTGTCCACACACAGCTGGGTAGGAGGGAGGTGCAGACACTGGGGTCACTGAATCCCTGGCTGCCCCTCTGGCCTCTTCCACAGGTGGAGTGGTTCTGAGCATCGACGCCAAGGGCGAGCGCCTGAAGCACTGGTTTGACTGCCTGAAGAACAAGGACAAGAGGATTGAGCGCTGGCACACGCTCACCAATGAGCTCCCAGGGGCTGTGCTCAGCGACTGACTGTCCCATCTGCTGCCACCCACCCACGACTCCCAGCCCACACAGGTCCAGTCCTGGGCTTTCTCAGCTGCAATCAAGGGCTATGGCCCTCACAGTGGGCAAGATCCAAGTTGTCTGCTCGGACATAGCCACTGCAGCCCCTGCTTGGAGGCCACAGAGCACCCGGCCCCCTCAGAGGGACAGGAAGACACATATTAAACCAGTTTCAGCCCCCTGGTGCCCAAGAGGGCTGGAGCTGGGAGTTCGCAACCTCAGCTCCACCCAGAGGAAGGGCTATCTAGGGTGAGGACCTATTGGAGGCGAGGGGTGGGACATGTGCTGTAAGCACAGAAATGGGAGTACTCTGGGTGCCTGGTGACCACAGAGGAAGGACTGTGGGCAGACAGAGCCCAAGACTCCAGGACAGATAATGTAGCCAACCAGAGCCTTCGAACTTGCTCATGTCTGGTGTTAATGGGCAAATAGAGCCTGTGAGCCCCTGGGGTGGGGGTCCCTGACCTGCAGGGGTTCTCGGTGTACATATTGCCACAAAGGGGTCAGGCCTACCAGGACCAGCCAGATGTCTACAAAGGTTGTAGGTACTGCTGACTGCTGAAGGGTGGAGGGCAGGGAAGGCATGCTGGGGGAGTCAGGGCTCAGCACAGCCTTGAAAAGCTCTAAAGCTAAGAGACAGCAAAATACAGACAGTAGGAAGTCTGAAAGGGGGTACCAGGGGACAGGGAGTCATAGGGGCCTAGGGTTGCTCTGGGGCAGCATTAGGTTTTTAGGCAGGAGCTGGACTTGGGGATGTATACAGCCATCATGGGGAACTGAGGTTGACTGTTCAAACCCAAGCTCTCCCATTTGATCTTGCTCCTAAGGGACTCAATGCACACTGCTCCTGTTCCCAACATAAGTCTCTAGTCAGCTTTGGGGGGTGGGGGTGGGGAAGGGATCTTGATCCTACTAGCATGGAGAGAGGCAAGTGTTCCTCCTGCCTGCCCATCTCTTCCTTCCTCATCCCCTCAGCTCAGTTGGTGTTGGTCCCTCACATCTACCCATGGCATCCTGGCCCCTATCAAGACAGCAGGCTGCCTTCAGGAAAAGCAGTGGAAGATAGAGCCTTGTTTGGGGGGGAGACCTGGGAGTGGGGGTGTTCTACCCTCAGGAGCTGAGAGCTCTGGCCTCACCTTCTAGGAAAGAGTGGGACATATCTAAATCTTGAAGCCCCCCCAAATGTCTCCTGCCAACTGGGGCTCCAGGAACACAGGAGGAATAGAGAATCAAGGAGTTCTACCACCACCTCAGAGCCCCATTTTGTTCAGCCTATCACTGGGTGACAAGGCATAGGGGTCCTGAGAGGAAAGGTGCCCTTCCCTAAGCCCAGGACCCCTCTAGAGCTAAAATAAGGATCCAGGGCCCCAGGTCATGATTCCAATCCCAAGTGCTCACCAACCTTCCCTAGTTGACAGGGAAAATAGGTCTCTAGCTCACAACAGCACCAAACCACCTGTTGCTTATAGAGACTGGATTTTCCTCTTGAAAAAACTGCCTATGTTAATGGACTAACAGGCACCTTCTTATTGGATCTTCACCATCCTGTGTGGCAGGTGGCATGATCAACCCATTTTACAAATGAAGTGGTCTCAGAGAAGTTGATAAACTTCCAGGGCCACCAAGCTGGAAGGGACTGAAGCAAGAATTAACCCCAAGCTCTTTGACTATCTGAGAGTGAGGACTCCCCAGGTCTTTCCCTCCTGAGTTGTTGGGGCTTGGTGAGGTCTGTTACAGAGGAGTCTTGTTGTCAGGCACCTCACTCTCTAGCTTGCTTTGAAGTTACCTGTGCCATTTAGGGTTTGCCAAAAGGCCACAGCCAAGCCCCGAAACTTAGTTGCCCCACCCCCAGCCTGAGGTCAAGAGACTTGGGGTACAGGGCTGATGTTTTAGGGAGCGGGTATTTCAATGCACCTGGTTGAGCTCTGAGTTAACTCAGTTTGTTTTGGTTTTTGTTTTTTGAGATAGGGTTTCTTTGTGTAGCCCTGGCTATCCTGGAACTCACTCTGTAGACCAGGCTGGCTTTGAATTCACAGAGATCTGCCTGCTTCTGCCTCCCAAGTGCTGGGATTAAAGGTGTGTGACACCAAGCCCGGAAACGGAAACTGTTTTTGCTCTTTGAGGTGACTTGTTCAGGGAGGAACCTGGTAGCCTCCTGAAGATACAAAAGTGTTTATTAGACATGAGGTGACAGGCTCAGGTGGGACAAGAAACCTGGGTCCCTGGCCGGGCGGTGGTGGCGCACGCCTTTAATCCCAGCACTTGGGAGGCAGAGGCAGGCGGATCTTTGTGAGTTCGAGGCCAGCCTGGTCTACAAAGTGAGTCCAGGACAGCCAGAGATATTCAGAGAAACCCTGTCTCGAAAAACCAAAAAAAAAAAAAAAAAAAGAAACCTGGGTCTCTCTGTTGTTCCAGGCAGTAAATGGGCCTGGGCCTCAATGATGGTCCTTGCCAACCCCAGGGACAGGCATGGTGAGAGGTAGGGCTTCTAGCCAGTTGGCTCACGTGTAAGGTGAATGCCCAGGCAGGAGCTCACTAAAAAGTGATGGAACTTTCCCGGGATCTTGGAGCGTTTCTAAATCCTCAGTACGTGACAATTGAGTTAAAGGAAAAGCCCTTTGAGAAGTTGCAGAATCAGCTCAGCCTTTCATCCCAAATGGGAATCTTGCTTCTGGTCCATCAGCGTTGCGAAGAGGAAATTTGATACCAAAAACAAAAGTCGTTCCAAAGTCATGTCTGTAACCAGGGCTTCTTCTGATGCCCCGCATTCACCTAGCTTCCTGGTCTCCTCCCCGCCCACCACCACTGTTAGCCAATCCCCGAAAGGGTCCGTCTTCCAACCCTGAGGCGGTGACCTCCTGACCTCTAGTGGCAAGAACAAGGAGCTGCACCTCCGCGGTCTGCCCTCCAGCTGAGCTCGGGCCAAGCATGTCCTGCCCTTCGTCCTTCTCCAGCCTAGTGAACTTCCCAATGCATGGACTCTGGCTGTCGTCGACACGGACTCGTACACTGCTTATAATTTTGCCACCACGTGACGGCTGCAGACTGTCCTCAAACTGCAGCGCCACGACACAATTTTTGTATAATTTCGTCTGACCTTCCCGAAGGTGTTCTTTTTAAGTCTTATTTGTTAATATTTATAACGGTACATAATTCAAAGTGAATGGGAACGTCGTACTGAGATGACAGTAGCTTGAAAGACTCCTTGAAAGATCTGGAGGGAACAAGCCAAAGGGAACCGGGGCTTACATGTCGCTTTTTACTCTTGGTTTTTGAAATGATCTCACTTGTAAACCAGTCTAGTGTCCAACTTGAAGTGATTCTCCTGCCTTTCATTTACTCCTCACCAAGAGCCCATTTGAAACAGTCTCCCAAGTTACATACGGGGAAACTGAGGTTCAGACGTTCGAATATGTGAGGTTGATCAGATATACTTGTCCCACAAACCTCAGGACCTAAGTGTGATCCCTGGAAACCCAAATAAAAGAGGCAAGATGTTTGGTGTGGCCCCCACTTTTAATCCCAGCACGCAGGAGGCAGAGGCAGATGGAGCTCTGAGATCAAGGTCAGCCCCGTCTACATACCCAGTTCCAGAATAGCCAGGGCTATATAGTAAGACCATGCCTCAAAACAAATCAAGAGGCAGAGGCAAGCGGACTTCTGTGAATTCAAGGTCAGCCTGGTCTACAGAGCTAGTTTCAGGACAGCAAGGGCTACAGAAAGAAACCCTGTCTGGAAAAAACAAAACAGAATATGCTGGGCAGTGGCCAAGGCCTTCCAACATTCAAGAGGCAAAGGCAAGCAGACCTCTTTGAGTTCGAGGCCACCCTGTCTTCAGAGTTCTCGGACAGGCAAAGCTACACAAAGAAACTGTCTTGAAAAACGAAAGCAAATCATACAGATTAATAATCCCATTAATAATCCCAGCAACTCCTAGGGCCAGATGGGAAGTGGAGATAGGGGACTGCCCAGAGCCTTCCAGCCAAGTAACCTGGAACAAAAAACACCTGAGAAATAAGAGCATTTCTGCACCAAGGTGCAGAAAGTGAGAAGAGCTATCCTATTGCCTCCACATACCTGAGCCAGCTTGCATGCTCAATGTCTCAACCTCCCTCTCTATCTTCCCTTCCCCTCCCTCACTTATACACACACAATACATCTTTTAAAATAATAATAAACAAGGAGTTAAAATGTTTGTGCAAATCACACAGGGTTCAAGCCTGTATCTCCAGAGGTGCTGAAACCCGGATCGGATCAGCTCTGTCCACAACAGGGCTGGGAGTAGTGCTAATGCTAGGTACCTGGGAAGATCATGTGACCTCCACAGATGGATTTGAGAGTTAGAGGCAAGGGAGGACACTGGGATAGAATACTTGAGGTGCATGTTCCAAGTGGAAGGAATAGACGTGACCTCTTGGAACAGGGCCAGGCTTGGTATGGCTGGGGAACCTCAAGGGGCCCCAGTGTGGCCAAGTGGGGTAAGGAATGAGGTCAGGGTACCACAGGCTGTGTACTTCACAGAAACTGGCCAGGCACAGTGGTTCATGTCTGCAATTGAATTTGGCTAAAGATTTGCCAGATATCTCAAAGAACTGTTTCGTTGACTCATCCTGTTTTTCCCACTTCCACTTCGGTTCCTTAGACCCTGATCCTCATCTTGTTCTTTTGCCTCGGCTGCACCATATGAAACCTAACTAGTTCCCTGGCAATGCTTCCATTGTGCCCCATAGGTTTTAGCATGCTGGGGGGTGGGGGGGGGGGGGGTTGTTTTTCAATTTTAGTAACCTTTAAATTTTCTTCGATGAGTCATCACTTAAGTGAGTTTGTGTAGTATGTTCTACATCTTTTGATGATTTCTAGCTTTATACTACCATGGTCATATAGAATACAAAACAATTCATGTTAGATTGCTCAGTTGGTGAAGAGCTAGTTTGCAAACACAATGAGTTGTTGGAATGCCAGAATCCATGTTTTCAAAGTCTCTTAAAGGAGGGGAGCTGGAGATGGTTCTGAGGTTGAGAGCACTGGCTGCTTCTGATAGGATCCAGGTTTGAGTTCCACCTAAAGGCTCACAAGTGTCTGTAACTCTGGTTCCAACTGTTCAGGAACTGCATGCATGTGGCACAAAGACAATGCAAGCAAAACACCCATACACACAAGTAATTTTTTGTACAGTAGAACTGCTGGGCACAGTGAAAATAATGTTTAATCCCATCACTCAGGATTGAGGCAGTAGACCAGGCTGGCCCTGAACTCACAGAGACCCACCTGCCTCTGCCTTCCCAGTGCTGGGATTAAAGTTGTTCTTTTCTTTATCAATTTTGCTTGGAAATGCTCATGAAGGGCTGGAGAAATGTTGCAGCAATTTAGAGAACTTGTTGCTCTGACTTCTGGCAACCACTGTAGCTCACAACTGCCAGTAACTAGTTTCACAGGATGGTCAGATTCTTCAGGCCTCAGTGAGGAACGGGCACATAGCTGCTGCATGTTCATACATGCAGGAAAAACATCTATACACATAAAACTTTTTTTAAAAATTGGCCTGGCATGGTAGTAGCACATAGGAGGCAAAGGCAGGTACATCTCCAAGTTTGAGGCCAGCATGGGTTACAGGGCAAGTTCTATCCAGGACAACACATAACCACCCCCCCCAGGAGGGGAAATCAATGCTCATGACTGGTGCTGGCTACATGGAAGTCTACACACTGGACTCATCAATTTGACCTGACAATGTTGACTGGTAGTGTGGCCTAGTAAACAAGCTCCAGGTTTTATCCTCAGAGCACATACCTGTCCATCAAGTTCAAAGTCATCCTTGGCGAATTCCCAAGCCAGCCTGAGTAACATGAGACCCAAACTCACAAAACAATTCAGACATTAGTACTTCATTCTACTAGACTATGAACTACCTCAGCATCAGGCTCTCCAGGCTGCAGGTGGTTGTTCTGTTATTTTTATTTTTGCTTTGTCAAGACAGGGTTTCTCTGTGTAGCCCTGGCTGTCCTGGAACTAATTTTGTAAACCAGGCTGGCCTCAAATTCAGAGATCCACCTGCCTCTGCTGGGATTAATTCCTAAGAGTATATACCACCGTTTGCTGCTGCTTGTGGAGGCCAGTGTGAGATCTGCTGGAAAAGGAGTTACAGGCAATGGTGAGCAGCCTACCCTGGGTTCTGGGAACTGAACTCAAGTCCACTGCAGTATGTGCTGTCAATCACTGGGCCATTTTTCCAGTCTTATCTCCATTGTTTATTGGGACCAAGTCCAGAAATCAGGTAACCATTAGTATTTGGTGCAGTAACACTGAACACTTGCATTCCCCATGTGGCTCTAAAAAACTGGCATACACCTTTAATCCCGGCACTTGGGAGGCAGAGGCAGGTGAATCTCTGTGAGTTCAAGGCCAGCCTGGTCTACAAAGTGAGTCCAAGACAGCCAGGGCTACACAGAGAAACCCTGTCTCCAAAAACAAAAACACCCCCCCCCAAAAAAGATCCCAAAACTGTCACAGTTTTATGACTTTGGCCTTAAAGAAGTATCTGGAAACCTTATGCTGGAGAGAGAACAATCAATATGAAATCCCTTTATGACACCAAAGACAACTGTCTCTAATCATTTGGTGGAGGAATAATTCACAAAATCATAATTTCAACTGCTGGTGTGTGCTGGAGATATTAAAACTAGAATCCAGCCATGTACATGACTGTAATCCTAGCAATTTGGGAGTCTGAGGCAAGATGGCACCTTTGAGTTAGCTAGCCTGTGTGACTGTGACCTTGTGTAATTAATAATCACAGTCCTCTCCTTTAAAAAAAATAATCAAAAAAAGCTAGGCATCACCATCTACTAAATACCTCTGCACCAGATCATAAGAGTAGCGTGCCATTTGTAGAAAAAGTCAACTGTGGTAACTGTTTCCTAATTGAAAACATTCTTTCAACCCCAGCACTGCAAAGGGTATGTTTTCTGACATGGGATATTTACAAATGTACTATGATAGTCACACAACCACTTTTTACTGCACTATTTACCGAAGCACCTTTAGAACAGCAAAACTGGATACCTTCCCTTGCAAGTTGTTCTTAGGAACTCAGGCATTCACCGATGTTAAAGGAGACAAAGGTATCTACACACACTACCACATAAACTGCCCCTGAACAAACTGTGTATATGTTGTAGATGTTTCTAGTAAGGGGCCATACTGGCAAGGGACTCATTCAATTACTCTTATTGCCACTGACTTCTGCAGTGAGAAGTGTAATTTTACTTTTGACCAAGGAGAATTATTTTGACACATTGAACCTTATCTGGTTGTATAACCCAAAAATTACACAGTAGAAAATGATCCATAGTTACACCTGCGTTAAATATGATTGTTGTACTTTAATGATAAATTTAAACATAAATACTGTGTTGCTAACTGGTTTGACTTGGTTGTTCAACACCAGATTACAAGCAATTTCCCCACCCCCAATACACATCACTGGGAACAAATGATTTATGGGGGATATTTTCACATTCAGACAAACAATACTGTCAAATGTTTGGACTAGAGATTTTATTTTAGAGTATAAAGGATGGAGGCGTAATATATTTGGCATTTTTAATTTAGGTTTGTTTTATTTAAGTTTAATGTTAATTCCATGCTGTGTTTCAGTAAGAACAATACAGATGTGTATCTGTGGCTCCAGTCAGATATCCAGTAGTACAAATTAGCTTCAAGTTACACATACTGAACAAAAGAGGTTGAGCGAGCGAAGGAGGAAGAGGGGAGGAGGGAGGCCAAGGAGCGAGGGAGGAGGAACAGAGTGGAACACGCATGCAGGCTTCCATACCACCTTCAATGCTAACCTGCTTCAGAGGGGGAGGAGTCGGCAAGAATGAGCAGCCATAGATTGTTGAACTGTTGACCAGCACCATGCTTTTCAGCAACACTTCAGCAGAGTTCCAAACACATTTTACAGCAAAACCATTACAACAAACTCCCCCAAAACAGCTCAAGCTAACACCCAATTAAGTTTAAACATTGGTATAAAATTCAATTTAAACACTTAAAAAAAGGAAAAATGACAGCACATATGCCTCTATTGTGTGATTAATCTTTCTTAGATACATCACCTAGAAGTCTAATGGCTTTCCAATGTCATTTCCATTTCTAATGATGACCTTGCCCATGTGGCTGGAGACAATACAGTAATGCTGAAAAAGCCTCTATGCAGTCCTGTTAGTGTCGTAAGAACCTAAAAGCTGGGACCAGTAAAATCCACAGAAATTCATTCTTGCCTTAAGAACTTCTGAAAACTGTTTTTTAAAAAGGGGAGGGGAGAGGGAAAAAAAGAAAATGAAAAACAACAGGGCAGGAACCTAATTTCTGAGACCAAATGTGAAAGTCAAATTTGGTGGTTCTCAGTGACATGGGGACTTCCAAGGGGCGGGTGTGAGAGATGGTCTCTCTCGTTGGCTTTTATTATGTCTCACTGATTCTCATCTTCCACATCCTGCAGTGTTTCTTTATTCTGCTCGTCACCTGTAAGAAACAAGGCACAATTAGTTCACTCTGTCACAAAGACACCATTCCAAGCAAAGGGTTCCTAGGTCACTACAACTGTTAGCAAACACGAGCAAGCAAAGGTCTTCTAACCCTCACAGCTGAGGTGCTTAAACCAAGAGCTGCCAACCACGGTCCTGAAATAATCAAGTGTTAGAGAATGATAAAATTTAAAAAATTTAAAGGCTCAGAAATCAAATGTCTCTGTTAAACAAGCTCTTCAAGAGTACACAGCAGAAATAATATTCTTAAATGACCTTCAAGCCTTCATGTGCTTCTTGGGTCAAATACTCTTTCTCAATAACCTCACCTTCTCAAGAACCACAGTACTTTGCTTTTGATCTTGGGGGAGAGGGATTACCCACAAGCTCAACATCAGCTATCCTTCCAGGGAATAAAAGCTCCCTAGGAGTTCAATGGTGTTTGGAGAGGACGTACATGAGTGGCTTTTTTGTATGGTGGCCAGATATGTTAACTTCAGAGTGAAACACAGTCACTGAGGTTATTACAGAAGGGCATTTGGGCCAGTTCTCATGCCATTTCTCTTTATTCTTTGAACATAACAATTAGCCTGCCGAGTTTCAACTGCACTATGACATGCAAGAGAAAGCCAAGTCTATTCACTGGAGGGTCATCTACCTATGTATAAGCATTAATCAAGTCAGCCAAAATATGGAAACATGCAAAGCTTTTGCTAAAAAAACAAACAGGTAAAAATTATATTCTTTTGTACATTATAATTTTGAGAATTACTATTTTGAATTTAAAAAAGACCCTCAATTAACCAGAAGGTAGGGAGGTATAGCATGTACTTAGCATGCATTAAGGCAGTATGTTCAATCTCCAGTAATACATAAAAATCATATAATCAATCACACACTCAGTTAAGTGCTACTGAACCAATTTTTAAAATGCTACTAAACAATGTAAAAAGCAAACAGAAACAGCTTAGATGCAAGCTTCCCGCTCATAACGCTTCCTTCCATGTGTAGCATTTATACTGAGGCCAGCTGGTAAACGGTCTGAAGCATCACAACAGCAGTAAGCTCTGAAGTTTCTTGTGGTGAGCAAGTTTGACAATGATGGGTGATTAACAAGTCAGGATAAGGCCAGGCCTTTATCACAGCACCAAGGGTTCTTCAAGGCCAGTCTGAACTACATAGGAAGACCCTGTCTCAAAATAAGTTGCTTAGAGCACATGGAGGGTTTAACTTGTAAGATGGAAAAGACATGCAAAGACAAACATAACCACCTCCTAGGAAAGACTAGATGGAGGCCAAACCTCCAGAGCATTACATCCACTCGGGAGCTTGCCTATTCAGTCTCGTTTGTAACAGGAGCACACTGGCAAGTGTGCTAACAGACCAAAGGAACACACACAAGCAACTGCAGACACTGCAAGAGTCCCAGCCACTCAGACACAAGACATGAAAGTCACTGCATCATATAAGCCACACCCAACTAGACAAGGCAGGTAGCAGGCCATGGCTGTCTCCAGACTTAGCACCTGAGAAAGTAAAACAGGTGAGTCTGTAAGGACAGGAGGCAACAGGCAGGCATGATTAGTGAGAACCAAACTAAAAGCAGAGTTCCCTATACCACAGCAATGACTTACAAAGTAGTTTTAAGGGAAAGAGTGGTGGGTTTTCCTTTAGGAATCTACAGTCAAGAAGAGAGGGAGGGAGAACAATCAGGTAAGAGCACATGACAGGAAAATAAGCCACAAAAGGACAAAGGAAACATCCAGCTGGTCTTTCTACTTGAACAAACCTCAAGAAACAACCTGTTCAATTTTCCCCTTTACTCCTATAAAGTCTTTGGAGGTTTATAAATGCACACCCACCCACACAGCTGAAGAATTCAGCTTGTAAAGTTGTGAAGTGCTTGCTATACAGCCATCAAATGGATGATGAGGCCTGCTGAGCCTCATTAGCTGAGCCATGTGGTGCTGAAGGGCAGAGAGGGGGATCTGTGCAGAGGCTAGGGAGTCACCCTAGACAATCAGTGAGCCCCAAAGCAATGGGAGACCCTGTCTGAGATAGACAGACAGAGAGAGAGAGAGAACACAAAAGTGGGTGGCACCTAAGAATAAACAGCACCCTAGACTGTCCCCTGGCTTCCATACATACCACAAAGTGCCTGGCCCCCTGCACAAAGTAGTTTTTAAAACTTTACAGAGTCTAGTAAGATGGCCCAGCTAGCCGGGTGGTGGTGGCGCACGCCTTTAATCCCAGCACTTGGGAGGCAGAGGCAGGCGGATCTCTGTGAGTTCGAGGCCAGCCTGGTCTACACAGCGAGTCCAGAACAGCCAGAGATACACAGAGAAACCCTGTCTCAAAAAAATAAAAAATAAAAAAAAAATAAAAAAAAAGATGGCCCAGCTAGGAAGACACTAGTAAAGGTGGAAACAACATGAACTAGGTGTGATTACACACTCCTTTAATCCCAGCAATCAGGAGGGAGACGCAGGTGGATCGGAGTTCGAGGTTAGCCTGGTCTGCACAGAGAAACTAGGACCCTCTCCCACTACCAAAAAAAGGTGGAAACAGACTCCACAAAGTTACCTTCAGACTTCCATGCGTGTGCACTCATGCACAGGTGTATACACACACACACACACACACACACACACACACACACACACACACACACACACACACACAAAACAGAATGGAGTTTAAGGTTAAACTTGTATAATTTATTTTACTCAAATTATAAATTATATTTAATTGGGGGAGTGGGTAGAGATAGGGTTTCACTATGTAGCAATGGATGGCCAGGAGCTCACTAGTAAGTAGACCAGGATGGCCTCCACTTAGAGATGTGCCTGCCTAGGATACTGAGTGCTAGGAATGGCTAGTGGCTCTACTTTCACCGATACAGACTTAACCCTGAGAATGAACTATAGCAGAATTATAAAATACCAACTTTGCAATCTTCACAACCTAGCCACTTATTTTACAATGTAGCTCAGGTGGTCCTCAAATGTATTATATGTAGGAAAATACTCTACCAACTGAAAAATCTTAAAAGGCCTAAGAGATGGCTCAGTGGTTAAGAGCACTGGAAGCTCTTCCAGAGGATCAGGATTCAATTCCCAGCACCCACACGACAGCTCACAACTGTCTGTAACTCCTGTTCAAGGGGATCTGACTCCCTCACATACACATATGTGCAGTCAAAACACCAATCAATGTACATAAAATATTTTTTCTTTTTGTTTTGTTTTTGAGACAGGGTCTCTATGTGTAGGCCTGGTTGTCCTGGACTCACTCTGTAGACCAGGTTGGCCTCAAACTCACAGAGATCTGCCTGCCTCTGCCTCCCAAGTGCTGGGATTAAAGGCGGGCACCACCACGCTCAGCTAAAAAAAAAAAAATTTTTAAAGGCATTTTAGAGACTGGCAAGATGTCTCAGTGGGTAAGAGCTCTTGTAAAAAAAGCAAGATTACCCAATTCCAAATTTCCACCACCCACATAAAGGTTGGGCATGGCTGCAAATGCCTGTAATTCCAGCAATACAGAGATGAATAAATAGTGGGAGTGCAATGGACAGCTAGCCTAGCCAGATTCACTGCTGCCTTGTCTCAAACAATAAGGGAGAAAGGGATGTAATGCCTCTGCATGTGCTGGAGTACAAACACAGGCACACAGACACATGCATAAATAGTAAAATAAATATAAAATAACCTTTTCTTTCTTCTTTTCTTTTGGTTTTTCAAGACAGGGTTTCTCTAACAGCCCTGGCTGTCCTAGACTTGCTCTGTAGCCCAGGCTAGCCTCAAACTCACAGAGATCCACCTGTCTCTGCCTCCCAAGTGCTGGAAATAAAGGTGTGTGCCACCACCAACACCACCGTTTACCAAGCTCTGAGTCATCCCTTTATTCTCTCAAGAGAAGGAGCTACCAACCCTCTCTAAGTTGTGGAACACTATGCAAAATGCAGCTGGGTAGTCGCTTTCCAAAGTCACTGTTAAAATAACAGAATTTAAAGCAAGGACTTTGGGTCATGGTCATCAGTTCTCCTTAAGGCTAACAGAATTGTGTAAAGTGCTGTGTAGAAAGGTACTCCATGGCTCTATCAAGATGGTTGGAAAAGTGAGAAGCTCATCATGTACCTCATTACAACACTCATAACATAAACACTTGACCTAGTGAGCTTTTAGAAGCTGAACCAAACAAGGTCTTATGTAGGCATCACAAGCTAAAGTCAAATTTCAAACTCAATTTTGCCAAAGGAAATGGATACCATTCATACCCCATGGACATTTCCAAGAACAATACAAAGGATGTCAATCTAATCAGAAACTGCAGGTAGAAGCAAGCAATTAAATATAGGCTTCTGTCTGAGTAACACATTTAATGTGATTGCAATTAAAACAAATTTGGGAGAAGCAGACAGATCTCTGTGAGTTCAAGGCCAGCCTGGTCTATAGAGGACAGCCAGATACACACAGAGAAACCCTGTCTCAAAACAAAACAAAACAAATTGGGGGGGTGGGGGAGACTGGGCAGTGATGGGGCATGCCTTTAATGCCAGCACTCAGAAGGCAGAGACAGGTGGATCTCTGTAAGTTAGAGGCCAGCCTGGTCTATAGAGCAAGTTCCAAGACAGCCAGGACTACACAGAGAAACCCTGTCTCAAAAAATAACCAATAAAACTCACAAACATTGGAGCCAGAAATGGTTGAGCAGTTGAGGAGTACTTGCTGGTCTTGCAGAGGACATAAGTCATATTCCCATTACCCAAATGGTGGCAGTCCCAAGGAATCTGATACTCTCTTCTGGTTTCCCTGGACACTGAACATGCATGCATGCTAGCAAAACACTCCTCATTAAGGTGGGTGGGGGTGTCAATAAATCTTGGGACCGGAGAGATGGCTCAGAAGAACATTAGTTACTCTTCCAGAGGATCTGGGCTTAATTCCCAGTACCCACATGGTAGCTCACACCAGTAACTCCAGTTCTAGGGGATCTGACAGCCTCTTCTGGCCTCTGAAAGCACCAGGTACACATGTGATGCACAAACATATAATGCAGATTAAGACATCCATACACGGGGCTGGAGAGATGGCTCAGCGGTTAAGAGCACTGCCTATTGCTCTTCCAAAGGTCCTGAGTTCAATTCCCAGCAACCACATGGTGGCTCACAACCATCCACAATGTGATCTGGTGCCCTCTTCTGGAATACAGGTGTACATGCAGATAGAGCACACATATGCATAAAATAAATCTTAAAAAAAAAAAAGACATCCATACATATACCACCTGGCTAAAAATGAATCTTATTTAAAAAAAAAACTAACAAACTTTGTATCAATCACCTACACACCCACTGTATAAAATTATCTCATAATAAATCAACCCCAAGCCGGGCAGTGGTGGCGCACGCCTTTAATCCCAGCACTTGGGAGGCAGAGGCAGGCGGATCTTTGTGAGTTCGAGGCCAGCCTGGTCTACAAAGTGAGTCCAGGACAGCCAAGGATACACAGAGAAACCCTGTCTCGAAAAACCAAAATAAATAAATAAATAAATAAATAAATAAATCAACCCCAGATTAAACTGATCTTTGGAGAATGAAATACTAACATATGTAATTAACATGCATGCGCACGCACGGACGCACCTTAAGAAAAAAAAAAAAAAAAAAAAACACAACAAACTTTTATATTTAAAGTTAAAATTTACACACACATCCCCCAAGCAGTAATTACTTCTGCAAAAAGTTAACTCTGCAAATAAAAAACCAAGACCATACAATACCAGAACTCAAGCATGGACCTAAGGACAGATCATTTTACTTCTCATACAATCCAAGAGGAAAATAGTTGTTTATTAGAGAAAAAGATTTCTACCAAAGAAAAAGGAACTAGAGTATAGCCAGAGGTAAAGTATGTGCCTGGCATGTACAGGCCTGGGGTTTGAAAAGAGACACCCCCCCCCCCCCTGCCCAAAAGATGTTTCATTAATACCTACTCCCGCCATATAGTTTTTTGTTTGTTTTTGTTTTTCGAGACAGGATTTCTATGTGTATCTCTGGCAATCCTGGACTCACTCTGTAGACCAGGCTGGCATTGAACTCAGAGATCCACCTGCCTCTGCCTCCCGAGTGCTGGGATTAAAGGCATGCCATACAGTTTTATAAACAACCTCTGCCAACCCCTCCCAAGTAAATTTTGGGAATATAAAAGGAAATGTTTGGGGTTGGGAAGATGGTTCAGTGGTGCTGCTCTCCCAAAGGACCCAAGTTCAACTTCCAGCACCCACATGGATGCTTACAAACACCTGTAAACTCCAGTTCTAGGGGATTGATTGCCACTTTCTGGCCTCAGAGGACATTCGTGGGGTACACAGACATATATGCAGTCAAAACACTCAAACATGTAAGATAAAACAATTAAGTTTTAAATAAAAATAAAATAAAAAGTAAATGGTTTCCTGTCATTTTGTCCCTATAGTGATTACAGCAGTATGAGTATTAACAAAACATTACGGGTAAAATTATATTTCTGAATGCTAGCATAAGATTTTTACACAGGTATGAAATTGTCAAGCAAGCCTTTTGCTTCCTATCAAGAGTCAAAATGGCACTCCGGCACCATTTCCTATAGAAGGAATAAACTTTAATTACTGCAGACAGGCCATGAGTCTGAATTACAGACTGAGATTAAGAAACACCAAAAGAGTTCTTAGAAGAGGCAGCCACCAAGAGACATCTGGGCTTGCTCACCATCACCCTGCATGTCTGAGGTCCACAGCGTCAGGTTGTCACGTAGCAGCTGCATGATAAGCGTAGAGTCCTTATAGCTCTCTTCACTCAGCGTGTCCAGTTCTGCAATTGCGTCATCAAAAGCTGCTTTTGCCAACCTGAAATGAATGCACTGTCAGTAATCAATTAACAATAAAGATAACAACAATGGGCATATCTCTCAGTTACTCTACCAGTCACACTGATATAAAGGTAACCCAGACAACTGCTCAAGGGTAACTTCGAATAAAAGTATGGAGACTCTAGTAAAGGATAACCATTCTTTTTTCTTTTTTTTTTTTTTTTTGGTTTTTCGAGACAGGGTTTCTCTGTATAACAGCTCTGGCTGTCCTGGACTCACTTTGTAGACCAGGCTGGCCTCGAACTCACAGAGATCCGCCTGCCTCTGCCTCCCAAGTGCTGGGATTAAAGGCGTGAGCCACCACCGCCCGGCCAAGGATAACCATTCTACAACCAACAAACCAAAAGGAACAGGAACATAGACTTTGTTACCTGTTAGTGGGACACTTTGCCCTAATGGAACTGACATGTAGGCACCCAGCACAAGAAGAAGCTCTTAGCTCTCATGACTGATGAATTGAGGGGGGCTGATATGTGGGGGTACCCCACAACGGAGGAGCAGGATTCAAGGGATGGGGGAAGTGGGTGGGACTGGGAGGGATGGAGAGGGGGCTGTGAAAGAGATGTAACAATCTCCATGTTTTTTTGGTTGTTTTTTGAGACAGGGTTTCTCTGTGTAGCCCTGGCTGTCCTGGACTCAATTTGTAGACCAGGCTGGCCTCGAACTCGCAAAGATCCGCCTGCCTCTGCCTCCCAAGTGCTGGGATTAAAGGCGTGCACCACCACTGCCCGGCTAAGAGATGTAACAATCTCCATTATTATTTTTTTTTTTTTTTGGTTTTTCGAGACAGGGTTTCTCTGAATATCTCTGGCCGTCCTGGACTTGCTTTGTAGACCAGGCTGGCCTCGAACTCACAAAGATCCGCCTGCCTCTGCCTCCCAAGTGCTGGGATTAAAGGCGTGCACCACCACCGCCCGGCTCAATCTCCATGTTTTTAAAAAAGTATGTACAGTCTATATTTTTGTCCAGCATGCTTTCAATTAAAATTTTAAAAACTATTTCTAGAATTTCGCATAGATGCACACATCATAGTTGCCTCTCTTTATCACACAGATACAAGAACCAAACTCAGGCCATGAGGATTGATAACAACCATCCCTACTTTCACAGCCGTCTCAAGAGATGCTAAAGTTGCTTTTTAAATGCCTTTCTATATAAACCAAGGCTGGCCTTGGGATCCCAACTCTAGCCAACAGCAGTAGGTCATAACTAACCCTGCACTAGGAAACAGAGGCAAGATCTAGTTCTATACTGGCTGGGGTGACACAGTGAGACTATTTATCTCAAAGTAATTATATAAACTGCCTCAGTTTCTCAAGTGGTATGATTACAGCTCCACATTACCTCTCCCAGCTGCAGCTCTAATTCTTCTTTAAAAAAAAATTTTATGCTGGGTGTGATGGCGCATGCCTTTAATCCCGGCACTCAGGAGGCAGAGGCAGGAGGATCTCTGTGAGTTCAAGGCCAGCCTGATCTACAAAGTGAGTCCAGGACAGCCAGGGATACACAGAGAAACCCTGTCTCCAAAAAAAAAAAATTTATTATATGTATGCATGTTTATGTGTACAAGAGTGCAGGTGTCTGATGATGAGGCCTGAGGCATCAGATACCCTAGGAGTTCCTTAATGTGGGAATATTATGCTGGGAATAAATTCATGCCCTCTGAAAGCGCATACTCTTAACACTGAGCCATCTCTGTAGGCCCAAGGCATTTCTTTCTTTCTTTTTTTTTCTTTGAGACAGGGTTTCTCTGTGTATCCCTGGCTGTCCTGGACTCACTTTGTAGACCAGGCTAAGGGCACTAATTCTTAATATGATTTTTAAAAATTATTTTCAAAAAAAATTGTTTAAAATAAATGCTGAGGACTGAGATTGGGCAAAGATGGGCTAGGATTGCACAATTCAGGCCAAGGCTTGTTAAAAATAAAAAAAATTATTTTCATTTTATGCACATTGGTGTTTTGTCTACATGTGAGGGTGTCAGATCTTGAAGTTACAGTCATAAGCTGCCATGTGCTGGGAACTGAACCCAGATCCTCTGAAAGAACAATCAGTGCTCTTAACCACTGAGCCATCCATCTCTCCAGCCCCCCTCTTAATATGATTTATACTATTATAAAAAAGCTAGACTGAGCCAGGCGTGGTGACACACACCTTTAATTCCAACACCGGGGAGGCAGAGGCAGGCAGATCACTGTGAGTTCAAGGCCAGCCTGGTCTACAAAGCAAGTCCAGGACAGCCAGGGCTGTTACACAGAGAAACCCTGTCTCAAAAAACCAAAAAAAAAAAAAAAAAAAAAAGAAAAAAAAAGACTAGACTGCAAAGACAATCTGTTCACTCCACCCTCAACCTCCACCAAAATACATGTGTGATAAAGTTATTTTCCTGAGTTCTACAAGTTTCAGTGAAAGAGAAGATCTTGGATGCATGATAGTATAAACCAATGGATTTTAATAGAGTACAGAGCCTATGTATGCTAAGCCTTTACATCGTCTGCCCCATTTGCTACATCCTGAATGAAATCTATACTTGGCAAAGGCAGAGAGAAGCATCAAGTTGGAGCTGTGTGTGAAGAAATGGGGATCGGGAGGCAGAGGCAGGCAGATCTCTGTGAGTTCAAGGCCAGCATGATCTACAGAGCTGTCCAGGACAGCCAGGGATACACACAGAAACCCTGTCTCGAAAAACCAAAAAACCAACAAACAAACAAACGAAATGGGGAAACAATAGTCAAAGGTTCAGCCAGTACTAACAAATTAAGTAACAACTTCTTCAGTAAAAAAAAAATGTATGGAAACCTTGTCATTCAAATAAGGAAAGAAACACTTCTGTATTGTCCTTTCACACACTCCCCTTCTCTCTCTCACACACACACACAGTACCAAGACCCTGTGTCTCAAACAAAGCAAGCAAACTCAAAGACTGAATGAATGCTCATACATAAAAATTAAGTCAAGAGAATCCCACAACAAGCTACAAGAAAACAGAAGGTAGCTCCTCTGGAACCTTGCACTCCACACTGGGAACTTTCAACCACCACTTACCTGCAGGCACGGTCAGGGGAATTAAGAATTTCATAGTAGAATACGGAGAAGTTGAGAGCAAGACCTAAACGAATGGGGTGCGTTGGAGGAAGTTCTGTCATCGCAATGTCACTAGCAGCTTTGTAAGCCACAAGGCTGTTTTCTGCTGCCTCCTTCCTGTCATTTCCTGTGGCAAACTCAGCCAGATACCTGTGGTAGTCCCCTTTCCTGTAACACAACAGCGGACAAAACCACAATTAGAAAACACTTCCTAGAGCATGGCAATCTTCTATCAAGTAGTACATGACAAAATACAGTTAGCAACCAAGAAATAACATTTTAAAAACTTTACAAACAACTTCAGTACCCATCAGGTTGGCTCATCTCTTCTTCCCTTAAGCATTTCCTATGTTAAAGTATTGGCAACCTCCCACAGAAGAGAACTGAAGGAAAAATAAATTGCCTGACTAGTATAAAAGTGCTTCTAGGGGGCTGGAGAGATGGCTCAGAGGTTAAGAGCACCTACTGCTCTTCCAGAGGTCCTGAGTTCAATTGCCAGCAACCACATGGTGGCTCACAACCATCCATAATGAAATCTGGTGCCCTCTTCTGGCCTGCAGGTTTACCTGCAGACAGAACATTATATAAATAATAAATAAAATCTTTAAAAAAAAAAAAAGTGCGCCGGGCGGTGGTGGCGCACGCCTTTAATCCCAGCACTTGGGAGGCAGAGGCAGGCGGATCTTTGTGAGTTCCAGGCCAGCCTGGTATACAAAGTGAGTCCAGGACAGCCAAGGATACACAGAGAAACCCTGTCTCGAAAAATCCAAAAAAAAAAGTGCTTCCAGCCGGGCGTGGTGGTGCACATCTTTAATTCCAGCACTAGGGAGGCAGAGGCAGGCGGATCTCTGTGAGTTCGAGGCCAGCCTGGTCTACAAAGTGAGTCCAGGACAGCCAGGGTTACACAGAGAAACCCTGTCTCGAAAAACCAAACCAAAAAAAAAAAAGTGCTTCCAAAGAATTGTACACATTCACTTATCACAAAACACATTTGCTGCCGTCACTGCAGCACCAGGACACCCGGAGTTCTGACATGCTGAGCTCCCACTATTCCTGAGCTATTATTCCCAACCTTGTAATTTCTCTACAAGAAAGTTAAGACTATACTGTGAAATGGAAAACTTTAGCCAACAGGAAGGATGCCACCAAAACAAAAAACCTAGGTAAGGTGTGGTGACATATAATCCTAGCACATAGGAAGCTGACAGGATCACCCCAAATCTGTGACCAACCTGGTCTCCAGAGTTCCAGGCCCACCAGAGCTACCCATATAGACCTCTTTTCAAAATAAGTTGGGCATGGTGGCAGACACCTTAATCCCACTCAAAAAGCAGAGGCAGGAAGATCTCTAAATCCTAGGCTAGCATGGACTATTCCCTTAAGCATTTCCTATGTTAAAGTATTGGCAACCTCCAGTATTCATGAGTTCCAGGTCAGTCAAGGATAGACAACTGGGGTGGGGGTGAGGGGAGTATGACCAAAAGCTAGGTATTTTGTACAATCTCAAATGTAACAGTATTAATTCTTTGTTAGAATTGTATTTGCAACTAATTAAAACTTTTATATTCTGGTAATTAACCCTCCAATATTCAACTATTTTAAATAAAAGTTGAAAACCTAAATTTAAAAAGCTATGGTTCTAAGGCCAACTTTAAATCTTACATTTTCCCTTCTAGTATAGAACCTACATTTTATAATAGAAAACCTTGGACTCGCCAGTGTTAGCTGCTGGAATGAGGTGTTTGTCCAGTACATCCAGAATGTCACAACAGATTAACTTGAGCTCAGTTTCAACCTAGGGAGAAAAACATCAGATTAAGTTTGGCAATTCAAAAGTCTTAAAGAGTATGTATGTCTCCAAATCTGAAGTCCACAGAACACAAGACACTGTTAAGAGAAGTTCCTCCTTAAAGAATACACACACCCCCCACAGTTCACCTAAGAATCACCAGTAATAGACAAATACTAAAAAATGTGCCAGCACTTACATGAATTAATTTCCAGTATAAGATACCAACTATGACGGCTACTCCTGGCTGTCTATTTGAGTACACTTGGAATAACTAAAACCCAACAGCAAATTTGACGTGGGAGCCCCATCTTAAGTCACATGAGGTCAGAAGACCCACCTTCTAGTGGCAGCTCACACAAAAGGACAAGGATGAAGGACGATGGTACTTTCTCTGCCATCACTCTCAATGGCAAGTTCATCTACCCTGAAACCATTCTTTCCCTGGTGTCAGAACCTACACTTTGGGGTTCCAAAAAAACTGGCAACTCTCGAGGATCTCACAGGCTCCAGAACAAGATTGGAACTACTGAGACATCTAGTCTCATGAACCAAACAACTACTGGACCCTTGGCCATTCTGTCAGGAGAGAGCTATCACTAGACTACTCAGGCCACAGCCTGTGAGCCTCTCTAATCATGTGTGTGTATTTATTCACTCATTTATTTATATTAAAGATAGAATATTTGCCTGAAGGCCATCAATTTAAAACTTTAAAAAGAGTGAACTGGGGTAAAGCTAGTATAGCAAATAGGGTGCTTGCCTAGAATGGATCAATTGCCAGCACCCCAACAAATATGTAAGGAGAGGAGGGTGATAAGATTTCAACAAAAGCAGTTCCAAGACAAAAATCAAAACTTAAACACAGTTTGTCTTTAGTACTAATATGTTCCATCACTCACTCTACTTGTAGAAATCACAGCAAAAGAATCTGTAGGTCAAATTAAACATCTCTGTTGGTTTGTAATGTCTAAAGCACATCCCTGGATAGATGTTGGGGTTTGACTTAAGGTCATGTGAGGATATATTGAATTTGTGACATGGCCATGGGAATATCCGACGTTGCTAGTTCTCAAGAAGAGAATTTGGAATGCCAACAATCTGGGAAGGAACACAGGAACACCTACGACCTATAAACTCCTCAATTTCTACAGAAGAGTTAGGGCAAATGACATTCTTTTTTTTTTTTTTTAAAGATTTATTTATTATGTATACAGTGTGTTCTGTCTGCAGGTATATCTGCAGGCCAGAAGAGGGCACCAGATTTCACCATGGATGGTTGTGAGCCACCATGTGGTTGCTGGGAATTGAACTCATGACCTCTGGAAGAGCAGCCAGTGCTCTTAACCACTGAGCCATCTCTCCAGCCCACAAATGACATTCTTTTTTTTTTTTTTTTGGTTTTTTCGAGACAGGGTTTCTCTGAATATCTCTGGCTGTCCTGGACTCGCTTTGTAGACCAGGCTGGCCTCGAACTCACAAAGATCCACCTGCCTCTGCCTCCCAAGTGCTGGGATTAAAGGCGTGCGCCACCGCCCGGCACAAATGACATTCTTATACTTCAGACTTTTTCTGAAGACAAATAACATTGCTGTGCCTTGTGTAACCTTTATATAACATACTGGCCAGTGCAGCAGGCTTCTCCACAGAACCATAAGTTATCAAAAGAGCTGTAATAATAAAAATGAGTGCTGTGCAAATTGTTCTGGGACGTCAGGCTGACTGGAGTTCCTGGTCCCAGGCTTACATTTCTTCCGGCATTACAGGAGAGGCAGTTTAGGCAACATCTCACAAACATCTTTATCTTGCCCTCCATTTTCCATTAATTCACAAATACTTTAAAGAACTCTTCCAGGGCACAGTGGCGCACACCTTTAATCCCAGCACTAAGGAGGCAGAGGCAGGTGGGTCTCTGTGAGTTCAAGGCCAGCCTGGTCTACAGAGTGAGTCCAGGACAGCCAGGGCTACACAGAGAAATCCTGGGGCGAGGGGTGGATTCTCACATTTTTCTTCTATAATCTTGCCCTTGAGCTCAACAAGACTGCCTGCACCTCTCTTGTGGCTTTTCAGGTTGAAACCAAGTCACTGTTACATTCTAGCAACAACTATTCCAAAGTTCTCTCTGAAACCTCATACTCAGCTTTGACTTCACTGTGTTACCTCCATGCCCTTCTCCTTGTTCACAAAACCTCTCCACTTACCTGATATACCAACCACAGTATAAACAAACCACTAATCTAATCTTCCTCATTTGCCTAAGTTTCAAGGCCATCTTTGGCCTTGTCTTCTTTCTAGGTCCTTATTCCTACTGAGAGAGGTTCAAGACTTCAGGCTCTTGAGTTCATCTCCCAATTGACCATTTACTTCCCTTGTCTCCTCATCCATATCCTATAGTCTAACCATTATTTCTCTTTCTCTCCCCCTTTTTTTTTTTGGTTTTTTTGAGACAGGGTTTCTCTGTGTAGCCCTGGCTGTCCTGGACTCACTTTGTAGACCAGGCTGGTCTTGAACTCAAAGAGATCCACCTGCCTCTGCCTGGGATTAAAGGCATGCACTACCACGCCAGGCCATTATTTTTCTTAATTTCCCCAAGCTAAGGAACACCAAATTGTCTTCCAATGTATATTCTTTGTTCCAAGGTATCTGAGGGTAATGACAATCCCAACTTACCTCCGTAAGACCTCTGGCATGTTCCAGTTGTGTCACCTATAAATTGGGATAAGAGCTTTCCAAGGTTATTTACTTCATTTTTAATGTTGCTAGGATTAAGCCCAGAGCCTTATGCATGCTGGGCAAGAGTTCTAACACTGAACTAGTAGGCTCCATTTTGTATATACATATGCTTACAAACCATCTGAAATAACTTCACCAATTCTTTCTTTTGAGAGTGTTAAAAGTCCCAATAGTTTCTATTGTTAAAAACAAAACAAAGGACTAGGGAGATGGCTCAGAGGTTAAGAGTACTGACTGCTCTTCCAGAGGTCCTGAGTTCAATTCCCAGCAACCACATGGTGGCTCACAACAATCCATAATAAAATCTGGTGCCTTCTTCTGGCCTGCAGGTTATACCTGCAGACAGAACACTGTATATATAATAAATAAAAGTCTTAGGGAAAAAAAAAAAAAAAAACCCAGAATAAGTTTCCAGGAAAACAGCAAGACTTCTGTTTCATCAATATTTATACCTAGTATTTAGTACACAGAGGCGTACAAATATTTATGAAATTGCCCTAAATGGGGTGTGGGAGGAAGGCTCAGTGGGTGGGGGTGTTTATCACCAAAGCCTGAACACAAGCCCAGGAGCCCACATAGGAGACCAACTCATACAGTTGTCCTTATTTACCCCCGTGTATGTGCATAAGTAAGTGTAAAATGTGAAGTTGGCTCACTACAAACAGTCAATGAAGTGCAATAGTTACGTTTGTTCTTTACATGTGTGTGTTATGCTCAAAACTTAATACCTGCGGACACATAGCTCAGTGGCAGAGTGTGTAGCATGGGTCAACTCCCCAGCACTATGGGATACCTCCCATCTTGCAGTTTCTAAAACACATTTTTTTTTTTAATCCCAAAATACTCTCTAGACTGTAATTTCTTTTTTTTTTTTTTTTTTTTGGTTTTTCGAGACAGGGTTTCTCTGAATATCTCTGGCTGTCCTGGACTCGCTTTCTAGACCAGGCTGGCCTCGAACTCACAAAGATCCGCCTGCCTCTGCCTCCCAAGTGCTGGGATTAAAGGCGTGCGCCACCATAGACTGTAATTTCTAACCAAGGTAAAGTGAAAAGCTAAAAATACAAAATACATTTACAGGCCGGGTGTGGTGGTTCACGCCTTTAATCCCAGCACTTGGGAGGCAGAGGCAGGCAGAGTTTGAGGCCAGCCTGGTCTACAAAGCAAGTCCAGGACAGCCAGACAGACCTGTTATACAGAGAAACCCTGTCTCGAAAAACCAAAAAACAAAACAAAAAAATTTACATATATATAATTTATGTAGTTATATTAGGTGGTGACCTAAAATACACATGTATCTTATACAAATTACTTATAGCTCTAAGCCCAAGTCTTAGATACTCAAAAGAAACAAGTCTCCTTTCTCTATCAAATATTAAATATAAACATAAAAAGCAACAATTTAGGACATTTAGGTAAAAATCACCTGTTACTTCTGTCACAAATGTTACTATTTCTAGACACTTCGCTGGCTTGGATAAATGTCCTCTGTGCTTCCTGCCTCAAGACATAGCCAGGTCTGCTATCAGACATGTACCCTGTTACCGCCATCCAAAATGTCCAATCAGAGATTCAGAATCTACTTCAACTCAGGACAGAAGCCTCTATAACTGTGAGGAAAAATAAACCCATTCTCCACATAAATTAATCATTTCTGCAGGGTCTTTAATCCTAGCACTCAGGAGGCAGAGGCAAGAGGATCCCTAAATTCAAGGTAAGCCTGGTCTACAAAGATATTCCAGAACAAGGACTGTTACACAAAGAAACCTTGTCTCAAAAAATTCAAAAACATTTCTAACAGAGATAAAGAAATTAATGGTACCAAAACTACAAATTAACTCAAAGTCGCCTATATCTGAGAAACAATCATGGTCCTTTAAAAAACATGGTATTAAGCTGGATGTGGTGGTACAATGCCTCTACTCTCAACATTCGAGGCTGAAGCCAGTCTAGTCAGCATCCTAAGTTCCAGGCCAGACATGGCTACAGAGAGAGTCCCTGTTAAGAGCACGGGCTATTCTTCCAGAAGACCCAAGTTCAATTGTTAGCACTCTGTGGCAGCTCATAACCACCTTTAACTCCAGTACCAGAGGATTTGACACAGTCTTCTGACCTTCAAGGGGCATCAGGCACATACATATTCAAAATAATAATAATAAAAAACACAGTATTGTATCAAATCAAGCTGGGCATGGTGGTTGGCGCATGCCTTAATCCCAGCACTTGGAAGGCAGAGGCAGGCAGATCTGTGTGAGTTCAAGGCCAGCCTGGTCTACAGAGTGAGTTCCAGGACAGCCAGGGTTAGTTATCACACAGAGAGACCCTGTCTAGAGAAGTCCCCCCCACTCCACCCCAATGCCTGCAAAAATCAAATCAAATGTTAACCATCTTACCATTTGCCGGTACTCCCGAATCATCTTTAGTTTGTCCTCTCCACCCTTGTTTTCTTCCTTCTGTTCAATGCTGCTGATTATTCTCCAGGATGCTCTTCTGGCTCCAATCACATTTTTATATGCAACAGATAAAAGGTTTCGTTCTTCAACTGTCAGCTCCACGTCCATTCCTGCTACTTTCTTCATTGATTCCACCATTTCTATTCAGGAAATGGTAAAAGGAGACTATAGATTTTAATAAGTTTTGTTGACCCATCCCTTTCAAGATAATCTTTTTCCCCTTGCAAAGCTAATAGAAAACATATTAACTAGGGGGGGCTAAAATCCAGAGAGGGGAATTCATGCCTACAATCAGCATCGAGGCTGATGCAGGAAAACTGCCTGAAGTTTAAAATCAACTTTGAGCTAAGAGTATGGACAGGCAAAGCTACGTAGAAAGACCCTGCTGTAAAACAAGCAAAAGGAGAAGGGCTAGCCCAGCTGGAACACCAAAGCCTGGGTTTAATCTGAAGCACACACCCTTTCTGATAAGAAGTTTAACAAAAATAACTTTATAATCACCAAAACAAATGAGTCAAGTCAAGCATTGGGGCGTGGCTGCACCAGCACATGTGCCTGCAATCTCTGAAGGATAAACCATCAACAAATTAGATGTCAGGGGGACCTAGTCTAAAATAAAATAAGCTATACAACAGTGGCTCGTGCCTACAATCCTAGCACCAGAAAACCGAGACAAAGGATTTCTAAGAGCCTGAGTACAGCCTGTATCAAAAAGGGAAGGGGTGTGTGTGAGATGACCTACTATGAATTCCTCTGCTGGTCTAACTTTTCGTAACTAATATTTGTTACCACTAGATGGCAAGCAAAGAAAAGGGGCCAGATAATATGAGATAATTCAGTTTATGAATAACAAAGGAAAAAGTGAAAACGTACTAAGTACTGATTAATTATGATAAGGGGAAATGATGATTTTACAAAGGTCTTAACAACACTATTACCAAATAGACCTTAGATTCACTGATTCAGAATCCCTGGTTAAAAAAAAAAAAAAAGAATCCCTGGTGATAAGAGTCAATCTACACTTTAACAAGCATCCTAGGCATACAGTAATACCAACAATAAGTATACATTAGCCGGCCGGGCGTTGGTGGCGCACGCCTTTAATCCCAGCACTTGGGAGGCAGAGGCAGGCGGATCTTTGTGAGTTCGAGGCCAGCCTGGTCTACAAAGTGAGTCCAGGACAGCCAAGGATACACAGAGAAACCCTGTCTCGAAAAACCAAAAAAAAAAAAAAAAAAAAAATATACATTAGCCAACAGTTCTTACACAAGGAATTAAGCTATATTAAGGCACATGTAATAGTTCATGTTGTAATTGTAACCCCTGCACTAGGAATGCTAGTTGGAAACTCTCATAAAAGAGTAAAAAAAAAATTAGTGTCTCACGGCAATCTGAGTTTTATGCTTCAAAATCTACTCCTTTACGACTGCTGAAATGACTGAACCTAGACCACTTTCATGCTATACAAGCACTCAGCCATTAAAGCTACACCACCAGGTCCCCACTGTGCTTTGGGTCTGCATTTCTGTAAGGACTAATGATGTTAGACTTCTGTCCTATCTTATTTCCAGTTACTTATTAGTTTGTTTTGACTGCCCTCTTTGGAGAAATAAACTGTATTCAGACACTAAGTAGGGCCACCTAATTTTTAATAAATTCTTAAGTGACCAGTGTGAGTCATTTATTCTGAATACCCAACAAATTCAGGCCCTTCATCTTTAAATATTTCTATTCCTTTACACAACAGATTCAGGGACAACATCAGCATGAGTCCAGGATGTACCCTCCTCTGAACGTCTACTACAAGTGCTGTATGAAAAAGCCCTCCATAAGTCATCCTTATTCTCTTAATGTCACCAACGGAAGCATAACCCTAATCATAGTGTTTCTTCAAAGATATGCACAAAAGCTGTGTGATCCAACTCTGAACAAACCTGGCCATTCAAGGACTCCCACAAACCCATTAACATAAAATTCTCCCCCCCAACATGTCTAACATTCCAAAAAATCTCTGCAGCAAGTACTTCTTCAATTATAATCAAACATTTCTGTAGCGAGGAAAGGCTGTCATGTATCTGCAGTAGATGTGATCAAATTTCTGACCCAGAGAACTAAAACTCCTCACTGGCTCACTAATTTGGGGAGTAACAGGTTTTTGAGTCTCTCCTCCCTCCACCATGTGAGGTCTGGAGATCAAACTCAGGTGTTGTCAGACCTCATGGCAAAACCTTTACCAAATGGGCCATTTGTACAGCCTGAACACATTTTCTGAAACAGTATTTTGAGGGGCTGGGGAGTAGAGCATGGTCTTATTATGTAGCCCAGGCTGGCACCAAACTTGCACAAATCCTCATACATCTGTCTACTGAGTGCTAAGATTAAAGGTATCCCTCACTCCATTCGACCCTGAGATTGAGTGTGTAGGTGTATAGGTGTTTTGCCTTCATGTATGCCAGAGGCTAGATAGAAGGCCTTGGCAGATCAGGTTCCCTGTAACTAGCCTTACTGACAGCTGTGAGCTGCCATGTGGGTGCTGGGATTTGAACCCAGGTCCTCTGGAAGACTAGCCAGTGCTCTTAACCACTGAGCCACCCCTCCAGACCCTCTATGAGACTTCTGATAGTTTGAAGACAATGAGTGGCTGGCTGAAAAATCACTATTGCACTCTGAAACATAATCCAGACACTAATAGGCATGTTAAATCAAGCACACTAGATCTGCTGTGTTCTGGGTCATTCTCTTGTGTGGTAATAGTCTCGTTAAGTATCCACTACACTGAACAACCATTTGAGACAACTTTATGCTTACTGCCAAGACATTCGGTGCCGTTCACCTTCACTTCACTTACCCAATCCCATACACATACACTTTCCATTTGCTGTACCAGGGACAGTAGCTCAAGTGATCTACCACTGAGCTACAAACATCCCCAGCTCTCATTCTTTCATTCATCTAACTCCTCCACTTAAAGCATCTTAAGGTTGGATGTGGTGGTGCACACCTTTAATCCCAGCACTTAGGAGGCAAAGGCAGGTGGTTCTATGTGAGTTCAAGGCCAGCCTGTCTACAAAGTGAGTCGAGGACAGTCAAGGGATACACAGACTGTATCAAAAAACCAAAAAGTAAAAAAAAGAAAAAGCACCCTAATGGAGGCGCTGTTTCAAATGTTCCTTTCCATGTAACTGAATCCAGGGACAGGAGATAAGGATCATCAGTCTTCTTTAAGAGATCTTCCAACACCCAGCAAGTTGTATTGTGCCTGTAATCCTAGCACTCAAGAGACTAAGGCAGGAAAACTGCTTAGTTCAAGGCCAGGCTAGGCTACAGTGTAAAGATCTATGGGGGCGGGGGCAGCGAACAGAGGAACTAGACCTAAACAAGTATCTATCATGAAACTGACGAGTTACCCTCAGTCTAATTCTATAGTTCCTAATAAAATTGTAGGGCATGGTAGCTTGTAATCAATATTCCTAAGGTCAGAGCATTCAGGATGATAAATCTTAACTTCTCCCAAATGGAAAAAATGTTAACCAACTATTTCATAATTTTAAAGACAGGAAACTGAAGCCAAGGGTAATCTGAATCTGGATAAAGTCAGAGGAACAAAACCAAAACACAAACTCTGAATGTAAGGTCAACCAAGGTTACGAGAGTGTTAGTGTGTGTGTGTGCATTACGGAGACAAAGAGAAAGACAGGCAGACAGACAGAAAACACAAGAATCACCATCAAAGACAGCAGTTCTTCACTAGAAGAAAATAGCAAGATGTGAACAAAATAGTGCAGCATTTTCTCTAGATGGTTCAGCAGGTTAAGATGCTTGCTGCCAAGCCTGGCAACCTGAGTTCAATCCATGTAACCACATAGTAAAAGGATTACAGACTCCCCCAAGTTATCTTTCTGACCTCTATACACAGTACAACCGTGAATATGCATATGTGTGTGTTGGGGAGGGGGTTCAAGACAGGGTTTCTGTGTATAACAAACAGCTCTGGTTGTTCTGGAACTCTCTGTAGACCAGGCTACGAGCTCAGAAATCCACCTGCCTCTGGGTTTAAAGGCATGTGCCACCACACCTGGCACTCTCAAAAATTTTTGAGAGTCAATTAAAGCACATTTTAAAAGGTTGTCAAATCAGGTATCATTAAAAAGGCAAAGACAGGGCCGGGCGGTGGTGGCGCACGCCTTTAATCCCAGCACTTGGGAGGCAGAGGCAGGCGGATCTCTGTGAGTTCAAGGCCAGCCTGGTCTACAAAGTGAGTCCAGGACAGCCAGGGCTGTTATACAGAGAAACCCGGGGGGGGGGGGGAGGCTGGAAGAGGCTCAAAGGTTAAGAGTACAGACTATTCTTGCGGAATTCCATTCTCAACACCAACATTGGAAGCTCACAACTGCCTACAACTCCAGGGAATCCAATACCCCTCTGAGCTCCTTGGTCACATGCATACACACATATTATTAAAACAAATGACAAGGTGCACGTGATAGAGAACTGACTCCCAAGAGCTGTCCTATGAGCTCTACATGTGCACTTTGGCACAAAAGTAGTCACACACACGTCATTCTAATAAATAAATTCAAGCTATACTGTAAATTCCTATACTGTCATTTATAAGGAAAAGTTAATGCCCACTGACCAAAAAGTTTAGTAGATGTTTAGTACATCATGACTATAACCCCAGCATTTGAGAGACTAAGAAAGACTGACAAGAGTTCAAAGTCAGTCTGAGATACTCCATGAATTCTAGAACAGTCTGTAGTATAGAATGGATCCTATCTCAAAAAAAGTAGAAGAATGGGTGTTTTAAAAACTGAAAAACAAGCCGGGCGGTGGTGGCGCACGCCTTTAATCCCAGCACTTGGGAGGCAGAGGCAGGCGGATCTTTGTGAGTTCGAGGCCAGCCTGGTCTACAAAGCGAGTCCAGGACAGCCAGAGATATTCAGAGAAACCCTGTCTCGAAAAACCAAAAAAAAAAAAAACTGAAAAACAAGCCGGGTGGTGGTGGCAAACACCTTTACTCCCAGCACTTGGGAGGCAGAGGCAGGCAAATATGAGTTTGAGGCCAGATTGGTCTAGAGTCTGGTTCCAGGACAGCCAAGGACAGAAACCCTGTCTTGAAAAACAAAAACAAAACTGATGCATGCTCTTAGTCCCAGCACTAAGGAGGCAGAAACAGGTGGCTCTCAGTCAAAGTTACATAGTAAGACCTTGTCTCAAATAAAAACTACTATGGAATTTATAACTATCAGTTAACTGAAACCTAACAAAGTAGAAGCAGACACATGAAAGATGACGGACATCAACCAGCTACCTTGAAGAAATAATCAATAAAGATATACAAAATGAAAACAGATGATTTAAAAGACAAGTTCCGGGCTGGAGAGATGGCTCAGCGGTTAAGAGCACTGGCTGCTCTTCCAGAGGTCATGAGTTCAATTCCCAGCAACCACATGGTGGCTCACAACCATCTACAATGAAATCTGGTGCCCTCTTCTGGCCTGCTGATATACCTGCAGACAGAACACTATACATAATAAATAAATCTTTAAAAGACAAGTTCCAGAGGCTAAAAGCAACGGATGTGGTAGTACACAGCTGAAATCCCTTTAGTCCTAGCAAAGGGAGTAAGAAAATGAGTCCAGCCTGTGCGCCAGAAGACCTTGTCTCAAAAGGAAGATCACCTGCCTACAGCCACAAAATCAGTAAAAGTCAACTGGCACAATCAACTGCATATCCAAAGATAAACATATAAATTTGGATGCAGACCAAACCCTCAAGTTTAATAAGTGATGCTAATTTAGTCAATTATCTGAGAAACAATTATCTACTCCAATAGTTCTCAACCTCAGGAAGGAAGAAGGTTTTCTTTAGGATAAAACAACAAATTATTTTTAAATACTATTCTTATTCTGGCAGGACTGGAGAGAGATCAGTGTTAAGAGGCACTTCAGGTGTGGTGGCACACACTTTTAATTCCAGCACTAGGGAGGTAGAGACAGGGGATCTCTATGAGTTGGAGGCCAGCCTGATCTACAAAGTGAGTCCAGGATAGCCAAGGCTTATTACACAGCCTCTAAAAACAAAACAAAACCAAACAAACAAAAAAAGAAACACTTCCTACTCTTCCAGAGTTCTGTCCCCTGCCCCCACATCAGGCAGCTTACAAGTGCCAGTGATCCCATCTCCGGAGACCCAACTCTACCCTCTTTTGGCCTTGTGGACACCCACATACAGCATATACATAAGCATAAATTCTCAATAATCTAGTCAAAATCTAGTCACATTTTTGAATTTTTAATGTGTTCACAGAAAAAAGACAAAATGCTGAATGCTGTTATGAAAACAACTTTGTATACACATAGCATCTATTTTAGTAAACATTTATTCATTTACTAATTAATCTTAGTTTTTTTTGTGTGTGTGTGTGTTTGTTTTTTCGTGACAGGGTTTCTCTGTGTAACAGTCCTGGCTGTCCTGGAACTCACTCTGTAGACTAGGCTGGCCTCTAACTCAGAGATCCAGCCTGCCTCTGCCTCCCAAGTGCTGGGATTAAAGGTGTGCGCCACCACACTAGGCTTCCATCTTGGTTTTTTAAAATATTGTGGCTCAGCAATTAGGCCTCAGTGCCAGTTAGGGAACCCCAGGGATCCATCAGTCCCCGCCTCCCCAGAGACAGCATTACAAGCATGCTGGAATGACAAGCATCAATTGACTTTTGAACTGGGTGCTGTGGCTTACACTCAGTGTCTGTGATTGCATGACAAGCACTTGACAGACTGAGCTATCTCCCCAGGCCCCCAAAGCAATTTCCAAATTATAAAATTAAAAACTAAGAATAGAGCTTCAATGAGAGATCAGCAATTCAACGTGGTCTAGGCTAGGAAGCAAGTTCAAGGGTATCCCAAGTGAGCTATAAGAGACCTTGTCTTGAACAGACAAGGGAGAAGGAAAGGAGAAATGCAGCCTTGGTTTTGGCTGATGTTTACAATACTGCACAAACATCAAGTCTGGAGTAGAAAGAATACTCTAACCACACTTAACCAAACACCAGTAATGCTACCTATGTGTCCTCATTTCAATGTTCTACTTTTTAAGATTTTAAGTGTATTTTTATATATTTATTTACTTTATGTGCCCCTGCGTGTATGTATGTGCACCCAATGCATGCAGGTGTCTAAAGAGACCAGGAAATGCCAGACTCTCTAGGACTGAAGCTACAGGCAAGCTGAGTTGCTACTACGTGGGTGCTGGGAACCAAGCTTGGACCCTCTGCAAGAGCAACAAGCACTCAGAACTGCTAAGCCTCATTTAAATACTAACCTGGAAAATGAGTGGTACCTGCTTTGCAGAGCTGCTTCTTTTTCTTGAGGCAGGATCTCACTATGCAGCCCCAGCAGGCCTTGAACTTGCTATTTATTTAGAGCAGGCTGCCTTGCAATTAAGAGATTCCCTCAGTCTCTGCTTCCAAAGTGTTTTGATTAAAGTGTGGATCACCAGCCAGACTATTTTGAGGCATGACAGAATAACATTTAAGAATAGTAGCTTCTGCCGAGCGGTGGTGGTGCACGCCTTTAATCCCAGCAGAAGGGAGGCAGAGGCAGGCGGATCTCTGTGAGTTTGAGGCTACAAAGTGAGTCTAGGACAGCCAGGGACATACAGAGAAACTGTCTGGGGGTGGGGGTAAAGAATGGTAGTTAAGAACAGTGAATCAGCCGGGCGGTGGTGGCGCACGCCTTTAATCCCAGCACTTGGGAGGCAGAGGCAGGCGGATCTTTGTGAGTTCGAGGCCATCCTGGTCTACAAAGTGAGTCCAGGACAGCCAAGGATACACAGAGAAACCCTGTCTCGAAAAACCAAAAAAAAAAAAAAAAAAAAAAAGAACAGTGAATCAGCCAGGTGGTGGTGGCGGCACGTGCCTTTAATTCCACTAGGGAGGCAGAGGCAAAGCCAGCCTGGTCTACAGAGTAAAAATTCCAGGACAGCCAAGCCTACACAGAGAAACTCTGTCTCGAAAAATCAAACCAAACCAATCCAAAACATCAGTGTATTTAGTTAAAGATTTGTTGTGGTAGCTAATAGTTGTCTTTTAAGATGGGGCTTATGGGGCTGGTGCTCAGTGGTTAAGAGCACTTCTTCCTCTTAAAAGGACTTGGGTTCAGTTTCCAGCACCCACACAATGGCTCACAACAATTGTTAACTGTCCAGTTCCAGTATCTCTAATGTCCTCTTCTGAACTCCACAGTCACTAGGCATACACAAGGTGCACAAACAAACATGTAGCCAAAATACTCACATTCATAAAGAGATTAAGATGGGGTTTATGACAGGATCTGGCTACGTAGCCCAGGCTGGCCTTCAATTCAGGATCCTCAAGCCTAAACATCACAAATGCGAGGATTCAGCACGACTGGATGAAAATGGTTGTCTGAGTCAGTCTCATGCAGCCCAGGCTGACCTAACTCTATTTCACTGTGTAGTAAAGGATTATCCTCCTGCCTCTGAAGGCTGGGATTACAGGTATGTGCTGCTATGCCCATTTTATGTGACACAGGGAATCAACTAGGCAAACATTATCTATCAGGTGAGCTCCACCCTTTAAAATAGTTTTGTTAGTAGGGTAGAATCTTATATCACTACCAACTAGGAGAACCAACAGGAAACACACCACCTTGCCATTCTATTACCCTGCACAGAACAGAGACCACTGTCAATAATTCTTTTTGTTTTGTTTTTGAGGCAAGGCCTCTGTGTAATTCTGGCTGTACTGGAACTCACTATGTAAACCAAGCTGGTCTGGAACCCAGAGGTCTGCCTGTATCTGCCTCCTGAGTGCTGCACCACCACACTCAGCTTCAGACTGACTTTTTTTTTTTTGGGGGGGGGGTTCCCAAGACGGTTCCTCTGTGTAGCCCTGGCTGTCCTGGACTGACTTTGTAGACCAGGTTGGCCTCTAACTCAGAGATCTACCTGCCTCTGCCTCCAGTGTGCTGGGATTAAAGGTGTGTGCAACCCCGCCCAGCCAGATGGACTCCTTACACATACTAAAAGTAATTCCAGTCAGGCATGGTGATCAGGAGGATATCTGAGTTCAGTGTCACCCTGGGCTACAGAAAATAAATAAATAAATGAATGAATGAATGAATGAACGAATAAATAAATAAATAAATAAACCCAAAAAGTTGTGGTTAAGAGATGTGAGTTCCAGAACCAATATGGTTTAAAAATTAAATTTCAAAGTCATAAACCAAGGATGCATGTTGGCAATTGGTTGTGAGCCTAGCCATCTTTCCAGCCTGGACATATCTAATAAAGTATTTGCCTAGCTATGTGAAGGTCCCAGGTTCAATTCTCAATACAGAATGAAAGAAGAGGAGGAGATGGGAAGAGGAAAGGAAAAAAAGATAAGGAACATCATGGTAATCATGTTTTCTACATAAAATCTGGTGGGTTTTCTTTTTTTGTTATTGTTCATTTTATAACTTTTAATCTTATTTGTTTTTCCTGCATGTATGTCTGTGTGAGGGTGTCAGAGCCCTGGAACTGGAGTTACAGACAGGTGAGTGAACTACCATGTGAGTGCTGGGAATTGAACCAAAGTCCTCTGGAAAAGCAGCCAGTATTCTTTTTTTTTGTTTGTTTTTGTTTTTTGAGACAGGATTTCTCTGTATATCTCTGGCTGTCCTGGACTTTGCTTTGTAGACCAGGCTGGCCTCGAACTCACAGGGATCTGTCTGCCTCTGCCTCCCAAGTGCTGGGATTAAAGGCGTGAGCCACCACCGCCCGGCTGCAGCCAGTATTCTTTTTTTTTTTTTTTTTTTTTTTTTTG
>CAJQZJ010001558.1:20783024-20803002 GCA_907164525.1 Lophiomys imhausi
TTTTTTTTTTTTTTTTTTTTTTTTTTTGGTTTTTTTCGAGACAAGGTTTCTCTGTGTAGCCCTGGCTGTCCTGGACTCACTTTGTAGACCAGGCTGGCCTTGAACTCGCAAAGATCCGCCTGCCTCTGCCTCCCAAGTGCTGGGATTAAAGGCGTGCGCCACCACCGCCCGGCTTCAAATCTTTTTAAATGGAAGGGAAAAGAGGTTGGAAGAGTTGGCTCAGTGGCTAAGAGGACCCAGGTCTGATTCACAGCACACATGGTCATGGCGCACTGTCACTTCTAAGTCCAGTTCCAAGGGATTCAGTCCCCTCTTCTGACTTCTGCAGCACCGAACATGCATGTGGTACAAAGACATATCTGAAGGCAAAACACTCACAGAAAATAAATGCAGTTCTTGTGAAAAGAGGACCTATGAGATAGCTCAGGTAGAGACAGCTGCTGTCAAGTTTGCCACCAGAGTTCAATCTCCATAACAGTATTTTTCCATTAGTTGTCCTCTGACCTCAGCACATGCTGACCCATACAACACCCAAACAGGCACACCTTTAGTCCCAGCACTCGGGAGGCAGAGGCAGGCAGATCTCTGTGAGTTCAAGGCCAGCCTGGTCTACAGAGTGAGTTTCAGGACAGCCAGAGATACACAGAGAGACACTGTTTCAAAAATACAAAACATAAACACACATACATACAAATAAAATTTAAAATGAACAGAATGCTTACAGAACATCCACAGTAGTAAAAAATCACTTCAAGTAACTGACTTATCAACTCATGGTATCCCCAAGCTGTGTTAAGACAAAAGAACTTGCACAGTACCATACAACAGTTCAGTGTACAAAAGAATGTCTCTATTTTGGAGGTAGGTGAAACAGTGTCATATAACTTCTAATTCACTACATGTAGCCGAAGCTGGCCTTAACTCCCAGATTCTGTCTTGTCCTTCTGAGCACTGGTGTTAGGTGTGTACCACCCAACCTTGTGAAGAGCATCCTTTGTAAACAAAGGCAGGGGAGGGAACATTTAATCCTAGCACTTGAGAGGCACAGAAAAGAGTTTCAGGTCAACATACTGAGACTCTGTCTCTGAATGAATGAGTGAATAGTGAATGAATGAATGAATGCGTGTTCCCCATCCTTCCCTAACGAGCACAGTATGTTCTTAGAAATGAAGCTTTGGTGTTTTAAAGGGCTTTCAAGTCAATGACTCAGAACTGACGCATTTCTGGTGTTTCAGTATTCTGAGTGACCCAACTGACCATGAGGTGGGGGGACCTCAACAAGAACACCCCACAGAATGAATTCATTTTTTTTTTCCTTTTTCAAAGGTAAAGAGTTTATGTAATGGGCTGGAGAGGTGGCTCAGAGGTTAAGAGCACTGGCTGTTCTTCCCAAGGTCGTGAGTTCAATTCCCAGCAACCACATGGTGGCTCACAGCCATCTACATTGAGATCTGCCCGGCATATATGTAGAGCAAATACTGTATACATAATAAATAAATAAATAAATGTTTGTTTTTTTTTTTAAAAAAAGAGTTTATGTAACTCTGGCTTTCCTAGAACTCAGATCTGCCTGCATTTGCCTCCTGAGTGCCGGGAAGGAAGGTATGTACCTGGCCCCACCTGGCTAATTTTGTCTTTTTCAGACAGGGTTTCATAGCTCAGGCTAGCTTGGAACCAGAGATCCTCTTGCCTTGTCTTCTAAGTGTAATTTAAAGGGATGAGCCATTATATCAGGCCCCACTAAGCCAATCCAGGCAGGATGAAGATTAGAAAAAGACAAAAACAGAACTACCACAGAAGCCAATATTACATATGTTGACCACTCTGATCCCAGAAAATAGGGGAAATATATATGTGTGTGTGGTTTTTTTTTTTGTTTTTTGTTTTTTTTTTTTTGCTTTTCGAGACAGGGTTTCTGTGTAGCCCTGGCTGTTCTGGACTCGCTCTGTAGACCAGGCTGGCCTTGAACTCGCAGAGATCCAGCTGCCTCTGCCCCCCAAGTGCTGGAATTAAAGGCGTGTGCCACCATGCCCGGCCCAGGGAAAATATTTTTTTTTTTTTTTTTCGAGACAGGGTTTCTCTGTATAACAGCTCTGGCTGTCCTAGACTCCCTTTGTAGACCAGGCTGGCCTCGAACTCACAGAGATCTGCCTACCTCTGCCTCCCAAGTGCTGGGATTAAAGGCGTGCGCCACCAACGCCCGGCGGGAAAATATTTTTTTGACAGACCAAATTCACCTGCTTAGGAGGCTAAGGTAGGACGACAAGGGCAAATTCTAGACCACCCTAGGCAACCTAGTGAGACCTGTCTCAAAATAAAGCTGGATATAGTTCCGTAGTAAATCACTTGCCTAGCATGCACAAGGCCCTTGTTTCAATTCCCAGCAATGCCCCCCCTTAACTTTTCTATACTGTGTTTTAAATGTATGAGTTATAATTTGCTTGACTATAATAACTTATTAATAAATATGGCTACAAGAATACAAAAGAAAACCTCTTCCTTAGACTACTGACTTAAGAGATTACTACTAAACTAGGCTGGGTGTTAATGGCATACTCCCTAGCACTCATGAGGGAGAGGATCTCTTGAGTTGGAGGCCAGCTTGGTCTAGGATAGCCAGGACTCTTAGAAATCCTATCTCAAAAAATGGGGAGAGAAAGCCGGGCGGTGGTGGCGCACGCCTTTAATCCCAGCACTTGGGAGGCAGAGGCAGGCGGATCTTTGTGAGTTCGAGGCCAGCCTGGTCTACAAAGTGAGTCCAGGACAGCCAAGGATACACAGAGAAACCCTGTCTCGAAAAACCAAAAAAAAAAAAATGGGGAGAGAGATTGAGATTATTAAAGTACTTAAATCCTAGCCTCAAGCTATAACAATATTTCCTATATAAACCCCCAAATGGTTTTGTTCTTGAAACACAGCTTCTCACCTTCTCTTCCAAGACCATTAAATAATCTATACAAATTGATTTCTTTTCCCTTTGGGGAAAGTAAAAGATACTTCAGGCACTAGGTTCCACACAGCAGGCAAAACACAAGATACACCTAGGACAGTAGCAAGAAGGAAGGTCAGTTAAAAGGTGAACATTTAGCCGGGGTGGCGCACGCCTTTAATCTCAGCACTTGGGAGGCAGAGGCAGGTGGATCACTGTGAGTTCGAGGCCAGCCTGGTCTACAGAGTGAGTCCAGAACAGCCAGAGCTGTTAACACAGAGAAACCCTGTCTCGAAAAGCAAAAAAAAGGCGAACATGTACATGTAATTACCTAAAACTCAGAGGGTCCCATTCCCATTCTCTCAGTGTACCTGGTGTTTTCTTTACGTAGTGATTACTATTATAGAAGCACTCTTTGTTACACTAAGAAAGATTAGCAGTCAGTAAGGGAGTGATCCCACTTCCTAGGAGTGCCTTCCTCCTCTCCCTTTCTACTGATTCCCTTCCACAAATCACAGGAGTACTTCCTATTTCCTTCCCTTCTTTAGAGCTTAAAGGGGGATATAAAAAAGTCACCATGTGGCTTATCTCTAGGGTCCTATGCTCAAAAACCAACAAGGCTTTGGTCAAAATCTTCACTCATCACTCAAATCCCAAGTATGATTTAAATTAATTTGTCATTTGGAAGCTACAATCAAGCTTGCAAATCCTTTTTTTTAATGAGTTTTAGAAACAAATCAAACAAACCAAAACCATACCTCGTTTTTTTCTTTTGGGGGGTCACATTTAAACAAAGCTTAAACCCCCACAAAAGAGCCTTCACATGTAATTTCATGTTTCCTCCCAAGAACAATAGATAAAGGGGAAACTTTTTTCAGGGAGGTGAGAGGGAGAAAGCTCCAATACAAGCAAGCTACCCTGGTTATAAGCACACTAAAATCAAGGCAGGGCTGACCTTGAGCTGCACCCGTACTGCTCCCAACCCCAACAGCAGCCTAGTTCAGTACAAACAACAACTTAAGTCTCTAAGACAAAATTTAGTTCAGTATCTTTCCTAAACTGGAGCTTTTGATGCCTTCTGTTCTACTTTCTAAATGCTGGAACAGTAATTTCTGACAAACATCTAGGACTAGTTCAAAAGCTGCCACAGGACCAAACTGGTATTCAAGGAAAAGTGTCGGGCCTAACTTCTGAAAAACAAGTGGCTTAACCAAGTTGGAAAACATCTGGGGCAACGGTTAATTCCAAACATGACGCAAACCACCCTTACCCCCCCAAACACACACAACGTTAAAATCACAGGAATCAGTCTGTCTTAATGCACATGCCTTTAAATCCCAGTACTCCAGTCTGGGCTACATAGTGAGTTTCAGAACAGCCAGAGATACATGTGAGTCCCTGTCTCCAAAAAAAGAAAAAAGAATCACAGGAACTATATATGTGACTTTCTATTTTCTAAATACTACCTCGATGAAATATTGCCTAACTCAAGTAGCTACAAAATTAGGGGAAAGGAAGGATATATAAATATACATATATATATATATATATATATATATAAAATGCATGCAACCGACTAGACCAACACAATGGCTATTTCAATGAAATTCCCACAAAAGACTAAATTCAAATTAGCAGGAGCTAAGAGACCACTAACCTAGCATTCACAAGGGCTTGGGTTCCATCACCTGGGGGTGAGAGAAGTGTCAAATGAACAAAGAGTAACTATTAATATGTGTACATAAGACCATTATTTAAAATGGATAAAACAGGGTTCAGGTGTAGTACACTATTTGAACTAGCAAATGAACAAGCATGCAACCCTGGGTTTGAGCCCCAGTCACATAACAATGAAATCATAAAACAGAAAAGAAAAACTACGATCTCCTTTTACATTCTTAATTTAAAATCCCCAAGCCTCGACTGAGTGCTCAAAATAAGTAAAGATCCACAAGCCAAGCAAGAACACGCGTCCCAAACCTGGTTGTCAAGAGTGTTACTAAACATTTGAATTAACTATTTTTCAACAGGTCTTTCCATGTGTCATAATGCTGAGTGTGAATAGTAAAAGTCGTCATTTTTATAAACGGGTAGACTGAGGCACGGGCACTGCAAAGGGTAATCAGTACTAGAGAGTCTCTGGCAAGCCTGGTCTCCTGTATTCTATTCTATCCATCAGAACTCGGTGCTGGTGAAGATGGGAAAACAAAAAAAAAAAAAAAAAAAAACGCAGGAACTTTGGGATACCCTGGTAAGAACAACCGGAGCATGAGTGAGGATCTGCACCTCCCCGGAAGAAGGCGAGGCTGAAAAGCCCCCAAAGCCCTCATCTCCAAGGTGTGCCGGCCTACGGGAAGAAATCCAATCGCAGCATCTCAGCTTGCCCCCACCCAAGGATGATCTGCAGGGATTTCCACACACTCCACCCGCACCAAAGACTACTCCCCACCATCGGCCCAAAGAAGCCCGTCGGCTCCTGAGGCTTCTCCTTTGTGATGCTCCACAGCCGCCGCCCCACACTGGGCCTCCGGGGAAAAGCCACCGCCCCCACCCGCCATATTTCCCTGAAAGGAGCCCGCGCTACAGCTCCTAGATTCCGCCCTCTCCCGAACGACCGGTGCTGCTTCTCACATCACCCCAACCCGATTGTCCTCCACATCCCGCCGCGATCCCAAAAGCTCCCGTGGGGATTGCTCGCTGGGAGACGGCGCCCGCCATCTCCTCTCCCTCCCCCGCCCGGGGACTCGCCCTCCCCCTCCAGCCGCCATTTTACAACCAACTCCTCCACCCTACACCCCGGGCTGCTGGCTGGCGAGCGTCTGCAAGCTAAAGACACCGGAGGGATCAAATTCCTGGGCCCGGAGACTCCCACCGCTCCGGGAGCCCCCAGGCCATTTCCTGCTTCCCGACCCACGTCCCAAGCCAGGCTCGGAGACGATGCCGCCATTTTGTCTCCGGTTCCCGGCCTCTGTGGGCGGCGGCGGAGGGTCCGAGACTTCCAGCCCCCCGACACTCCCCCAACTCACCGTCGTATCGCTCGGCCTGCTCTGCCAGCTTCGCCTGGTACACCAGATCCTCCCGATCATCCATAGCGGCAGCGGCTCCGGCAGGGTCTGCGCGACGGATGGAAGCGGATAGCGACTCCGACTCTCTCAGCCTCTCGCTCCGCGTCCGAGCAGTAAAAATGGCGGCGCCTCGATCCGGGACTTCCGCCTGCGCACGCGGACAACTGCTCAGCTCTATGGCAACCGCTCCCTGGCAACCGGCGCGGGGGGGGGCGGGTCCGGGAGTTCGGCGCCAGAAAAGGCTGGAACCAGCGCGACGGACGCCCCTCCTCTGTCGGCTTAGCGGGCGGCCCAGCGGCGAGGCGGGAACTGCAACTGCGAAGGGGAGCGGCCCCGAGAGAGCCGGAGAGGCCGGAGACAAGGTCAGCATAGACTGCGGAAGGAGCCAGGACCCTGTGCGGCGTCTGTGGGTCGAGGACTAGGCTGTAGGAAGACAGAACGAGAAGATTGATGGCTTCTTGCAGCGGCCGGCTTTCGTCATCGAGACCCACCTGCCCTGTGCTCTCTTGCATGTTTTTCTCATCCATACGCCCTTTTCAGGTCTTTTTAGATTACGGAAAGAAGTGACGAGTGAAGAAGGGAGAGGTCCAGTTTTCATGTATCGTCTCTCTTGCTCACACCCTGTAAGCATTTTCTTCTCCCCTTCAGCCGTATTTTATCTCTTTGGCCCATCAAAGATGCGACTTTTGTTAAAAGTCCATGGTTTTGCCTCGGGTGTTGGTAACTCTCCTTTAATCCCAGCCCTAAGGAGGCAGAGGCAGGTGAATCTCTTGAGTTTGGAGTCAGCTGATCCACAAAGCAAATTCCAGATCAGCCAGGACTACATTGGGACCCCCACCTCAAAAAAAAAAAAAAAAAAAAAGAAGAAGAAAAAGAAAGAAGAAAAGGGGTAGGGTGAACAATCTAGGTTACACAGGGAAACCCTGACTCAAAAGAAAAAGAAAGGAGTAAAGAAAGTGGGAAGCCGAGTTTGGAATGCAAGTGCAACGGAGGTAGGAGTAAGAACATTGATATTGATGAGCTAGAAATGAATAATCCTCATTGGGAATTGTTTCACTTCCAATGGCCATGCCTGTTCTGCCTCCCAGTAGATTTTTCAAAATCTTACACAAAATATCTGTTGCAAAGCCTTACAGGAAAGGGGCCTCAAAGTAAGTGTAGCATAAAAAGGTTGGAATCAAACAAATTAAGATAGGCCTGGGCTCACAAGCCAAGAGGCTTGCATCTTAGTCCATGAATGGAAGGGAATTGTTTTGTTTTTTTTTTAAACATTTATTTGTTTATTTATTGTGTATACAGTATTTGCTCTACATATATGCCCGGGCAGCAGATCTCAATGTAGATGGTTGTGAGCCACCATGTGGTTGCTGGGAATTTAACTCAGTACCTTTGGAAGAATAGCCAGTGCTCATAACCTCTGAGCCATCTCTCCAGCCCGGAAGGGAATTGTTTTGTTCAAGTGCAAGGAACAGACCCCAGGGCCTCCAGCATGTGCTTTACCACTGAGTTACAGTCGTAGCTGGGTAAGCTATGTTTTGATGTCTGAATGGAATTGTAAGCTATATTTTGATGATTCTGAAAGGAACATCATCATAATTATACTTAAGAAAAGTATTGCATATTTGCTGAAGTGGTGATGCACTCCTATAATTCCAGCACTGTGGAGGCAGAGGCAGAAGGATTGCCACAAGTTCCAGGCCAGCCTGGACTAGAATAATAAATATCCTACCTCAAAACACACAGAGAGATGGGCTGGAGAGATGGCTCAGCGGTTAAGAGCACTGGCTGCTCTTCCAGAGGTCATGAGTTCAATTCCCAGCAACCACATGGTGGCTCACAACCATCCATAATGAAATCTGGTGCCCTCTTCTGGCCTGCAGACAGAACACTGTATACATAATAAATAAATCTTTAAAAAAAAAAAAAAAAAAAACACACAGAGAGAAAGAAAACATTGCCTAGCAGTAATAAACAAGAATGGTAAGTTATCACATTACAAAATATAAGCAAAAGGTAACAATAATAGCCTCTGAACAGAGAAGAAAGGACAGTCAGGAACAGCATCACAGAGAAGTACAAGACTATACAGCTCACCAGCTGTGGGAAATAAAACAAAATTTGACTTCCCATCTTCCCACCCTGTCCAAAGAATGAAGAACAGTACCAGTAACATAAAAGATACAGACCTGAAATAGTAACTCACACTTCTAATCCCAGCCCTGAGAGGTAGAGGCAGGAGGATTGCCAAGAGCTTGAAGCCAGCCTTGTTTACATACTTCCAGTTCCACACAAGCCTGGGCAAGAGAGTAAGACTATGTCTAAAAAGCAAATGGGGGTGGGGAGTGGCTGGAGAGGCAGCTCAGCAGTTAAGAGCACTAGCTGCTCCTCCAAAGGACCCCATTTCAAATCCCAGCACCCACATGGCAGTTCACAGCTGTCTGTAATTGCTGGGCATATTGGTGCAAGCCTTTAATCCCAGCACTGGGGAGGCAGAGGCAGGCAGATTTCTGTGAGTTCAAGGCCAGCCTGATCTACAAAGTGAGTCCAGGACAGCCAGGGCCTGTTACACAGAGAAAACCTGCATTGAAAAAAACAAAACAAAAAAGCAAACAGGAAAGGCCAGGGGTGGTGGTGCAATTGGGAGGCAGAGGCAGGTGGATCTCTGAGTTCCAGGCCAACCTGGTCTACAGATCAGGTTTCAGGACAGCCTGGGCTACATTGTGAGACCCTGTCTCAAACAATACACACATGATGAGCATGTTAGCACATGCCTTTAATCCCAGCACTTGGGAGGCAGAGGCAGGTGGATCTCTGTGAGTTTGAGGCCAGCCTAGTCTACACAGAGAAACCCTGTCTTGAAAAACAAAAAAATGGGCTGGAGAGATGCCTCAGCAGTTAAGAGCACTGGCTGCTCTTCCAAAGGACGTGGGTTCAAATCCCAGCACCCTCATGGCTGTTAACAGCTGTCTAATTGCCAGGTGTGGTGGCACACTCCCTTAATTCCAGAACTTGAGAGGTAGAGGCAGGTAGATCTCTGTGAGTTCAAGGCTAGCCTGGTCTACAAAGTGAGTCAAGGACAGACAAAGATACACAGAGAAACCCTGTCTCGAAAAACTAAAAACAAGCCGGGCGTAGTGGCGCACGCCTTTAATCCCAGCACTCGGGAGGCAGAGGCAGGCGGATCTCTGTGAGTTCGAGGCCAGCCTGGTCTACAAAGTGAGTCCAGGACAGCCAGGGCTACACAGAGAAACCCTGTCTCAAAAAACCAAAAAAAAAAGAAAAACTAAAAACAAAAAAACAGGAATCTAGGAAGAGTTGTTGGCTGATAAGATACAGAGAAAAATATGAGCTCTACTTAGCACATGGTGGTTCTGAGGTTTCCCAAGGATTATGCAGGTAGAATAACAAGCCTGAAGTTGAAAAATGGGACAGATAAACCTGGTATGGTAGTACATACCTATATCTCAGCACAGAGGACACTGAGGCAAGAAGATTGGGAGTTCAAGGCTACCCTTGAAACAAAACAAAACAAAAAAGGGCTGAAAACAAACCTGTAGGGTATTTTCTTTTTCTTTTGTTTTTTGTTTGTTTGTTTTGGGGGGAGCGTTGTTTGTTTTGGTTTTTTTTTTTTTTTTTTTGGTTTTTCGAGACAGGGTTTCTCTGAATATCTCTCGCTGTCCTGGACTCGCTTTGTAGACCAGGCTGGCCTCGAACTCACAAAGATCCGCCTGCCTCTGCCTCCCAAGTGCTGGGATTAAAGGCGTGCGCCACCACCGCCCGGCTTTGTTTTGTTTTTGTAGACAGGGTTTCTCTATGTTACAGAGCCCTGTCTGTCCTGGACTCTCTTTGTAGACCAGGCTAGGCTCAAATTTATAGAGATCCACCTCCGTCTGCCTCCCAAATGCTGGGATTAAAGGCGTGTGCCACCATACCCTGCTTGGGCATTTCTTTTTTGTTGTTGTTGTTTTGTTTTTGTTTTTCGAGACAGGGTTTCTCTGAATATCTCTGGCTGTCCTGGACTCGCTTTGTAGACCAGGCTGGCCTCGAACTCACAAAGATCCACCTGCCTCTGCCTCCCAAGTGCTGGGATTAAAGGTGTGCGCCACCACCGCCCGGCTTGGGCATTTCTTAATTAGTGATTGATGGGGGATGTCCCAGCCCATTGTGGGTGGTACATGGTTTCATCATTACAATAGTAACCCTAACTAAAACGCCTATCTTGCACGAAGCCCTGGTTCCATCCACAACTGCATAACCGATACCCATGTTAATCCCAGCACTTGGGAAACAGGCAGGTGGATTCTTATGAGTGTGAGGCTAGCCTGGTGTATATGGTCAGTTCCAGACCAGTCAGGGTTACACAATGAGACTCTGTCTCAAAACAAAAACACATCACCCATGGTAGTACAGGCTTGTGATCCTGCACTCTGGAAGTTGAGGTAGGAAGGTAAGAAGTTCAAGATCATCTTAAAATACATATTAAGTTTGAGTTCAGCCTAGGCAACATAAGACCCTGTCTCAAAAAGAAAAAGTGGGGGCTAGTGAAATGGCTCAGCAGAGAGAGGTGTGCTTGCTACCAAGTATCAGGAGTGCATTCAATCCTTGTGACCCATATCATAGGAGAGAACCCACTCACAAAAGCTGCACTGGAACCTCCATATGCACACGAAGACATGCCTGTACACACACAAATACACAAATATAGTTTTGTTGTTTTTTGATACAGTTTCTTTGTGCACTCTTGGCTGTCCTGAAACTTGCTCTGTAGACCGGGCTGGCCTCAAACTCATAGAGATCCTCCTGCTTCTGCCTCCCGAGTACTGGGATTTAGGTGTGCCACCACCGCCCAGCTGACCTCCACTCGAGCTTCAGCCTTCGTCTACACATACAGACATGTATGAGAAAGATAAATAACTGTAACAAATATATTTCTAAAAAAGCAGGAGAAGGTGTGCTGGGGTTCTGAGAGCTCCATCAGTCAAGTGCAGAATCCAGTCTCTCAGAAACCCATACAACAACAAAAAAAACCAAGGCATGGTGCTCTTGGCTTGTAATCTCACTGCTGGGGAGATGGAAACAGGAGGGGCCTGGAGACTCACTGGCCAGGCAGCTCAGCCTGCTTGTCAAGATCCTAGGCTGATGAGAGACAATGTTTCAAAAAACTTCAGGGCACCTAAAGAAAGAGAGCTGAAGTTGTCGTCTGGCCTACTCATATATATATTATATACACATATATATGTATATATACATATATATATACACATACACACACACCTGCACACAAATATGCACACAATTTGTTGCCAGCATTGAGTGTGTGTTTCTGTGTTTTCCTCAAACTTGTTACATAGCAAAGGATAACAAACTCCTGATGCTCTGAATCATAGGGGTGCGTCAACCACCATGGCCAGTTTTACACAGTGCTGGGACTGAACCTGGGTTTCATCCATGTTAGGCAAGCATTCTATCAACGGAGCTACCTCTCCAGCCCCAGTATTGTGTTTTAACTTCTGAAATTCGGCCTTTTGACGTGAATAGTCTATGCCCTTCTCTGAGATACTCTTCAGCTCCTGTGCTTTCAGGCTGTGCTTTGCCCTGGGTGACTCCATCTTAGAAAGCAATACTCGGGAGCCAGGCATGGTGGTGCACGCCTGTAATCCCAGCGCTAGAGAAGCAGAGGCAGGCAGATCTCTGTGAGTTCAAGACCAGCCTGGTCTACAAAGTTAGTTCCAGGACAGCCAGGGCTATACCCAGAGAAACCCTGCCTTGAAAAACCAAAAATAGAAAAATAAATAAATAAAAACCAAGTCAGAAAAATTGGGCCTAAGAACTTACCAAATACATCAGACCAAGTAAGTGTGTAACACCCCCATCTGAACCCCATAAAAAGGGAATACCTAACACTGTGATGGCCATGACCCTATAGCCTTGTCCATGACTAATGTGTCCCAAGAGACTGGCAAGTGGAAAATTGAGGACTGTGCTCCTCGAAGCTTCATCTCAACTTCTCTCCACCGCTCAGAGTTTAGTCCAATTTCACTCCCTTTCCACACATCTAGACCCAGTCCTTGCCTCTGTGGCTGCTACAGTACTATAACAAACCTCTGCAACTCAGTTCTACAGCCCAGCTCCAGCCTGAGCCCTGGGGCTTGGCTCCATGGACCCATAGCAACTCTCCTTGCTACCTTTGTAAAAATTTTTCTCTCTCTTTCTCTGTGTCTCTGTGTGCATGTGTATATGTGCATGTGTGAAACTTTTGAGAGTTCTTCTGTGTAGCCCTTGCTGTCCTGGACTCTCTGTAGACTAGGCTGGCCTTGAACTCACACAGATGGGCCTGCCTCTGCCTCTGAAGTGCTGGGATTAAAGGGGTGCCCCACCACACCTGGCTTTTTTGCTTATTTGTTTTTTAGTTTTTCCTATATGTATGTGTGTGATCATGTGCATCCCTTGTGTTCAAAGAGGTCAGAGAAAACATTGCATTCCCTAGAACTAGAGTTAAGGATGGCCATGAGCCATCATATGGATGCTAGGAAAAGAACCCAGGTCCTCTGCAAAGGCAACAAGTGCTCTTTAACCCGAGTATCTCTTGAGCCCTCAGATTGTATTAAACTGTGAGCCAAAACAAATCCTTTCTTATGTTGCTGTTACAAGATATTTTATCACAGGGACATGGAAACCAGCTAAGACACACAGCACCCCAGGCTTGATCCCCAGTACCACATAAATGAGATGTGGTGGTACAAGAAGACTGCAATACCTGCTAGGCAGTGGTGGCTCAGGCCTTTAATCAGCACCTGGGAGACAGAGGCAGGTGGATCTCTGAGTTGGAGGCCAGCCTGGTCTACAGAGAGAGTTCCAGGACAGCCAGGGCTACACAGAGAAACCTTGTTTCAATTAAAAAAAAAAAGGCAGGTGTGGTGGTGGCTGCCTTTAATCTCAGCACTTGGGAAGCAGATTCAGGCAGCTCTCTGAGTTCAGTGTCAGCCTGCTCTACAAGGTGAGTCCAGGACAGTCAAGGATACACAGAGAAACCCTGTCTTGAAAAACCAAAATAAAAACAAACAAAAAACAAAAAAAAAATCTAAAAAACCCAACAACAAAGCAAAACAAAATAACAACAACAAAAACCAGACTGTAATACCAACATTTGGGAGGGAGAAGAAGGAGACTCAAGAGTTCAAGACCAGGGCTGGAGAGATTGCTCAGGGATTAAGAGCACTCACTGGCTGCACTTCCAGAGGTCCCATGTTTAATTCCCAGCAACCACATGGTGGTTCATAACCATCTATAATGAGATCTGGTGCCCTCTGCTGACTGTAGGCATATATGCAGACAGAATACTCTATACATAATAAATAAATCTTAAAAAAAAATCAAGACCAGCTGAGGGTGGTGGCACATACCTTTAATCCCAGCACTGGGGAGGTAGAAACAGGCAGATCTCTGTGAATTTAAGGACAGCCTGGTCTACAAAGCAAGTCCAGGACTGCCAGGGTTACACAGAGAGACCCTGTCTCGAAAAAACAAAACAAAACAAACAAAAAAAAAAAGAAACTAACAAAAAAGACTTCAAGACCATCCTTGGCTATGTAGTAAGTTCAAAACCAGCCTGGGCACCATGAAAACCATATCTCAAAAAAGAAACAAGGGCTTTTGGTATAGGTCAGCAGGTAAAGGTCCTTGGTGCCAAGTCTGATCGTCTTTAAGTTTGATCCCTGGGACCCACCTGGTGGAAGGAGAAAGCACACTCCTCAAAGTCCTCTGAATTCTGTGCACGCTATCATCACACATCTCCATACACATAAATGTAATAGTGTGGTGGCACACACCTTTAATCCCAGCACTCAGGTAGTAGAAACAGGTGGATCTCTGTGAGTTTGAGGCTAGCCAGATCTATACAGTGAGTTTTAGGGTAAGAAGACTACCTAGTGAGACCATGCCTCAAAAATAAAAATTTTAAAAGTCTTGGGGAGGCTGGACAGATAACTCAGTGGTTAAGAGCACTGGCTACTCTTCCAGAGGACAGGAGTTCAATTTCCAGCACTCATACAATAGCTCCAGTTCCAGGGGATTTGAGGAAGCCCTCTTCTGGTCTCCTAATGCACCAGACTCATAGGTGATACAAAGACATACATACAAGCAAAACACACACACACACACACAAACACACACACATACATATAATAACAAAATAAAAATCTTGGACACCAGGCGTGGTGCCGCAAGCGCAAGCCTTCAATCCCAGCACTCAGGAGGCAGAGGCAGGCCGATCTCTGTGAATTCAAGGCCAGCCTGGTCTACAAAGTGAGTCCAGGACAGCCAGGGCTACACAGAGAAACCCTGTCTCGAAAAAAAAAAAAAAAAAAAAAAAAACCTTGGGCTGGGCATGGTGACCCATGCCTTTAATCTCAGCACTCAGGAGGCAAAAGAAATCTTGGGTCCATGCAAGATATCTCAGGTAAGCCTAGAGACCTCATAGTAAGAGGAGAAAACTAACTCCTGCAAATGTTCTCTGACCTACACACACACACACACACACACACACACACACACACACACACACACACCACAAAAAGAGAAACTCTGCTATTGTGCCCACACACATACACAGACTCACACACACAGATAAATAAATGTAATTTTAAAATAATCTTGTCAGGCCGGGCGGTGGTGGCGCACGCCTTTAATCCCAGCACTTGGGAGGCAGAGGCAGGCGGATCTTTGCGAGTTCGAGGCCAGCCTGATCTACAAAGCGAGTCCAGGACAGCCAGAGCTGTTAAACAGAGAAACCCTGTCTCGAAAAAAACCAAAAAAAAAAAAAAAAAAAAAATAATCTTGTCAGAAGTGTAGCACATGCCTGTGATCCAAGCCTTAAAGAGGATGAAGAGGGCATAGAGTCTGAAGCAATGAATAGAGCAGTGTTTAACCTTCCTAATGCTTCTACCCTTTAATATAGTTTTCCTCACATTGTGGTGACCCTCAACCATAAAAGTGTTCTTATTGCTACTTCATAACTGTAATTTTGCTACTGTTATGAGTCATAATGTAAATATCTGTGTTCTCCAATGGTCTATGCAACTACTATGAAAAGGTCAGATGATCACAAAGGGGTTAAGACCCAAAAGCTGAGAACTGTTATTTATTCATCAATAGATGAGTAAAAACCAAAAACAACAGAAGAGTTGGAAGTCATCCTGGTCTACATGGGGAAAATATGTGTGGATATGTTGTGATAGGATATCACTATGTAGCCCTGACTGTTCTGGAGTTCACAATGTAGACTAGACTGGCTTCAGACTCACAGAGATTCCCACTGCCTCTGCCTCCTAAGTGCTGGGACTGGTTAAAGGTATTGATCACCATGCCCAATTGTGAAAACAAATCTTTTTATTTTAAAGGTCTATTTTATTATTTTCTTTTGAGGCAGGGTCTCACTATGTAGTCCTGGCTGGTCTGACTCAATTTGTTGACCAGGCTGGCCTTGAACTCACAAAGATATGATTGACCCTGCCTCCTGATTATGTATGCCACCACACTGAGAAAACTTTACTGAAACTAAGCCAGGTGTGGCGGCACAGCACGCATGAGGCTGAGCATGCAGAATCATCTATAGTATCAGACGGTTTGAATTAATCCTAACAAGGCCCCTATATAAATCTCTCTTTTTTTGTTGTTTCCATTGTTTCTTTCAAGATAGGGTTTCTCTTTGTAACACCCCTGGCTATCCTGGACTCACTTTGTAGACCAGGCTGGCCTCAAACTCTCAGACTGCCTGCCTCTACCTCCCCAGTGCTGGGATTAAAGGCCTGTGCTAACACACCCACTTGGCAACTAAATTTCTTTTAAAAATGGAGCTTAGGATCTGGAGAGATGGCTCAGCAGTTAAGGGCACTGGTTACTCTTCCAAAGATCCTAGGTTCAAATCCCAACACCCACAAGGCAGTTCAAAACTGTAATTGCCAGGTGTAGTGACACACACCTTTAATCCCAGCACTCTGGAGGCAGAGGCAGGCGGATCTTTGTGAGTTCGAGGCCAGCCTGGTCTACAAAGTGAGTCCAGGACAGCCAAGGATACACAGAGAAACCCTGTCTCGAAAAACCAAAAAAAAAAAGATAAACAAATAAATATTATCTCTAATCCTAGCACTTGAGAAGCAGAGGCAGGGAAGGGACTGTTTCCAATACAAGACCAATCTGGGTAACACAGCAAGTTCAGGACAGCCACCACAGAGCCAGTTTGTGTCTAAAGGAAAAACAAAAAACAAAAGTCAAGTACAGTCACATAATCATGTGAGATACATTTTATTTTATTTTTTTATTTTTTTATTTTTTGAGACAGGGTTTCTCTGTATAACAGCTCTGGCTGTCCTAGACTCACTTTGTAGACCAGGCTGGCCTCGAACTCACAGATATCCGCCTGCCTCTGACTCCCAAGTGCTGGGATTAAAGGCGTGCGCCACCACCGCCCGGCTTGTGAGATACATTTTAAACTTCCTAAATTATCTTTGAAAGAGATGGTAGCATTGACAGTTGGTAAACAGCCTTTGGGAAGAGATACTGAGATGTGGCAATCACCGTGACTCAGTAATCCTACTCCTGGGAATCTGTGCTAAAAATAATTCAGCTGAATCAAAAGACTCATGGAGATACTTTGTAAGACTTTTCTCTTGCTGCTGTACCTAATTACCACTAACTTGGAGGCTCAAACCAACCCATGTTTATCACCTCGATGTTCTGGGAGAATGACACCGCCAGTGATGCTGTTTCCTCTGGAGGGAGGCCCTGAGGAAGAACTCCTTATCTTCCTTCTTTAAATCTAGCCTTTGTTTCTGGGCTTCCTCTATCTTTAGACTATCTTATGGAACATCTAGTACTGTTAGGTTTGTTGTTTCCAAGACAGGGTCTCAGTACATAGCTCTGGCTGTCCTGGACTCATTCTATAGATCAGGCTGGCCTTGAACTCACAGAGATCCTCCTGAGTGCTGGGATTAAAGGTGTGCGCCACCACACCTGGCTTTTTTTTTTTTTTTTTTTTAAGAAATCAAACAACTCAGGTCGTCTATCTTGGCAGCAAGTAATTTTACCTGCTGAATCATCTTGTAGGCCCCTATTTACCAAGAAAGCAGCAGTAGCCGTCCCCTAGGAACTGTGTCATCTGCAGCCAGTCAAAAAGTAGTTTGCTACCCCCATAACAATGATGCCACTGTTGCAGGGGTGGGCAATACTGGCAGGTTAGTAGTGTGGCACATAGGGTGCACAGCTGAGTAAGACTGTTGAAGACTGTTGGAAGGCCTTGCTATTAAGGTCACAGTCCACCATGTCTCAGTAACCCTTCGAGCTCTGCACAAAATGGAGGACTCCCTTTCTCAGCGGGGTTTCTTTTTTTTTTTTTTCTTTGGTTTTTTTTTCGAGACAGGGTTTCTCTGTGTAGCCCTGGCTGTCCTGGACTCACTTTGTAGACCAGGCTGGCCTCGAACTCGCAAAGATCCGCCTGCCTCTGCCTCCCAAGTGCTGGGATTAAAGGCGTGCGCCACCACCGCCTGGCTAGCGGGGTTTCTTCTTCTCTGCCTGACCTTATATGGAAAGTGTTTCTAAGCACTACCCCCACCTCCATCATTTCTGAGGAAATGGCCAAATTTCAAATAGTCTACGGCCATAACAGGTTCAACTTCCTTTTTCCTGGTAAAAACCTGCCCACCATAGGGCTGGAATTCCTCTTCATGTAAATGAAGGATTCTCAGCACCTCAGTCCCAGCCAGTAATATACACCCACCCCAGAAATCCCTACTCATTCCCCAAGATCTATACAGCCCTTGTTCACCCCAATAAAGTTGAGCTGACTCACTGCAGCTGTCTCCCGGAAGTCTTCTGTCATACCCATGGGCTGTCCTTGAATTCAGAGATCCACCTGCCTCTGCCTCCCGAGTGCTGGGATTAAAGGCGTGTGCCACCACGCCCAGAAATTACAGACAGCTGTGAAATGCCATGGGGGTGCTGGGATTTGAACCCAGGTCCTTTGGAAGAGCAGTCAGTGCAGTCAGTGCTCTTAACTGCTGAGCCTTCTTCTCTCCAGCCCCTTAAAGATTTTTTTTTTTTTTTTTGGTTTTTCGAGACAAGGTTTCTCTGTGTAGCCCTGGCTGTCCTGGACTCAATTTGTAGACCAGGCTGGCCTCGAACTCACAAAGATCCGCCTGCCTCTGCCTCCCAAGTGCTGGGATTAAAGGCGTGCGCCACCACGCCCGGCTAAGATTTTTTTTTAGTTGATTTATTTTATGAGTGCTTTGCCTGCATGCATGTGTGTCATAAGTCAGAAAAGGGCACAGGATTCCCTGGAACTGGACTTAACATACATTTGTGAGGCTGCTATGTGGGCACTGGAAAACAAACCCAGGTCCTCTGCAGGAGCAACAAATGCTCTTAACCACTGAGCCATCTCTTTTTTTTTAAGATTTATTTATTATGTATACAGAGTTCTGTCTGCAGGTATATCTGCAGGCCAGAAGAGGGGACCAGATTTCATTACGGATGGTTGTGAGCCACCATGTGGTTGCTGGGAATTGAACTCATGACCTCTGGAAGAGCAGCCAGTGCTCTTAACCGCTGAGCCATCTCTCCAGCGCCTGAGCCATCTCTTTAGCCCGGATTTTTGTTTTTTGAGACAGTCTCACTGTGTAGCCCTGTCTGAGCCTAGAACTCACTTTGTAGACCAGCTGTCCTTGAACTTAGATTCCCCACTGCCTCTGCCTTCTTGTGTTGGGAACGTGCCAGCACACCTGGCTCAACTTTGAACTTCTGATCCTTCTGTGTCCACCTCCAAAATGGTGGAATTAGTAGAGCATGCTGGTAAAAAAAAAAACCTAGGCAGGGGCAGGCAATTCTCTTATGAGTTTGAGGCCTACTTGCTAACATATATAGGGCTATGTAGTGAGACTCTGTCTTGAAACAACAAGAGCACCCCCCTTAACAAACCAGCCAACTAAACAAAAAAACATAAATGCTGGGATTACAGACTTATATCACCATGCCCGATTATTTATAAGGGACAGGGATCTCACCCAAGGCCTCTAGTATGCTGGACAAGCACTCTACCATTTTATATTTCATGCACATTCACTCCCCAAAAAATATTTTCATGATGGGTTCACAGACTGATTTCTTATTTTGCAGTACCATATGAAACTATATATTCCCTAGGGTTCAAATTCTTAGCACAGATACTTGCATATGTTTATTTATTACCACTCTACTCTTGGAGCAAGGAGGGATCAACCTAGGTGTCCATGAAAAGATTAAGTGGATATGAAAATGTGGTACATAAATACACTAGAATCTTATACAGCCATAAAAAAGAAAAACCAAAACCAAAAACAGGAATTTGGGCTGGAGCAGTGGTTCAGTGGCTAAGAAAATTCTTTCAGAGGGCCTGAGTTCAGTTTTTAGCATCTGTGTCAGGCAGATGACACTTGCCTGTAACTTCAGCTCCAGGGGACCCAACACCTTCATCTGGACTTTGTAGGCATCTATACACACCACACACAATGTAAAAGAATAAAGTTTATAGGGACATGCATAAGGACTGGAAATTATTGAGGTGGCCCAAACTAAGGAACACAAATAGCACATTTTCTCTCATGTGAATCTCAGCTTTTAATTTGCAGGTATGCATATATATGTGCAAGCATGTGTGAGGACAGATTATAAAACTGAAAGGGGATCCATAGGAGGGGAAAGAGGTTTTGAGAAAGGAGGGCCATAGTGGTTTGAATAAGGAATGTCCCTCAGACAATGTTTTAAAAAGTAGCATGGGAGCTGGGCGGTGGTGGCCCACGCCTTTAATCCCAGCACTTGGGAGGCAGAGGCAGGTGGATCTCTGTGAGTTCGAGGCCAGCCTGGTATACAAAGTGAGTCCAGGACAGCCAGAGCTGTTACACAGAGAAACCCTGTCTCAAAAAACTAAAAAAAAAAAAAAAAAAAAAAAAAAAAG
>CAJQZJ010001558.1:20803102-20820625 GCA_907164525.1 Lophiomys imhausi
AAAAAAAAAAAAAAAAAAAAAAAAAAAAAAAAAAGGAGCATGTGTTCTGACTCTGCTCACTGCCGTGTGGCTTCTGAACTCAAAATGCTTGTTTTTTTGTTACTGTTGTTGTTATTGTTTTTTTTTGTGTTTTTTTTTTTTTGAGACAGGGTTTCTCTGTGGACCAGAATCGTGGCTGTTCTGGACTCACTTTGTAGAGCAGGCTGGCCTTGAACTCACAGAAATCCACCTGCCTCTGCCTCCTGAGTGCTGAGATTACGTGTGTGTGCCATCACGTCGGGCTTCCATTGCTTTTGAAAACCAGGGTCTCACTACACAGTCCTCAAACTCCAGTCCTGGCTAGAGTGAGACTGTGTTGAAAGAAAAAACAAAAATAAAAGCAGTCAGTGATAGATGGTATACTTTGATTCTACTGGAGGATCTGCGTAAGTAATTTAAGTGATTCCTTTTGTTGTATTTTTTGTTATAGCATATGACTCCTGAAAACATTGGGCTCCTGGCTCAGGTCACTTCTACCAACTCACCTTGGCATCAGGATATGGTCCTCCCCTTAGCTGTCACACACAGACGGATTCACAGAAAGTAAATTCACTAGAAGGTAACATGCCCTATTACATGCCCTTAGGCCCCACAATACCAAAAAATACCAAAAGACCTAAATCTTTTATTTATTTTGGTTTTTCGAGACAGGGTTTCTCTGTGTTACAGCCCTAGCTGTCCTGGACTCGCTTTGTAGACCAGGCTGGCCTCGAACTCACAGAGATCCACCTGCCTCTGCCTCCCAAGTGCTGGGATTAAAGGTGTGTGTCACCATGCCCAGCCAAAAGACCCAGATGTTTTTATTTTTTTAAGATTTATTTATGTATATGGGTGTTCTGTCTGCATGTACACCTGCATTCCAGAAGAGGGCATAAGATCACATTAGAGATGGTTGTGAGCCACCATGTGGTTTCTGGGAATTGAACTCAGGACCTCTGGAAGAACAGCCAGTGCTCTCAACCACTGAGCCATCTCTCCAGCCCTCCAAGACCTGTATCTTAACAGAAGAGATACTGTGTGTATATATGCTTGAATCACTTGTCTATTGTCTGAGCCCAGAAGTGTGCAGTAAGTCCTCTGTAACTGGAGCTAAAGTTCCAAGCTGCTATGTGGTGCTGGCAACTGAACATAGGTCCTCTGCAAGAGCAGCCAGTGAGGTTAACCTCTGAGCCACCCTCCAACCCTGAATAACATTTTGAATATATTAAGTAATTTCCACATAGTGTTTTAGAACAAAGTATGCCGAACATAACCTTCATGCTTGAAGGAATGGGCTCAGCCTTTTCAAATGTGGTTATAGCTAAAAAACTCAAGATACAAACAAGTACAGAATCACTGTATGTTTAATACAGTAGGGAGTGACAGGACCACCCTCCTTTTTTTTTTTAAGATTTATTTATTATGTATACAGTGTTCTGTCTGCAGGCATATCTGCAGGCCAGAAGAGAGCACCAGATTCCATTATGGATGGTTGTGAGCCACCATGTGGTTGCTGGGAATTGAACTCATGACCTCTGGAAGGGCAGCCAGTGCTCTTAACCGCTGAGCCATCTCTCCAGCCCCCACCCTCCCTTTTGTGAAAGAAAACAAAGAACTGAGATGCACCCACTGTTTTGTTTTGTTTTTTTTTTTCCGATAGGGTTTCTCTGTGTGTAGCCCTGGCTATTCTGGACTCACTTTGTAGACCAGGCTGGCCTCGAACTCACAGAGATCCACCTGCCTCTGCCTCCCAAGTGCTGGGACTAAAGGTGTGCACCACCATGCCTGGGGCGCCCACTGTCTTGATAACCATGGAGAACATTTTGTATGTCTACAAAGGACCATATAAATAGATGTGGCTGAACCTAGTGCTTGAATTTCTCTAAGACCAAGGATGCTAGGGAAGCAGCTGAGGTGACTTGTCCACATTCTCCAGCACACCTGTGGGGGTTTGAATAGGAATGGTCCCCATAGACATGTGTTTGACAGCTTGGCCCATAAGGGGTGGCACTATTAGGAGTGGCTTTGTTGGATGAAATGGGCCACTTTGTAGTGGAGTCTTGAGGCCTCAGATGCTCCAGGTCTAGTGGGGCAATCTCAGTCTCCTGGTGCTGACTGCAGACCAAGATGTGGAACTCCAGCACCATGTCTGCCTGTATGCCACCATGCTTCTTGCATGACTTAACCTCTGAAACTGTAACCAGCCCCACTGAAGTGTTTTCCTTTGTAAGAATTGCTATGGTCATGGTGTCCTGTGGTACAAGTTAGACCTATTTGGTGAATTGGTAGGCAGTTCAGATTAGCATCTGGTAGCACATAAGGAGCTTGGTGTTCTTTTAATCTGCTGAAATGAACAAAACCCAGTTGTGGCCAGAAGATATGCCCTGTTGAAAGGGTATGGCTAAGAAACTGAGCAAGCCACATAGATGACGTCAGTTGCCGTGAGAAGCAACAGGACTGCTGGACATCATGGAACCTTGAGACCAAGGATAGTGAGATAATGTGATATATAAACCAGAAAGCTCCACGTGGCACACTTCCTCCTGCTCTCACCAACTGAGAAGTCACGCTGGAGAAGTGCATAGCAAGGTATGCCATTAACAGAATTTAAGCTGTGATAGCCCAAGGCAAAAGCATGGCATAAAATGTGCTGAGAGTTCCTTGAAAGTGTCTGTCTTGGGGGCCCATGAGGCTTGCCTGGGCCATGGAAAAAGCTGGCTACAGTTTGGCAGTTGGAACAGACTGACTTTATAAACTGGTCCACAATTTGGTAGTTGAAATAAATTGGTCTTGCCGGGCGGTGGTGGCGCACGCCTTTAAATCCAGCACTTGGGAGGCAGAGGCAGGCGGATCTCTGTGAGTTCGAGGCCAGCCTGGTCTACAAAAGTGAGACCAGGACAGCCAGAGCTGTTACACAGAGAAACCCTGTCTCAAAAAACCAAAAAATAAATAAATAAATAAATTGGCCTTGTGAACTGGCAAAGGCCCAATGGACTTTAAGCTTAAAAGATACCACCTTCCAAGCCAGTCAAGGATACACAGAGAATCCCTATCTCGAAAAAAAAAAAAAAAAAAAAGATACCACCTGATTGGACTGCCCAGATCTACACTAAGAATATTAATCCCCCTCTTTTTTTTAAACGTTTATTACTTCTTACATCTCCACTGCCACCCCCTCTTGGGACCTCCCCTCTTAATATCTTTTTTTTGCTTTTTGAGACAGGGTTTCTCTGTGTAGCCCTGACTGTCCTGGACTCACTTTGCAGACCAGGCTGGCCTTGAACTCAGAGATCCACCTGGCTCTACCTTCCAAGTGCTGGGATTAAAGGCGTGCACCACCACGCCCAGTTCTCTTAATATACTTTTAAGAGGGCTGGAGAGATGGCTCAGTGGTTAAGAGCACTGGCTGCTCTTCCAGAGGTCATGAGTTCAATTCCCAGCAACCACATGGTGGCTCACAACCATCCATAATGAAATCTGGTGCCCTCTTCTGGCCTGCAGATATACCTGCAGACAGAACACTATACATAATAAATAAATCTTTAAAAAAAATATATATACTTTTAAGAAAGTTATTGTTAAGTGTTCTTAGATTATTAGAGGGTTCTTAGGAATTAGGGTGAATAGATTATAGATTTTAGGTTATAGGTTTTAGGCATTTATAGGTGTTTAAGTGCTAATAAATATGTTTATAAATAAAAATATTCTGTTACAGTGTCTCTTCACAGCAATAGAAACCCTAACTAAGATAACACTCTACTGAGGAAAACATTCAACACTTGTAAGGTTTGGTTGTGCTGGAGGCTGATGCTGAAGTCATCATCATTCGTATTGGGCATCCACTCTTCCCGTAGGTCCACTGCCGGCTCTCAGCAATAGCTGACTCCTGGGAGCCAAGCACTGTCCTATGCTGTGAAATGTTAAGAAACTCAAACACTATGCTCGCCTTGCTGGAGTTGCTATGGATGAGCTAAATAATCACAAAACGATGCATGTAAGTGTCAAAGGATAAAGGCGCAGGCCTTTAAACCCAGCACTCAGGAGGATCTCTGAGTTTGAGGGCAGCCTGATCTACAGAGCAAGTTCCAGAACAGCCAGAGCTACACAGAGAAACCCTGTCCTGAGGGGGGGAAATATCACTTGGGGCTGGGAGTGGTGGTGCACACCTTTAATCCCTGCACTCAGGCGGATCTCTTTTGAGTTCCAGGACAGCCAGGACTGTTACACAGAGAAACTCTCTCTTGAAAAACCCAAAAATAAAATGAAGGAAGAAAGAAAAGAAAGAGCATCACCTGAAAGGAGCAACATTTAAGTTGAGACCAAGAGTACAAGCTAAGGGGCTGTGAGTGTGTAGAGAAGGAGCGAGGAGACTTTCCCTCCAGCATGAGTGGTGGCAGGGCTCCCTCAGCTCCCACCATGCATCTGGGCCTTCCCACATGTCCTCCTACACAGCCACCCTCTCCATTTATGACAGTGACCTCCATTTATGACCTGAAGGTCCCCGAGCTACTCAACATGGGCTGTATGGACACTCTGAGACTATGCATGTAAAGGAACCCAACATTCAACATAGTAAAACAAAAGTTGGACAGTTTATTTTATTGTCAAAAGTTGAAGTACACTTCACCTTGCTGTTAAGCTTGCATATGCCAAAGTTGGATCCTCCCGGAGCACTCAGCTTACCTTAGCTCTACACTGACATACTTCTAACTCCACAGCAGCAACTGTGAGGTTGTGTTCTGAGTCTAAGGAAGAGCATCATGCAGGCAATAGATAAGGTTTGTCCATTAGGTATTTAGTAGACAGGGGCCTTGCTAAGTTGCCCAGGTTGACCTTGAACTTCTGGGTTCAAGTAATTCCACAGCCTTCAGCCTCGGAAGTTCTAGAATAATGGGCACAGGCCACAGTACCTTGGAACTTTGTCTCCAGTTCCCAGTACTAGAGTGAACGACGTCAATTTGAGCACACATACACAACTTTGGGGAAGGATGGCATGAACACACAGAAATGTACAATCTATTCTGCTGTTCTCACTTTTGTAACTTTCCCTGAGCATTTGCTACTTGCATTAAAAAGGAGAAATGGAGTGTCTACACCAACATCCTAAAGAGACAGACTGAAGTTTACAAAATTCCCTGTCACATTGTCACCCTCTTCCACTCAAAGATAACCATTTCCAGACAAGTCTGAAGTTGTCTGTTCACAACCTGCTTCCTTTAGATTACAGATAGGATTCTCTTCATGCCTCCTCACAGTAGTGTCAGACTTTTGAGAGATCCCACAGCACACGCCAATGATTAACCCCATCTTTAAGTACCCACCATGTATGTAGCAGTTTATGTGATGACTGATGGACAGTTAAGACACATACCTTCTATTACTTAAAAACATAAAAACTCTCTTTTGTGACAAATATTCCAAGATTATTTTCTCCAAAAGATCACCAAGCCAAACATTTGGCCATACTTTTATTTACTACATATACTATAAACATATACAATACATGCTACAAAAAACATTTTTTTAAAATTTAACTGTCAAGAAAGTGTATAGTGTTATAATACAATGGCACATGTTCATATTTTATTTCAAATTGGTTTGCTTATCATTCACTTCAAACCATTAATAGTGAAATGTTACTTGTGGAAAATTAAAATTATCTATTTGCATTATTAATAAACAATTCCAACAAATTACTAAGAATTAACCATGTCAAATATTAGTACTTCCAAAAATGGGCTCTTGCAGAAGTGATTATATATAAAACATAGCAGCCAATTTCAGTTTACTTTGCTCTGTGACAATGTACATATGCACTTGACTAGGATTCTAGCACTTGCTATTTTTGGAAGATATTTGTAAGAAGTCCTTTGATCTCTTGAGGTCCAATAACTGCTACACCCAGCCAAACTCAACCGAACAGTTCATGTAATGGCTCTGAGCAACTAATCACTGAGGAGTTTTTATGACTCGAGTAGAGCCGTGTATCCCACTAACACCATACATAATGAAGAGACAGTGCAGGCCAGCATCAAAAGCAAAAGAAAACATCAACACTCAAATCAGTTGTGTCAAGGATTTCCTACAAATATTTTAGATGCCATAATTTCAGGAACAGATTTTTAAATTTTATTTTTATTATTGTTTGTTTTTGAGAAGAGGTCTCACTTTGTAACTGACTGTCCTGTAGCTCTATAGGCCAGGCTGGCCTCGAACTCAGAGATCTGCCTGCCTCTGCCTCCCAAGTGCTGCGACTAAATGCATGTGCCACCACATCTGGCTTAGGAAAACAAGATTTCATGTGCATTTGGCTTTAGAGGATCTATCCTAATTGAAAACTGAAACAAGCAGTCAGGTGGTATGTCACATACTGCAAATCTGTCCGTTCAACATCACTGAGCACCCATTATGAGCTTAGCATTGTGCCAACATCTCCAAAGTTCAATATTAATGTTTTTATCAAGCATTTACCTTAAGAGTGAGGTAAAATATGTATTAAATTAGCATCAACTCATTAAGTTTGCCTGTAGTAATGTATGCAATCCTATGCCAACTGGTGTCCCTGGGCCATGTAACAGGTTTCTGAACTCTGCACATTCTTTCATACAAAATTTCTACACACATGTGCTAAGCAATATGCTAGTCACTGAATACCATGATTTGGTGTATGTTCAAAGAATGCAAATTCATCATATTAATCTAGACAGGACAACTAAGGTACATTGTTTTTCTAAAATGAGGTTCAAAGCAAAGTATAAGATATTTCTATTGGTCACACCACACTAGAGACCAGCAAGTGCCTTTACAGTCTAGAGAAATCCTAAATTATTTGTGGTCTCAAAGGCATATTCTCTGGAGCAGCTGACACCATATAAATAATTCTATACTTTAAAGGGGTGGTAAATTAAATCCGAACAAAGAGAAACCCAAATGAAGGCAATTTATAATGTAATATACTTCAAGAACTATTTTGGCCATGTAAAATGATACATAAGTAATTAATGCCTGGCACAGTTTTCAAACCTAATCCTACCCCAAATGCATAGAACTCTAACCTGCCTTTTATACAACTTGCACATGATGCAGAGGGCAGAGTTTGGCCCTTGATACCTTCTATAGGATATAGTATGTGATTGGTCCTTCCACTCCAAGTAGAATCTGAGAACTCTAAGCATCCCAGTAGGACGCTAGCAATCAGGAGAGATGGCCCTGCCGGATCCGTCCCATCAGCAAGGAGTCTCTTTAGCTGTGGTAGCAGTGTGGACCTACAATGCCCCCTTGGGGGAAGGCAGAGAGTTGGGAGTTTATCCACTGAGTGAATCCAATACTGGCTTAAAGCTATGCACTGAATAAAGTGCTCTGCACATCCTGCTTCTCATCTGGAATGAAGACATAGACTATCCTAAGAATCCAGCCACAGGGGAAGAGAGTAACAAGGAAATGATCCAAGAAAAAGTATGAAGCACTGACTAGGAAGGAAGACAAATGCCTCTAGTAGTGTTCTCAGAACCCTCAGGATTTGCAATGTCAGAATGAGTCATACAATAGTCATGGTCCATAAATGCAAATGCAATCCCACTGGGTAATATTCACACAGTGCATGATTACTTCATGGGAGTGGGAGGAACAGTCTGCTGCCATTTGATAGTATGGTTTCAGAATGAAAACAGATCTACTGAAGAAATCAGGGTAAGCAGTGTGTAACATTCTTTTCCACAGGTTGATCTGCATTGCCAAGAGAAAGGAGGCAAGGTATTTACCTCTTCTCATATAGGCACAGCCACTACCACCTAAAACTGCCAATCAGAAGTTAATCACACAAGCCCTCCGGTTTCGTACCCTGAATATGGTAAATACAAGTGAGAATGAAGTAATTCAGTCTTAAAAAGATCACAGGTAACAGAATGCTTATATAAACTAGACTGCTTTTGACACCTGTAAGAAAATTGTATAGATGGCAATTGGGGGGAAAACAGATTGTTCCCATCTGTCAGCAAACTGTTGAGCTATACTCAGCTGAAGTCCTCATCAGGATTCTGTTGATCCAGCAGACGGACATGTGTGAATGGGAAGTGACCTCGTTTGCCATTACACTCCCCTTCCCACTGACCACTCACATTAATCTTCGTAACCTTTACCAGCTCACCGACCTGCAGGACGAGAATAAGGACAGCACTTTATTTCCAGTTAAGAACGCAAGCTGAACATCTCCATTCTCTGTTAGGCACACCCTGCCCACGTGATTGCTCTAGGGCTGATGTTATAGAAATGGCTACTCACTACCTCCCCAGCCCCAGCCACCAGACTGGTTACTTGTGGTTAATGCAGGCAAAAGGAAGGAGTGCTGTTAGCAGTGGAGAAAGACACTGAGAATACAGAAAGTAAAAGGATCCTAGATACGTCCTACACACCTCAGTATGTCTCGATGAGCTAATTCTCCTTTTCTCTGTCCTACTATCCTCAGCAACCGCCACCCCACCTATGAGATCTGGCTTAGGGGATAAAGCCAGATCCTTGGCATATGTGGTAGCACGGCCTGACGCTGCCCTCAGACTACTCTCTTATACACACCGTGACTGCCATTGCTTGCACAGCACAAGGCATCCCCACCAAGCATGCTGCGTGTGGACCCAGAAAAAAAGTGTTTCTATTGTTTCTCAGCCAAGCCAAGTATCTAAGAGAAGGTACAGGCCAGAACGCCACACCCTCTCAGTTCACTGCAAATGTCACCTCTCTCACATCTACTAGCTGACTTGTTCTTCCTTAAAGTGACACGTTTAGTATCCAACTGAGGACAAAGGAAACAAAATCCACTACTATAGCTATTACCGACTATCACTGCTTCCACTTATAAAACGTGCCCTGTAAAATCAAATATAAAGTTTTAACAAGATAGAACTCTGTCCTGCCATGAACCTAAGACAAGGTCAGCATGATAAATGCTGTAATTAAAGACATGAGCCACCATGCCCTGCTGATGTTAATTTCTCTCTCTCTCTTTCCTTTTTTTTTTCTTTTCCCCAAGACGGGGCTTTCCTGTGTAAAGGCCCTGGCTGTCCTGGCCTCGCTTTGTAGACCAGGATGGCCTCAAACTCAGAGATCCACCTGCCTCTGCTTCCCGAGTGCTTGGAATAAAGGTATGCACCACCACACCCAGACACTAATTTCTAATTCTCATAATAACTCTCTAAGATGAAAATGTTTTTACAGACAAAGTGGAGGATTAAGACAATTATGATATTCACACAGCCAATGATTTCAACTCAGAATTACTTGATCCCAAAGCTCATGGTGCTATTAGACTGGGAACTCTAAAGCTTTGCTGTATGAGGCTTCAGAGACTCCCCAAGAATCTCTCTAAAAGTTACTGGGCAAAGTCAACTCCTGTGAAAGCCCAGGGTCTCCTACAGAACCAGTCTGATCTCACTAACAGGAAAAACTCTTGCATACTGGTCTATAATTTCCTAAGGAAAAATCTGAAAATCCCTGACATGGTTGTTTGGATAACAGAAAAACAAAACTGGAGGGGAGTAATGGAAATAAGAGGTAAGATACAAAGGATGAAAAAAGACAGCAGCTCCAACTGCCAGTGTCATGAGGACAGTAGACCATCACTGCATCCAGGCCTGGACCCTCCAGTCTGCTAGCATTAGAGTTCAGTTCATTGCTGGCAATTATTCAATTCATCCTGACATCCAAGGTAGCTGACTCTGACAACCACAAAGTTTCATATGGTTCAAGGATCTCAGATGACAAAGTGAAATCTTACTTGCTAGTAAGAGTAATCTAAGGCTGGGGTCCAGCTCCATGGCACAGCATGCGCACAGCATACAAATGCCCTAGACAACACACACAAAGGAGCATTCTCAAGGGCACCTGTGTGATCATCATACACTTGTCCATATCTGTAAACTCACCAAACTGCACATTTAAATTTTGTATGTTACCAAATGATTTTACACTTTAATAAAAAGTGGAAGGGCTATCAGTCAGCATTTTACTTGGCTCTCCTTAGGTTTTACATCAGACCATCTGTCATCAGGTCTTTTCTCCTTTAAAGAAAATGGAGGTTCCTGTAAGGTCAGAGGCTACTAGGATAGAATTGTGCATAACATACAACAAACCCTTGGACAAATCAGAGCCATCTTTTTCCCCCTTTTCTTTCTTCTTGTGTGTGTGTGTGTGTTGGGGGGGGGGGTGTTTTGTTTTGTTTTGCTTTGAGTCAGTCTCCTCACTGTAGTCCTGGCTGGCTTCAGTTTTACAAAGAGCTGCCTGCCTCTGCCACACAAATACTGGATGGAAAGTGTGTGCTACTACACTAGCCTAGAGCCATCTTTAAGATAGAGATCCCTGCCAGGCAGTGGTGGCGCACACCTTTAATCCCAGCACTTGGGAGGCAGAGGCAGGTGGATCTTTGCGAGTTCGAGGCCAGCCTGGTCTACAAAGTGAGTCCAGGACAGCCAGGGCTACACAGAGAAACCCTGTCTCGAAAAAAAAAAAAAAAAAAAAAAAAAAAAGATAGAGATCCCTGCTCTTCAAGTCCCATGCGCTACAGGAGCCTCAGATTACCATGCCAAGACATGGCCAAGTCCAAGAACCACACCACACAGAACCAGTCCCGCAAATGACAGAAATAGCATTAAGAAATCCTAGTCACAGCCGGGCGGTGGTGGCGCATGCCTTTAATCCCAGCACTTGGGAGGCAGAGGCAGGTGGATCTTTGCGAGTTTGAGGCCAGCCTGGTCTACAAAGTGAGTCCAACACAGCCAGGGCTACACAGAGAAACCCTGTCTCGAAAAAAAAAAAAAAGAAATCCTAGTCACAAAGATAGAATCTCTCTCTCCTTTTTTTGTTTTTTTTCGAGACAGTGTTTTTCTCTCTCTGTGTAACAGCCCTGGCTGTCGTGGACTCACTTTGTAGACCAGGCTGGCCTTGAACTCACAGAGATCCGCCTGCCTCTGCCTCCTGGGTGCACCACCATGTCTGGCTAGATCAAATCTCTTCAGGGAGTTGACCCCAAGTTCCTGAGGAACATGCATTTTGCCAAGGAGCACAAGAAAGGTCTGAAGAGGATTCAGGCAAACAACATAAAGGCAATGAGTGTGTGTGCAGTGGCCATAAGGCCCTTGTGAGGCCTAAAGCCGTTAAGCCCAAGATGTCAAAGGGCCCAGCCGCAAACTCAGTAGTCCTGGTTTCATTGCTCACCCCAAGCTCAGGAAGTGGATTTGAAGCTAGATGGCCAAGGGTCATAGGCTCTGCCAACCAAAGCCCAAGGCTGCCAATAAACCAAGGCAGAGGCTGCAGCTCTAGCTAAGGCCCAAGCTTCAGCTCCAACTTAAGCTCCCAAAGGTGCCCACCAGGCCCCTGTGAAGGCCCCACAGAAAAGGCTCCTGCCAACGTGAAGACAGATGGACGGGTGGGACACACCCATCTACCCACTATTTGCAGATGACCAGTGTCCTATGCTGTTTCTACAAATAAACCGAGGAAAGATCTGTTTATATATATATATATATATATTTTTTTTTTTAATATTCTCACTGGGCCTGGTGGCATAGGCCTTTAATCCCAGCATTTGGGAGGCAGAGGCAGGTGGATCTCTGTGAGCTTGAGGCCAGCCTGGTCTACAGAAAGCGAGTCTAGGACAGTCAGAGCTACACAGAGAAACCCTGTCTCAAAAAACCAAAAGTCTGAAGCCGGTTTTTACTTGGTCTTCTGAGAGCTGTCCAGCTGAGGCTGATTTTGCACTCATACAGAGGTGAGCTGGTGCACCTCCAAACACTGGGGTTTCATGTGTGCACCACCATATCCAGGTTTGTACTATTTGATTTTACTTTTGTCTGCTTGTTTGAAACCGAGTCTTACTATGTAGCTCTGGCTGGCTGTCCTGGAGCTCACTATGTAAGATAAGGCCAGCCTCCAACTCATAGAGATCCTCTTGCCTCTGCTCCCCCTCAAATGCTGGGATAAAGGCCTGTGGCACAAAGCCAGTAGAACAAAAGTATCTGTCCGAGAAGTACTACAGTGCTTTTCTTCAAGATTTACTCATTTATTTATGTATTTGAGTGCTCTGTCTGCATGTATGCCTGCATGACAGAAGAGGGCATTAGAACACAGTATAGATGGTTGTGGGCCACCATGCCACCATGGGGGTGCTGGGAATTGAACTTGGGATCTCCAGAAGAGCAGCAGTGATTTTAACTATTGACATCTCCCCAGCCCTGTTTCCTTTCTTGAGGCAGTCTCACTGTGGGCTCTCTGGCCTGGGGCTTGCTACGATGACCAGGTCTACTCTGCATCATCCTACTCCAACTGCTATGGGGTGCTGGCATTAGGGATGCATGCTGCAAACCACAGTAAAACATTAGCTGTCCCTCGGCCCAAGGCAGGGTTACTCTGTGGGGAGCCCTGGCTGTCCAGGAGCTTGCTCTGTAGACCAGGCTGGTCTCAAACTCAGAGAGACACGCCTGCCCCTGGCTCACATGTGCTGGGATTAAAGGTGTGTACCACCATCGACAGGCTCATCATTTCAAATTTTTTTTTTTTTTTTTTTTTGGTTTTTCGAGACAGGGTTTCTCTGTGTATCCTTGGCTGTCCTGGACTCACTTTGTAGACCAGGCTGGCCTCGAACTCACAAAGATCCGCCTGCCTCCCAAGTGCTGGGATTAAAGGCGTGCGCCACCACTGCCCGGCTTCAAATTTTAAATGAGTATAAATTAAAAAAAAAAAAGAATCACTTGGGGGTACAACACATATGGTGCAACACATATAATCTTAGAATTCTGTAAGCTGAGCCATGAGACTTAAGGCCAGCCTAGGCTACAGTGAGATTCTATTCTCAACATTAACCACAAAAACAAGAAATAAAGAAAAAAGACCTTAACACGTATTCTGAAAACTCTTAAGGACTCTTAGTTGAAAATGTCCTTTAACTTCTGATCTTCCTGCTTCTTCCTCCCAATAACTAAGATAGCAGCTATGCATGATTGGTAAGTTCTAAAGATTTTCTCCCCTGAAATGGGGTCTTGCTACATAGTTCTCGATAGTCTGGTACTACTAGCTATGTATTATTCTAAACTGGCCTTAAACTCACAGTAATCCCCCTCAGTTTCACAAGTGTTGACTTTATAAGTCAGCTCAGCTTCTTTTTCTTTTTTTTCTTCCTTTCTTTGAGGAGAGAGGGTAAAGGAGGAAGGAACTTGAGACCCAGCCTTGCTATGTAACCTAGACTGGCCTTTGACCTTGAAGTTTCCCTAGTATTACAAGTTCCAACAATTCTTTTACCACTATTTGTTGCTCCATCTGGTCCTTGTCTTCCTGATTGATCCTGTAACATTCTCACAAGCAAGTCTGAGTAAGAAGCAGCATCTCATCTATAAAGGGGACTAAATAAGTTATCGGCTCCCAGAAAACTTAATGAACCAATTTGTTTCCTGGCTCTGTACAGCTGCCAAAGTCAGCTGTGACCCTAGTTAAGACATATCAAACCTACAATGGTCCAGGAACAAAAGTATGCCCAGCTATCCTTACCAGGAAGTTTTAGAAATAATGAAAAAGAAACCAGAATCCAAAAGGCATTAAGTTCTGAACTTCACTAAGTGGGTGGCAATCAGGGACTATTGAGCTCCTTGGTGGTATATCCACAGGTGACTGCTTTTCTGGGTTTGCCCCCATTACTCAACAAGAAGGACAGCCACAACCGCTAGCTTTCCTCTAATCCAGACCTGCAGGACTCCAGTGAGCTCTGAGCAGGACGCGCACAACAGCACAGCAGAAAGCCAGGGAGAAACAAGGGAAGAGAAATGTCAGCTTCTTGTGTGCCAAGGAACCTAGATGCTAACAGCAGCTGTTTTCCATGATGTATATTTTAAAATGAGCTCTTTACATCAACTATTTGTGAGTATATGCATGTACACCACAGCACACACATGGAAGTCAGAGACAGTCCAGCCTCTCTTCCTACCATGGGTTTCCAGGATGGAACTCAGATCTTTGATGAAGCACCCTCACCAGCTCTGCAATATTTTTTGAGACAGTGTTTCATACTGAACCTAAGCTCACTCATCTGGCATGGCCTACCTGTCCAGTGAACTCTAGGATCCTGTGCCCACCTCATCCAATGTGGGAATTAAAGGCATGCTGTTGCTCCTCCCTCCCTATGTGTGCAAGGGATAAAAACTCAGATCAAGTCCTTGTGTGGCAAGCCAAGAAAGCCATCTCCCCAGGCCTGTCCAAACATTTTTTTTTTAACATAAAAAGGCAAGGGGCTGGAGAGAGAGTTCAGCAGTTAAGAGTATTGACTGCTCTTAAAGAGGTCCTGAGTTCAATTCCCAGCAACCACATGGTGGCTCACAACCATCCATAATGAAATCTGGTGTCCTCTTCTGGCCTTCAGGCATACCTGCAAACAGAACACTGTACACATATTAAATAAATAAATCTTTAAAGAAAAAAAGCATAACAAAATCAAAAAATATTTCAAGATTTGTCGGTGGGGGGGAAGTTAAGGAAATTATAGCAATTGAAGGTAGGAGGAAGGAAACTATTGCTTCTGAATCAAATCCAGTTTGCTGTTTTGTAAACAGATTGTGTGTCTATGTGGGAGATTAGAAGACCGTGTTGTGGAGTCAGTCGTCTCCTTCCCCTTCTGCAGAAGTTTGGGGACTAGATGATCTCTATCATAAGCATCACTCTAACCAGAGGGAGTCATAAACAAGACAAGTGGAGCCGAGTGTATTTCCATAAAGCCATTAGTGCACTAGAAAGAGAACTCACTTCAAAAGCTTAAGATTTGACTTCAATTGCCATAAACCAAGTAAAGTCAAAGGAGAGACAAATTGGTGGTATATTCCTTTAATCCTGGTACTCAGGAAGCAGACAGAGCTCTAAGCCAAAACTACATTGTGAGATGAAACTAGGTAAGTAAAATTAGAAAGGGTTGAGAACCAAGCATAGTATCTCACACCTGTAAGCCCAGCCCTTGGGAGGGTGAGGCACAAGGATAACCTTGAGTTTAAGGTAAGCCTGGGCTACAAGTGTGAGTTCCTGCCTGAAAAAGAAAGGGCTAGAGAGAGAGCTCATCAACAGATAACCTTCCTAGCACTGACTTAATCTTTAGTACCATGAAAAAAAACTGGAGCTGGGTGTGGTGGTGCAAGCCTTTAATACCAGCACTTGGGAGGCACAGGCAGGCAGATCTGTGAGTTTAAAACCAGGTTGGTCTACAGAGTGAGTTCCAGGCCAGGGCTGTACAGTGAGACCCTGTCTCAAAAACAGACAAACAAATCCCTACTCAAAGCAAAGCTGGAAAGAAGGAATTTCCTGGGCAGGGCAGAGAGTAGTGCAGTGGTGGAGCACTTCACTTGTCTAGGATCCATTAAGGCACACTGCAAAAACCATTTTTCTAAAGTCAGTATTATAAGACCTAAAGTCCTCAAACTATTTCATGTCAGAAGCATGGCACAATTCACACAGGAGTGCCAGGAAGCATTTAAAGATGCTGAGGGAAACACGGTAGAATTGAGTTAGTAGGCTGGAGGAAGTTCACAGTTTTGACATTAGGTCCACTACAGATACTTGAAAGATGTCCTGTTTATAAAGTTGGATTGTGGAAGTTTGTAACGATAAAAGAAATCACCTGGGAGACAGAGGCAGGACGATCAGGATCAAGGCCATCTTCAACTACACAAGGAAATGGAGAAGATATTGGCCTCCACAAGACCCAAGTCTCAAAAATACCAAGGTCTGGACAGATGGCTCAGTGGGTAAAGGCACTTGACACCAAGCCAGTGAATTTATAGTCACTGATGCCCACATGGTGGAAGAGAACTGACTCCCACAGTTCTCCCTCTGAACCTCCACATATAAAGTCACTACATGTATATGCTCCCAAAAATAAATACATAAATATAATCTTTTTTCTTTTTTTTTTTTGATTTTTCGAGATAGGGTTTCTCTATGCAGCCCTGGCTGTTCTGGACTCACTCTATAGACCAGGCTGAACTTGAACTCAGATATCCGCCTGTCTCTGCCTCTCAAGTGTTGGAATTAAAGGCCTGGGCCACCACCAACTGGCAAAGAGTACAAATACAAATGTAAAGTGATAAATGGCAATATTCACCATGATCCCAAGGTATGATGAACCATGAGATGTCTAACAGATGAGCACATCTCATTAGATAAGTTATTAGTTATTCAATGCTAAACTAAAAATATTTTCTTTTAATTACATTTATTGTTTTTAAAAAACAGCCATTAACTTATTAGGATACAAATACTTAAGACTGAATCCAAGCACAGTGAGAGGTTTGTAATTTCAGCATTTGGGACTATGTATACACCTTAGTGGTACATCTCCTGCCTAAACTCCAACAAGAAAAAAAAAAACAGTTATAATATAAAGGAAAACAATGAAAACAAAACAAGTATTTGAGAGGCTAATGCAGGAAGATACTGGTCAAAGCCAGCCTAGACTTTACTGATGTCAAAACCAGGGCTGGTGCATGTTATACAAGTGCTCTATCATTGAACCCCAGCCCCTACCCCAGGTCATTCATTCCAGGGTTCCAAATAAGATGTCCAGAGGAGGAGGAGGAGGATGAGAAGGAAATGAAATACATAGCTCCATGAACAGAAATCTATTGCTATAGTTGCAGGAAAAGGCAAATTAGATGTACCAAAGGCCTGCTGCTCACTCATACTGTGGAGCATCACAGGGTGAACAAGTCAAATGCATTATCAGTTTGAGCCCAATCAGAGTAGTGAGGTCAACACAGGCGCCGATGCTTCACACTTTGTATGTTTCTTATCTGTACCTTGAAAACAGGTTTACTCTGAGCATGGTGGTGCCTTTAGGAGGCAGAGGTGCTGGATCTCTGCAAGTCCAAGGAGGCTTGGCCTACATAATAAATTACTGACCAGCCAGAGGTACATAGTAAGACCTTCCCTTTCAAAAATAAATAAATAAATAAAAGGCTTCAAGTATGAAACTATCCAAGATCTCAAATCTTACCTGTCAGGCTAAATTGGAGAATGGAGATTACAAGATTAATACATTTAAAGAAAATACCAGCTGGGCGTGGTGGTGCACGCCTTTAATCCCAGCATTTAGGAGGCAGAGGCAGGCGGATCTCTGTGAGTTCAAGGACAGCCTAGTCTATAAAGTGAGTCCAGAACAGCCAAAGGATACACAGAGAACCCCCGCCCCCCAAAAAAAGGAACAGTGGAACAAAATGTAATGAATGCAAGGTCGTAAGAAAGCAGGCTATGACAAATGACTAGAGGGGAAAACAATCCTTCTGAAGAACTAGCTTCTCCCTTGTCAAACACATTAAGTTACAAGGACAAGAAACTGTTTTTTGTAACTCACTCTCTTAGTTATGGCTCCACTCACATTTGCACACTGCTTCTCTCTCTCTCTCTCTCTCTCTCTCTCTCTCTCTCTCTCTCTCTCTCTCTCTGTGTGTGTGTGTGTGTGTGTGTGTGTGTGTGTGTGTGTGTGTGTGT
>CAJQZJ010001558.1:20820635-20875215 GCA_907164525.1 Lophiomys imhausi
TGTGTGTGTGTGTGTGTGTGTGTGTGTGTGTGTGTGTGTGTGTGTGTGTGTGTCTCCAACTAAGGACTAAATCCAGGGCCTGGTGAAGGCTAGCATTCAATTTTTCCTGATTCATGACACACATAATTAATAGTAAGAAATCTACTATCCACTAAAATAAAAGCAGTTTTTGACTGAGCATAGTGGCACATACCTTTCATCCCAGCACTGGGGAAGCAGAAGCAAACAGATATCTGGGAGTTCAAGCCACCCTGATCTACAAAGTGAATTCTAGGAGAGTTATAGCTACATAGAGAAACCCAGACTCAAACAACAACAACAAAAAACCCCAAACGAAAAACAAAGAAAAATTATGGAAAAAATCCACTTAAATATATTGCTACATACGACTCACTGCATTCTAATCTGTACGAACCCATCTTGTTTTAGACAGTGACAAACAGCAAGAAAAAAGTTAGAATATAGATGAGAAAAATTACTTCCGGTTAATTCCTAGTCAGGTGGTTATTAGTCAAAGTAGGTTTAGTAGATCAATCAGAACATTCAGTTATACAGTTTTAAATTTACTTATTGCAAAATAGGTTTTCTCTAAAAAAGAGAAAACGCACATAAAATGCCAAAATCAGTACTTAATGGTTTAACATCTACAACATCACAGAGCTGGTGCTACATCAGCACCCTACAAAGCTGTAAGAGGTCGGAAAGGGAGACCCTGTAGCAGATCTCGTCTTTCTACATTTTGCACATTATGTACCTCCAAAGCCAAGGCTGTCTTGTCGTAGGCATTAGGGACTCGCTTCTGGATAACCCTGGCATAAATGGGCCCATTCTGGAGGTTAGGGAGCGGAGTGTTGACGCTGGGTTGGGCATAGGGCCCAGGCTCCGGCCCACCCAGTGGCTGTGGGTGGGAACCCTCCTGGTTACCTCCAATCAGAGCCGATACTGAGGCGGAGGCAGGTCTATACTTCTCCACGTAAGGGACTGGAATCATCCCCCTCTTTCCTTCGCTGTCCTCCGCATTCCACCACTGCTCTTCAGGCTTATCCCGGATTCTCAGGATGTCTCCTTTCTTAAAGGGAAGATCTTCTTCATCATTCCCATTAAAGTCAAAGAGGGCTCGCACATACTCTGCCTCCTCCTGCCTGAGAATCACTCCACTACCCTGCCTGGATCTGGAAACTGGCTCTATCAAGGTTGTAGTGTCCAAATAGTGTATTTTGTAGAATTCCAGTAAAGCAGGCAATGAATCAAATTCTTGATCTCCTATTCGGAGCCTGGAGGGACTCACTCCTGGAAAAAAACAGAGCAGAGTGTCATTTGAAGATATACTATACTGGAGATGAAACAGATTTTATGCATTCCTCCTACATATTTAGTCAATATTTGACCAGCAAAAAAAGAGTACACAAAAACAAAAACAAAACTCTTTTCTTTATAGCCCAAATGGGTATGACCCTTTAGAATGAGCATACACCTCCAGAGGACCCAAGTTCCATTCCCGGACCCACAGGGTGGTTCAGACACTCTACCTCCAGTCCAAGGGATCCAACCCCCATTTCACCTACTTGGGCACTTGACCCACATGATGCACAGACATCCATGCAGACAAAACACCCAAACACATAAAATAAGCAACCTCTGGAAAGAAAGATGCCCATCACCATGGAGAAGAGAAAAGGAGGCCATGATAGACCAGGCCACTTGGCTTGCAAGACAGTACAACACAGGCACTTTCTGATTCTCCTACTATACTCTGTGGCTACCCCATGAATAAAGTAACCAATCCACTCTACAGCCTCAGGAAATACAGCAAGCTCTGTCTCCTGCCCCCTTTGGTTATTTTGAAACAGGATCTTCCTTGGCTGGCCTGGAATTCACTTTATAGACCAGGCTCACATAGATCAGAGTTTCACCTGTTACTGCCTCTCAAGTGCTGGGCTTAAAGGCATGCAGGCCTGGCCTCAAGCTCTCCTTTTTAATTGCAATTGCTTCAGCAAGAGGTGAAAAAAAACTCTAAGCTCACACATTACCTCACTCCAATGTACAATTCTGAAGATGACATCAGATTCCCTGGGGTTTGAATTACAGATGGCTTTATGAGCTGCCATGTGGGTGCAAAGAACTAAACCCAGGTCCTCTCTGCAAGAGCAGGAAGTGCTTCATCTACTCAATCATCTCCTTGAACCAAAGGTTTAATTCTTTTTATGAATGTGTGTCTATGTGAGAGTATGTGCACATGTGAGCAGACGCCTAGAATTCAGAAGAGGAGGTTGGACACGCTGTAGCTGGAGTTACAGGCAGTTAACTGTCTGACGAAAATACTGGGAACTGAACTACAGACCTCATTAAGAGCAGTATATGCTCTCAATCTCCAGCCCAATACGATCCTTAAAAAAAATTATGTGTGTGTGTATTCCTAAGTGTATGCATATGCACCATATGTGTACAAGGAGGTCAGAAGTATTGGATACCCTGGAACTAGAGTTACAGGTGGTTCTCAGCCACCAAGTAGGTGCTAGGAATAAAAGCCCAGTCCTCTGCAAGAGCAGTGAGTGCTCTTAACCCGAGTCATCTCTTCAGGTCCAAGACTACCTTTTTTGATCTAAAAGCTAAAAAAGCTTAATCAGGTTAAAGAACCAATCCCTCCCCTACACAAACAAACATAAACCCTCCAAGCTAATTGGTTAAAAACCAATTCTTGCAGGTGTTGGCAGTGAATATCTTTTATCACAGCATGCCCCCAATCAATTCTCTGGAGGCAGGAAGATCAGGAGTTCCAAGGTCATCCTAAGGGCAGCCTAGCACATAAGATCCTGTCTCAAAAACATGAGGGAAAAAAATTGGGACTGAGGAGAGGCCTTTGTTGGGAGCATGTTTGTGTGGAATGCATGAAGCCATACTCAGCACCATATAAACTGGGCACATTGTACACGTCCACAATCCTAGTTCTGGAAAGTACAGTAGTAGGAAGACCAGATGTTAGTGTTGTCCTCGTTATGTAAGAGGCCAGGGCACAGCCTTGGATACATGTTAAAACCTTGCACCTCCCATCTCCCCATCAATCTCTAGCAACATATCATGGATCCAAGAGAAAGAACCTGGTACAGCACTTAAAATTCACAACACCAATATGTGTGTGCCACAAATACAGAGCTTATTTCCACTCTGAGCTACAATTCAATGTGAAATCTTAAGCCAGGGGATATAGTTTAGAGTGCTTACGAAGTCCATCTATGTAAACACTTTTCAGAAAAATTGAAACATGAACTCAACAGGTACCATTTTTTTTTTTCTTCCTCGAGACAAGGTTTCTTTATGTATCTGTGGCTGTCTTGGACTCACTCTATAGACCAGAATGGCCTGGAACTCAGAGAAATCCACTTGCCTCTGGCTCCCGAGTGCTGGGATTAAAGGTGTGAGCCACCAACCTGGAAATAGCTACAGTTCTAAGGATAGGCCTCAGAGATGATTTCTGAGCACTGGCTGCTCTTCCAGAGGATCCAGGTTCATTCCCAGCACCCACATGGCAGCTCACAGTTGTCTGTAACTCCTCTTCCCAGGGATCGGACTCCATCACAAATACAGGCAAAACAACAATGTACATATAATAAAAATAAACTATTTTTAAAGGGAGCTGGAGAGATGGCTCAGCGGTCAAGAGCACTGATTGTTCTTCCAAAGGACCCGGGTTCAAATCCCAATACCCACATGGCAGTTCACAGCTGTGTGTAATTGCCAGGCGTTAATCCCAGCACATGGGAGGCAGAGGCAGGGGATCTCTGCAAGTTCAAGGCCAGCATGGTCTACAAAGTGAGTCCAGGACAGCCAGGGCTACACAGAGAAACCCTGTCTCAGAAACAAACAAACAAAAAACAAAAAAACAAAAAAACAAAAGGGGACTGGAAAGATGGCTCAGAGGTTAAGAGCACTAGCACTGGCTGCTCTTCCAGAGGTTCTGAGTTCAGTTCCCAGCAACCATCCATAATGAAATGTAGGCCTGCAGGCATACCTGCAGACAGAACACAGAATACATAAAAAAAAAAACCTTAAAAAAGTAGAAAAAAAGCCGGGCGGTGGTGGCGCACGCCTTTAATCCCAGCACTTGGGAGGCAGAGACAGGTGGATCTTTGTGAGTTCGAGGCCAGCCTGGTCTACAAAGTGAGTCCAGGACAGCCAGGGCTACACAGAGAAACCCTGTCTCAAAAAAACAAAACAAACAAACAAAAAAAAACAAAAAGTAGAAAAAAAATTTAGCCAGGAGTGGAGGTGCATACTTTTAATCTCAGCACTCAGGAGGCAGAGGCAAGTGGATTCCTGAGTTTGAGGCCAGCCTGGTCTACCAAGCAAGTTCTAGGATAACCACAGCTACACAGAAAAACCCTGCCTTGAAAATAAATACATTGGGGAGCTATCAGTATAACTCAGCAGATAAAAGCTCTTGCTACCAAGCCTCACAACCTGAACTGACCTATACAAATTGTCTGGACACTATACATACACAGTAACACATGTTCCCACCCACATACACATAGGAGCAAATAAATAATAGGTGTAAAGAAATGTGGAAAAGGGCTGGAGAGAAAAACTTGGCTGTTAAAAACATTGGCTGTTCTTTCAAAAGACCTGGTTTCAATTCCCAGCACCAACTTGGAGGAACACAACCATTTTAACTCCAGTCCCAGGTCTGACAGCCTTTTCTGTCCTCTGAGGGTACTAAGCACATCTGATGCACCCAGTTAATGCAGCCAAAACACCCATATGCAAAAATAAAACTTTTGAAAGAAAATTAAGGGAGGTTCTCGCTCTAGTCCAAGCTGGTTTCAAAGCCCTGGCAACTCACTTTCCCAGGCTCCAGAGTTGCAGGACTACAAACCCGAGCTACCTTCCTGGCTAGATTCTGAAAACACTGTGTGTTGCCGGGCGGTGGTGGCGCATGCCTTTAATCCCAGCACTTGGGAGGCAGAGGCAGGCCGATCTCTGTGTGTTCGAGGCTAGCCTGGTCTACAAAGCGAGTCCAGAACAGCCAGAGATACACAGAGAAACCCTGTCTCGGAAAAAAAACAAAACAAAACAAAACTGAAAACACTGTGTGCATGATGTATGCATGTGATCGGGGACAACTGAGCCACCTCTTGCCTTCCAGTTTTATGTGAGAATCAGGGGTCAAACTCAGGTTGTCAGGTCTGTGGGACAAGAACTTTGTCCACTAAGCCAACCCACCAGCCCAGTGTCTGTTTTTTGGAAAAGGGTTTGTGATGTAGCCTAAGTAGGCTTCAGTCTATGGTACTTCTATCTCAACCTCCCAACTGCTGGGATTTTTTTTTTTTTTTTTTTTTTGGTTTTTTCGAGACAGGGTTTCTCTGAATATCTCTGGCTGTCCTGGACTCGCTTTGTAGACCAGGTGGGCCTCGAACTCACAAAGATCCGCCTGCCTCTGCCTCCCAAGTGCTGGGATTAAAGGCGTGCGCCACCACCGCCCGGCCAACTGCTGGGATTTTAAGTATGCATCACACTTAAAATACAAGAAGTATTTGGCATGAGGAGACTATTCTGACCATACAAGCAATGATAAGATACCTTATATAGCTTCTCTTCTCAAAGAACTGTTCCTAGTGCAGTCTGTTCTCACTAGTCTAATTCGAGATGATCTTCCAGGTGAAGACAACAATGGTGAAAGAACAAGGTAATCTGGTTAGCACCCCACTTGAGAAAGCTCCAAGACAATGCTCAGAGGTGCGAACACAGCACAGCATCTGTTGCTGGGAAAATGGTCCTACATCAGAGGGCAGACAGCTCCCTTGACCTGTTTAGCCAACCTTAGACGGAGGTGCACCTGCCAAAATGGCGTTGCTGCCCTGCTGAAACCGTGGTTGACAAGAAGTATTCAGAAAGCGTGTGACATTTACTCTTATTTTTTATTGTTTTGCAGACAGGGTTTCTCTATCATCCATGGTTGCTGTGGACTCACTTTGTAGACAAAACTAGCCCTGAACTCAGAGATCCACCTGCCTCTGCCTCCCGAGTGCTGAGGTTAGAGATGTGGGCCACAGTGCATGACAGCCACAGACAGCTGTAAACTGCCATGTAAGCTCTGGGATTTGAACTCGGGCTCTTTGGAAGAGGAGCCAGTGCTCTTAACCACTAAACCATCTCTCCAGCTCCATTGTCACTTACTCTTAAAAAAAAAAAATGCAAGCTAGGCTTGGTGGCGCACGCCTTTAATCCCACCACTCTGGAGGCAGAGGCAGGTGGATCTCTTGAGTTCGAGGCCAGCCTGGTCTACACAGCAAGTACAATACAGCCAGGGTTATACACAGATAAACCTTGTCTTGAAAAACAAAAACCACATAATCTTTTTTGTTTTGTTAAGACAAAGTCTTACAGTGTAGTTCAGGCTGGCCTTAAACTCACATGGAATCTTCTGCCTCTGCTTTCTGAGTATTGGTATTGGAAGCATGAGCCACCAGACCTGTCTTTACATTTATTTTCAAAATATTACTTATTTTGAGACAGGGTCTAAGTAGCCCTGGCTGGCTTGAAGCTCACTATATAGACCAGACTGGCTTTTTTTCTTTTTTTGAGACAAGGTTTCTCCATGTAAACCTGGCTGTTCTGAACTCACTCTGTAGACCAGACTAACCTTGAACTCAGAGATCCACCTGCCTCTGCCTCCCTAGTGCTGAGATCAAAGGTGTACGACACCACACCCGGCAACTGCAGGCAGTTGTGAACTGCCATATGGGTGCTGGGATTTGAACTTGGGTCCTTTGGAAGAACAACCAGTGCTCTCAACTGCTGAGCCATCTCTCCAGCCCCAGACTGATTTTTAAAGTCATAGAGATCCAACTGTTTCTGCCACCCTGGTACTGGGTGGCAGAGGCATGTGCCAAGCCTAGCCTACTTATTTGTACTTATTACTATTTGTGCACATGTGTGGAGGTCAGAGGACAACTCACAGTTGATTTTCTCCTTCTGCTTCACGGAGGCAAGGTCTCTCTTTTTGCTGTGCTATGATCACAACTCAGGCTATCTATCTGGCTTCTGAAATCCCAGGAGCCTCTCCTACCTCCACCTCATGTGTCACCTAGCAGTACTAGGACTAGACATGAGCTATTGCATGTAGCTTCTCTACATGGGTTTCAGGGATCTCAGGTCACCAGGCTTGCCTGGCAAGCGCTTTTAACACATTGAGCAGTCTCACTGCCCCAATATATTCTCAATTCTTTTCTTAAATTACATTTAATGTGGGGTGGGGCATGTGTTTCTGCTACTAAGAGGAAGATTTTAAGAAGTGGGTGCTCTTCTTCCACCATGTAGATCCCAGGAATTGAACTCAGGCCATTAGGCTTGGTGGCCTGAGTTTTTATTACCTGCTGAGCCATCTCATCAGCCCTATGCTACTCCTTTTTTAAGACTTTTATTTGTGTGTGAAAGATAGACAGAGCGAGAGCGAGAATTGTGCTATACCACCTATGTGTAGGGGGTCTCAGAGGCCAGAAGCTGAGAGCTGGAGTCCAGAGCTGGAGTTACAGTGGCTACAAGTCCTCTGGTGTGGCTGCTGGGAACAGAACTCAGGTCGTCTAGACGACCAGGAAGCACTCTTAAATACCAAGCCATGTCTCTGGCCCTATGTTGATTATTCTTAACCAACATAAATGTTTAACTCTGAAAATTAGGGAAAGCGGTCAAATAATTCTACTCCTAGCTTTAAGCAACTTACAAAGATAAAAAGGTGTGAACACTGCGGTAAGCAAGAAATAAAGCAGCATGTCTTAGACATCTTTCCACATGGGTTTTATTCCAACAGGAGATGTGTTCTTATAAAAACCACCAGCAACAAAACAAAATCAACAACAATAATAAACTGCCCTGAGATATAGCAAAGCACAAGGAAAGGCACTTCTGATGAGGCACAGGAATTTCCAAAGCATCCGTACTTTAGGGAGGCCATTACTTCCTATCACCCACTGCTCTGTGGCCTCCCTACCACAGTACTAAGAGCAAATGGGATGTGCTTGGGTGAGGCTGGGGCATGCTGGAAGAATCAAAACATACCACTGAGCAAAACCCCTTTGAAAGTAAGTGCAATGAAATTTTATTGTATTTATTTAAAATTTTTTGGTTGTTTTGGGTTTTTTTTTTTTTTTTTGGTTTTTCGAGACAAGGTTTCTCTGTGTAGCCCTGGCTGTGCTGGACTCACTTTGTAGACCAGGCTGGCCTTGAACTCGCAAAGATCCGCCTGCCTCTGCCTCCCAAGTGCTGGGATTAAAGGCGTGCGCCACCACCGTCCGGCTGGGTTTTTTTTTTGTTGTTGTTGTTTGTTTCACTGGAATGTAGCAAGCATACTGAGTAAATAAATGCCCAGGGTTGTTTGTTTTGGTTTTTTCAAGACAGGGTTTCTGCTGGGTATGGTGGCGCCTGCCTTTAATCCCAGCACTCAGGAGGCAGGTGGATCTCTATGAGTTCAAGGCCAGCCTAGTCTACAAAGTGAGTCCAGGACAGTCAAAGATATAGAGAAACCCTGTCTCAAAAAACAAAAAAAAAAAACAACAACAAAAAAAGGGTTTCTCTGTGTAATAACCCTGGCTGTTCTGGAATGTCTTTGTAGACCAGACCAGGCTGGCCTCAAACTCACAGAGATCTACCTGCCTCTGCCTCCCCAGTGCTGGGATTAAAGGCGTGCGCCACCACAGCCCAGCACAACAAAAATTTTAAGAGAATCAGTTTCAGAAGCTCCTCTAGCACACAAGTTAAGACATGGGCTGGAGAAACAGCTCAGCAGTTAAGCATGTTTGCTGCTCTTGCAGAAGACTGGGTTCCTAGCAAATGTAACTCTAGTTTCAGGAGATCCAACACCATCTTCTGGCCTCCAAGAGCATCAGGCACAAAAGTGGTGAATATACATACATACTTACAGGCAAAGCACATTAATTTTTTTTTTTTTTTTTGGTTTTTCGAGACAGGGTTTCTCTGTGTAGCCCTGCCTGTCCTGGACTCACTTTGTAGACCAGGCTGGCCTCGAATTCGCAAAGATCCGCCTGCCTCTGCCTCCCAAGTGCTGGGATTAAAGACGTGCGCCACCACTGCCCGGCTAACATTAATATTTTTTATTTATTTTTTTTTTTTAAGATTTATTTATTATGTATACAGTGTTCTGTCTGCAAGTATATCTGCAGGCCAGAAGAGGGCACCAGATTTCATTATGGATGGTTGTGAGCCACCATGTGGTTGCTGGAAATTGAACTCATGACCTCTGGAAGGGCAGCCAGTGCTCTTAACCGCTGAGCCATCTCTCCAGCCCACATTAATATTTTTTTAAGCCAAAGATAAATTTAACTCTTCTCTTATTCCAATGCTGCTAATGCTTGCATGGTATAAACTGGGCTGACTGACCTTTTCCTTTTGGCTCAGGAATCCCAACTAACAAAACACAAGCAAAGTTGCAAACAAAACCTTTGGCATACTTTTCCTGTAATCATTCTTGGTCAGCGCTAACACTACAGTAAAGGAGGGATACCTAGTTTGACTACTGTGGGCAGTCAGATATATGGGGCAGGCAAACTTCATTGATTCAAACTCCAGAAGGGAAGAAAAGGGCAAAGAATGTACCTAAGTCACAGATAAGCCCAGACCTCACCACAGCTATGGATTTGGGTTTCTTTTCCCTCCTTCTAACCACAAACAGCCAAAGGCAGGAAGCAGAAGGGAGGGAAAGGAAGGAGATACTTGGTCAGTCTGGAGGACAGAACTACAGAATACACAGCTGCCTAGGACTTGGAAAACTTCACTTCCTCTACATCAAGCTTAGGAGAGATTCTGAATGTGAAGCTTGGACACTGGGATTGAACCTAGGTCCTCACGCATGCTAAGCAAGTTTCATTTTGAGACAGGTTCTTACTGAATTGCCCAGACTAGCCTTGAACTTACTGTGTAGCTTTGACAAGTCCTCAATTTGTGATCCTCCTGTCTCATCCTATCAAAGTCTTTGAATTATAGGCTTACATCACTAGGCCCAGCTTGTGAGTGCTGTTATGAATGAACATATCAAAAAATAAGTATTAGCCAGGTGTGGTGGTAGGTGCCTATAATCTCAGACCTTAGGAGGCAAAAACAGAAAGATTGTCCTAATTTCCTGGCCACCCTGGTCTACAAACTGAGTTCCAGGACAACCAAGGCTATAAAGTGTGACAAGAAACTAACTAACTAACTGACTGAATGACTGAATAAATAAGCAGACAGTTGGGATTTTTTTGGTAGGTGCTTCTCTGCAAAACCAATTACCTTTACACTTTCAGGACTCAGAAAATATCATTTTTACAATGTCATTCCCCTAAGAATTCCTAACAGCTGAGGACTCTGTGCTACAACAGGCCAGGTTACTTCTGGCAAGATCACCAATAACTGCTCTACCACCCATCTTTCCAAAATCTCACAGCATTTTCTTTTCCCTCATTACCAACCCTTTCTTCCTCCTCTGCTGCCTATGACATTTACAGAAGTTGCTTAAATAAATAAATACCACTACTTGTCCAATACAAAGGATTAAAGGCTGATGTCCTTCCATCTAAGAAGGGATTCTCAAGACTAAGGAAGCCTGCTGTGCTCAGGCATGCCTATAATCCCAAACATGTGGGAGGAGAAGCAGGAGTACCAGGAGTTTAAGATCATCCTAGGCTATACCGGGGAGTTCCAGCCTGGGTTACATGAGACCATTTCAAAAAACATAACAAATGTTAACAATAAACAAGTGAATAAAGATTATGTGAACAAAAATCTAAAAAAAAAGATACTAGGCCGGGCGGTGGTGGCGCACGCCTTTAATCCCAGCACTTGGGAGGCAGAGGCAGGTGGATCTCTGTGAGTTCGAGGCCAGCCTGGTCTACAAAGCAAGTCCAGGACAGCCAGGGCTGTTATACAGAGAAACTCTGTCTCGGAAAAAAAAAAAAAAAAAAAAAGAAAGTTAAAAAAAAAAAGCCGGGCAGTGGTGGCACACGCCTTTAATCCCAGCACTTGGGAGGCAGAGGCAGGCGGATCTTTGCGAGTTTGAGGCCAGCCTGGTCTACAAATTGAGTCCAGGACAGCCAGGGCTACACAGAGAAACCCTGTCTCGAAAAAGAAAAAAAAAAAGATACTAGTGGATATTGGCATGATACTTTGTAGACCCATGTGTGATGGAATCAAATTCTCACTTACTGGCTGGATATAAACTAGTATCTAATTCCTTCTCTGTGCCTCAGTTTCTTAAATGGCTGATGAAGAGAACTGTCTAATCTCAAAGGACCAGCCTGGTCTAAAGTGAAACCCATCTGCAAAAACCTAAATAAACAACAAAAACTCTGCTTTAAACAAAACAAACAAAAGGCCTGGCATAGTGGCATCTTTATTCTCAGTACTCAAGAGGCAGAGGTAGGCAGATCTCTGTGAGCTTGAGACCAGTCTGGTTTACATAGTGAATTCCAGGACTGTCAGACCTGTTATGCAGGTCTGTATGTCTCCAAAAACAAACAAACAAAAAATGCAATAAATAAACTATATTACAAAGTGCTAGGGGTCAGCAAGATAGCTCAGTAGTAAAAGTACTTGCCACCAAGCCTGACAACCTTAAATTTGATCCCCAAAACTAACATCCCCGAACAACTCCCACAAGTTTTTCTCTGATCCACATAGGTGTCCTATAGCACTTATGCACCCTACATACACATAAAATAAATAAATGAGCCAGGTGTGGTGCCACACACCTTTAATCCCAGGACTTGGGAGGCAGAGGCAGGTGGATCTCTGTGAGTTCAAGGCTAGCCTGGTCTAAAAAGTGAGTCCAAGACAGTCAGGACTACACAGAGAAACCCTGTTTCAAAAAACATAAAAAGCAGCCGGGCGGTGGTGGCGCACGCCTTTAGTCCCAGCACTCGGGAGGCAGAGGCAGGCGGATCTCTGTGAGTTCGAGGCCAGCCTGGTCTACAAAGCGAGTCCAGGGCAGCCAGGGCTGTTACACAGAGAAACCCTGTCTCGAAAAACCAAAAAAAAAAAAAAACCTAAAAAGCAACCAAACAAAATAAATAAGTGGACAAAAAAATGGCTGGTACACCATAGATACTCAAAGAGATAAAAATTCAGCTTCATTCTTCCCTCAAACCCTCTCAATTCCTTTTTTGTGTTTTGTTTTGCTGTGACAGGGTTTCTCGGTGTAACCCTGGACTTTCTTTTTAGACTAGGTTGGCCTCGAACTCAGGGAGATTCACCTGCCTCTGCCTCCCAAGTGCTGGGATTAAAGGTGTGTGCCACCATACCTGGCTCCTCAAGAAATGTTCGATTTTAGGCTGGGTGATGGCTCCATGGATAGAGCTTGATATACAGACACAAGGATCTAATTCTAGATTCCCAGTATCCACAATAAAAAGCCAAGCTTGGTGACATACTTCTGCAAATTCAACACTGGGAGGCTAATACTGAAGGATCCCAGGGCCCTAATGGCCAAGCAGTGTAGACATCTAGAGATGAGATCCAGGTATTGTAAGAGATTCTTTCTCAAAACAAGGCAATCAATAGAAGAAGGTGTCCAACACCCACCTCTAGCCTTCATGCCGGGGCACACACACACACATATATTACAGACCCAACTCCAGGAAATTTTCAATTCGCCCCAAAACCCTTTGAACTACACTTCTTGCCAGAGAAGATTCCACAGTGTCTTGGGAATTCTCAAAAGCAGTATGGCCTGACACGTTTGACAAACTCACAATTCTCATGGAAATTTGTAGCTCATAGGAATTGTAGTAAAGCTGGGTGGCAGATCCTACACAGCCCTGTCTGATCTTACCATAGGACTATGTTTTTTGCATAAAGTCTTTCAGTAACTACTAATGAACTTCTCTGTAGAGCGGTTGAGATGGCTCACCGATTAAGAGCACTGGCTGCTTTTGCAGAGGACCTTCGTTCAATTCCCAGCACTCATACAGCAGTATACAGCCATCTGTAAATCCAATTCCAGAGGATCTACTGCCCTCTTTTGGTCTCAGTAGGCACTGCATGTACAAGGTATATTTATACACTTGCAGGTAAGATATTTATATACATAAAATAAAGAAAATCTTTTAAAATGAAAACAAAGCCAGGTATAGCGGCGCACGCCTTTAATCCCAGCACTCAGGAGGCAGAGGCAGGCGGATCTCTGTGAGTTTGAGGCCAGCCTGGTCTATAAAGTGAGTCCAGAACAACCATGGCTACACAGAGAAACCTTGTCATGGAAAATCTAAACAAACAAACGTGCATTCTCACACACTCACCATTCATGTCTGATTTTGGCCAGGGATGATCCTGCTTTCTGCCTCCACCTCCTAAGGGCTGGGATCACAGACCTGTGTGATTAAGCCTGATCTTTGTGGTGCTAGACCCTGAAACCAGGGCTTCACTCTTGCTAGAATGAAGATTCTATCAGCTGAGGTACACTGCCAGCTTCTCATTCAGTTTAGAGGACTATCAGTCAAAGGCTAGCCTCTTAATACTTCAAGCAGAAGAAACTAGTATATCAATTGTTCCAAGTCTTCCCAAGTGGTTCACCCAACCTTACAGAATATGATCAGGAGTATGAGCAAACTCCCCCATGCGGGTGGATCTCTGTGAGTTCAAGGGAAGCCTGGTCTACAGAGCGAGTCCAGGACAGCTAAGGCTCTGTTACACCAAGAAACCCTGTCTCATAAATAAACAAACAAACAAATAATAAGTAAGAAAGAAAGACGTTACCTTGGTTTACATAATAAGTCTATGTCAGGGCTACCAAAAGACCCTATCTCAAATAAAAAATGGCTATTGGGATAAGTTGACAATCCCTGGCCTATCTTACCTACATGCTTCTTCAGTGTGGCACACAGGTGCATGATGTGTGCATGTGGAGGTCAGGACAACCCTTCAGGAGTTGGTTCTCTTATTCTACCCTGGGATCCAAGGATCAAACTCAGTCTCAGGTTTGCAAGGCATGTGCTTTCACCTAGCGAGCCATGCTGCTGGCTCTTATTTTTTTTATTCATTCATTCAAAACTTTGAGCCAGCTACAGTAGTGTGACCCTTTAACCCCAGCACTCAGGAGGTAGAGGCAAGAGGATTTTTCTGAGTTCAAAGCCAGCCTGGTTTATATAGAATTGCAGCCCACCTAGGGCTGCAGAGTGAGACCCTGTCTCAAAACAAAAGAATGGAGTTGCCTATGTTCACTGCAGGGATCCAAAGCAAATAAACCAACAAAGAACATCAAAACTATACACTACGGGTCAATGCTCAGATCACACTGTCCAGTGCAAAGTCTGGTTTAGTTTATACACTAAATGTTACAAGTTAACTGGATTTCTAGTTCCTCTTCTAAAAGATGAAAGTATTTTAAGAAATGGAGATTGCAGTATTTCACTCATTGGATTGTTACTAACAGTGAATTACAGAAGGCATACAAATACTCAGCAAAGCACCTGGCATACAATAACCAGCCAGTAAGTGTTAGCTATTAATATTATATATGCCTCTCTAAAACTCAACTAATTCCTGTGTGGTTTCAAAAGAAAACCAGCTTAATGGGAGAAGCACAGAGATCAAGTAAAGACAGCAAGTGAGCTGCCTGCCCTACAGAGAAAATAGGGTACACAACAGAAACAAACTGCCACAATGCTAATGAACTTTCCCCACATCACCCATATACCATACACAGGCAATCTTCTCCTTTCCCAAGCCAAGTACCTATTTTGAAAAGATGAAGCTACTGAAATATAAAACCACAACGCCCAGGCATAGAGAAATATCAAACTAACAAGACTGGCTGCTGTTATTCCCACATTTTCTAACAAAACACACAGATACAGCTCAGGGCTGAATCCCTTGCTCCCAACTATTGGGAATAAAACCTAGGCTGCCCAAATGCCAGGCAAATAAACTACCACTGAACTATAGCTCCAGTCCCACCCCAACATAATTTATTTTGAAGCAGTCTTGCTAAGTTTTTCAGGATGGCCTGGAACTTGTAGAATCTACTTGCTTCAGCCTCCTAGGTGCTGGGATTAGAGGCATGAACTATGAAATCTAGCTGAGAACTGAATTTCAATGATAACATACCATCCTACTACTGCACTTAACACAATACATTATCTTACAGATGGCACAGAAATACAATTTATCTTGTTTAGGCAAAATATGCTGCATTAATATTCCTATCTTATTTTATATTATTAAACCAAATGAGACCTAGAAAGATATAAATTTGTAAACTAAAAAGATCCCAATACTCAAGTTTTTCCCCTTAACTTGTGTGCCATCAAAAAGGACTGTCTATCCCACCTTCTTGTTTCTAGCCAAAGTGAGTAAATCTACACAAGGACCGACTACCCTAAGGGCTAGTTTGCTCAAAGGCTAGCCAAGAAGTCTTCATTCATGAGACTGGCTCAGCTCTAGCAGGTAAGGGCATGCACGTCAAACACCAGAAAAAGCAAGAAGCTTGGTGCTGTCACATACACACAGAGTGATCTCGGAATCACTCCACATCTCACAACTTCAAGTCCTAAGTGCATGGATTTCTTTAACATTCCCAAGAGGGATAACTATTCTTAGTGTATCTTCCAGCCAGGTCTGTTCTCATACCCTGGAAGATTCTGACCACAGCACCAACTTACTGAGCAAGGAAAGACCCAGAAGTGCATGACTGTCAGTCACTTCCAGGGTTGTTCTCACTGGCTTATGCCTCGTTTATTTTCTGAAGGAAAAAAAATTCTTCCTCTACTAATCACTTTGAAACTAGAAACTCTAGTTGCAGCAGGCAGTCTTTTGGACACTTAAAACCTCTTGGACTCAATTTGCCAGCTAGGTTTCAATTGCGCTGCTGGATTGGTCACAGAAAGCTTTTTTCTATCACCAAGTCACTTAGTTCGCTACCTTCGTATTCCTCAAGGAAAGAGTACGTTAAAAAGATTTTGGAAAAATGCCCAAGAAAGGAAAAAGCTGACCGGCTTCCTGAGGGTGTCTCCATCCCTCCCAGGCAGCCAGTACGTGGTGACTTCCTACCGAAGGCCACCAGGGGAGTATAGACAAACCCGGCTCTGACACTGCAGGAAACGTTTCAAGCCTAAAAGCCACTTGTAGGATTAGCAGATCCATTCTGGGCACCCCTGCCAAATGTTGTCCCCGCAACATCCTCATTAACTCTTTGTCCCCAAGTTGGCTGGCCCTGCCCTGCCCTTGGGCCTGACCCTGGCGTCCAGCCCCACCCTGGGGCCGCAGCAGTTCCCCTTCCCCGGCTCCCAAGGCACACCCAGAGGCCTCGATGAAGCGGCTCCTCCTCCCCCACAATCCTGCTCCTCAGTGGGAACCAGCTCGGGCTGAAGGCAGCTCCCCCGCCAGGGTCACTCCAACCCTCTCTGCCCACGTCTCCAGCAGCCGACCAGAGTTCCACGGCCCTCACCCCCGCCCGGGGCCTCCCGCCCGTCTGTCCCTCACCCGGCGGAGGCTGAGCGGGCGACGGAGGCACTGGAGGGCGCGGGCCGCTGCTGTTGATAATGTAGTGGGAGACGCGAGAGTTTTCGGAGACGCTGAGTACATAGTCCCCGGGGCTGGTGCTCGAGTCCCGCACCAGGAACACCCCGTGCCGCTGGCCCTGCAATAGCGCCACCGCCTCCTGCCGGCTCAAGCGGCCCCAGTACCAGCTACTCCGCTCCTCCGAGTCAAAGTTGCCCGCCATGGCCGCCTCCGCGCCTTCACGCTGGGCCGCCGCCGCCACGCGAGCCCCTCCAGCCCTGGCGCCTGCCGCCCAGCGGACCGGCTCCGGTGTCAGCCTCCCAGCAGCGCCCGAAATGGCGGCGGCGGCCGCGGGCCTTCCCCACCGGAAATGACGCGCTCTCTACCCGAGGGAGGCTGCCGGGAAGGGGACCGCCGCCCGCCATTGGGAGAAGGGAAACGGAGTCCTTGGGGGCCCTCAGTGCGCATGCGGCTTCATGGGCGTCGCCCCCCCGATCAGACCCCGATAGCGGAGGATGGGAAGGCGGAGTCTAGGGCTAAGGGGCGGAGCCTCAATTCAATCTTCAGGCTGACTGATCAGTGTTTGACGGATAGGTGGGGGAGGTCTTTCTCCCAGGACCTGCAGGGAGCAAAAGGATAGGAGCAGAAAAGATGATGTGGTCCCAGGATGTTAATCTCCCTCAAATCTTCCTGACAAGCTGGTCTTTTCTGGTGTTTTGTACAGTTTTCCCCGAAGCCAGCTGAAGTTCTTGTTATTCAGTTAGCAGCCATAGGCACCATATTTGTCTTGCAGGTGCAGCGGTGATCCAGACTGGGCCTTCTTAAGTCACCGAATTCACAGACCAGTGGGAGGAACCAGGAAACAATTCATGACAGAGAAACACCAAGCGCTGTGATGGGAAACAGGGATACAAAGAAATCAACTGAGTAGTCTGTAGGGGGATCCAAGGACTGGGTAAAGTGACTCATGACTGTAATCCCAACACCTGAGACGCCGAGACAGGAGGATCACTGCGAGTCTGAGGCCCTATATTACAAAACCAAAACAAACAACAAAAAGGAGTCCATAAAACAAAACAAAAAAAAAAACGCTTCCACACATAGATGAGGTGGCGCAGATTGAATGGTTGGGTGTTGAATGGCAAATAGGTAATGGTACTCAAGGCAAAGAAAACAAAATGCCCAGCCAGGCAAAAGAATGGAGTTCTCCCTATGGAGGCTCCCATGTCACACTGCCAGATTCTTCTAAACTCTCAGTTTTAGTCGTAGGTACCTCCTATTCTCACTTCCCTCATCATCTCTGTCAAGTTTTTAAGTGAAAAACCGTTTTTTCCCTTTGGTTTTTGGAGACAGAGTGTCTCTGTGTAGTCCTGGCTGTCCTGGAACTCACTCTGTAGACCAGGCTGGCCTTCAACTCAGAGATCCACCTCCCTCTGCCTCCCAAGTGATGGGATTAAAGGCCTCAGCCACACCACCACCATATGGCTACTGCTATTGTGTTTTATTCATAGTGAGACCCTGTCTCAAAGGAACAAACAAAAAGCCCAAATCAAAAGTAAAGCTATCTGTGGCCGAGTTGATAACTCAGCCTTCTAGAGCTTCCACCCATATCCTGGGCCAGCCCTGGGAAAGGGCACCTTCTCTGTTATCAGTGACTCATCTTGACTTAGCTTAGTCACCAGGAACCAGCACAGAAGCCATTCAATGTGGCTCTTTGGGGAAAAGGACTACCTGCTCACCCTTATCAGGACAGCTAGGATTCAACGCAGGGCCTTGACCACAGACTTCTGGGATACTCCAAACTTTTTTTTTTTTTTTTTTTTTTTTTGAAACAGGGTTTCTCTGTGTAGCCTTGGCTGTTCTGGACTCACTTTGTAGACCAGGCTGGCCTTGAACTCACAGAGATCCACCTGCCTCTGCCTCCCGAGTGTGCTGGGAGTGTGCCAGCGCGCCTGGCCAAACTCGTTTTTTATTCATTTACTACTGCATAGTCTATGCACGCTGGGCCAGGCTGTGCATAGACTATGCTGTGGATGACTTTGAAGCTCCTCCTTTTGGAGTGCTGGGATTGTGAGTGTGCACTACTGTGACAAGATCTTTATTGCCCGTATTTTCTGTTTTTTATATTCATCCATTCATTCGTTCATTTATATTTGTGTGTGTAGCCTGGGTGTGAAGGTCAGAGGAGAATTTGGGGAAATTGGTTCTTTCCTTCTGCCATGTAGGTACTGGGGTTCAAACTCCAGTCCTCCGGCTTGGCAGCAAATGTCTCTACCTGCTGAGCCATCTCACCAGTTCTCTCCTCCTCTTTTTTTTTTTTTTTTCTTCAGATGCAGGCTCACCTGCTATAGGCTAGAATTCACTAGCCTCAACTCATAGAGATCCACGTGCTTCTGCCTGTCAGGTAAAATTAAGGGTCTTAAAGATGTGTGCTGCCACACCTGTCCTTCATTCTTCTTTTGAAATACTCTTTCCAGGGGCTGGAGAGATGGTTCAGCTGTTAAGAACATTTGCTACTCTTGTAGAGGAACCAGGTTTGATTCCAAGCAACTACATGGTAACTCATCACCATCTGTAACTCCATTTCCAGAGTATTCAGCACCCTCTTCTAGACTCCTGCAGATACAAACATGGTACAAAGACATACATGCAGGCAAAACACTGATATATATACATTGCATAAAATAAAACTTTTTTTTGGGGGGCCAGGCCTGACAGCACATGCCTTCAATCCTAGCACTTGGGAGGCAGAGGCAGGTAAATATCTGTGAGTTCAAGGCCAGCCTGGCCTACAAGTAAGTCCAGGACAGCCAAGGCTACACAGAGAAACCCTGTCTTGAAAACCAAACCAAACCAAAAAAAAAACCAAAAGACAAAAACTTTTTTTTCCAAGATAGGTTTTCTCAAGTGCTGACATTAAAGGTAGGCCCCACCACTGCCCTGTGGAAAAAAAAATTTTTTTTTTTTTTAGATTATAAAAACTTCTTTTAATTGAGGCTTCTAGCATGGAAGAGATTTGTCAGATAAAATGAAAAGTTTTCAACACATTTAAATATAAATCCATAAGTCACCATAAATACAATACCCAACAGTAAAAACCATAACAGAAAATTCATACCATCCCTTTAGCAGCCATGATCTGATTTTCACATGCTTCGAGAGATGGCAATACAGCCTGTTGGATACAGAGCAGGCTAGAGCTTTGAAGTCACACTCATCTGACAGGGCTGTGGCATTGGTGGCTCGACTCAAGAGGCAAAGCAGGTACCAGCACATTCACACAGTGTATGGAATGAACATCCTTTAAGTATCCAAGTGAGAAATAAGAAGGCAACATGATCACGCCGTCAGAAAGATGGTAAAAGTAAGGGCAGCTGTGTGAAGCTTGAGGCTGATAGGTGGTTCGCAGCTTCATTTCTTTGGCTTCTTGGGTAGTGGGTGCCGGAACAGTAAGAGGTGAGGTTCTGGTTCATGGATCATATAATGGACCCATCCCTGACTCTGCTGAACGCCAAGATTTCTCCATTCAGATTCAGACATCAAGTGGGTTTTAGGGACCAGCTTGACTATGTCCTTGGGCAACATGACATGCCGGCACTTGAACTCCTGGTCGTGGTCGTATTTGTCCGAATAGTACATTTATTTGTGCGGCATAACTGCCCTGCCCGAAGATGCTCAGCCCCGCGCCTCTGGCCTCCAGACAACTCCCAGCAGCACCGAAATAAAATATTTTTAATTGAAAACACAAACTCTCTCCTAACACAAGTGTGATAGCACATACCTGTAGCCCTACACTCACAGGCCAGAAGCAGGAGGATCCTTATAAGTTTGAGGCCAATTTGGTGAACGTAATGAGTTCCAAGCTAGCCAGGGGTAACTAATGAGACTGTCTCTAAAACAAAGAACATTTTAAAAAATCATAACTGGGCTAGAGACATGACTCAGCACTTAAGAGCAGCTGTTCTTGTGGAGAATCTGAGGTTTCGATTCCCAGCACCCACATGGCAGTTCACAACCATCTGAAGCTCCAGTTCCAGGGATCTGATGTCTCTTCTGACCACCACAGGAATCAAGCATACATGTGGTGCACATACACACTTGATGGCAAAACACTCAAACGTATAAAATTAAATAAATCATAACTGAGCTGAAGGCCGGGCGTTGGTGGCGCACGCCTTTAATCCCAGCACTTGGGAGGCAGAGGTAGGCGGATCTCTGTGAGTTCGAGGCCAGCCTGGTCTACAAAGTGAGTCTAGGACAGCCAGAGCTGTTATACAGAGAAACCCTGTCTCGAAAAACCAAAAAAAAAATAAAAAAAAAATAAAAAAAAAAAATAACTGAGCTGCAAAACAAGCAGGGAGGTGGCTGGAGAGATGGCTCAGAGGTTAAGAGCACTGACTGCTCTTCCAGGTCCTGAGTTCAATTCCCAGCAACCACATGGTGGCTCACAACCATCCATAATGAAATCTGGTGCCCTCTTCTGGCCTGCAGGTATACCTGCAGACAGAACATTGTATACATAATAAATAAAATCTTAAAAAAAAAAAAAACAAGCAGGGAAACTCGGTCAGTAGAGGAGACCTGGCTGCTCAAACATGACCTTCCTCGACATAATCTGTAACTCAAAGCCAGCAGTGCAGGATCAGGAGTCACCCACAAAGAGAATTCAGTCCCTCCCACTTGCCCTTCTTCCTTTCTTTCCGCCTCTGTAACTTGGGAGCCAAAGGATTGCATTCACAATGATGGCTTTTGCTCGTTGATAAGCCTGAGACCTTCCCTCCAAAGGAAATGGCCTCCTTAGGAGGGGCTCCTGATGTGTGCTGGGGACAGGGAAGGAAGAGAGGGAGAAATCTCGCTGAGAGGCAGAGGTGAGAGAAGAGAGAGTTGGAAGACTGTGCAATACAGGAACAAAGTGCACCAAAGCCTGTGAGTCTCTACTCTCCAGTGAGGACATCCAGTCTTTACTCTAGTGCCAGAGAGGCAGGAGGTAGACGGCACCCTGTGTGCTCTCTATCTCCTAGTCACCAGGGCTGTGTCATCCAGCTGTGTAATGCACAACTTGGGGCCCTCTGAAGTTTTAGTGCTAATTAAAGTGAGTATGGTGAGGGCTGGAGAGATGGCTCAGTGGTTAAGAGCACCAGCTGCTCTCCCAGAGGTCCTGAGTTTAATTCCCAGCAACCACATGGTGGCTCATAACCATCTATCATGGGATCTGGTGCCCTCTTCTGGATTGCAGGCGTACATACTTCAATATAAAACATTGATACCTATTAAACTTTTTTTAAAAAGTGGTTTTGGTGATAAGTGAAACAAAGGACAGCAGATACTTAAGGCTAAAAAATAAGGTATTAGTTCTCAAGGTCAGGAGAAAAGGTGTTTATACTTCCAATTAAAATTATTTTAAAAAATAATTACTTTTGTTTTTCAAGACAGAGTTTCTCTGTATAGTCCTGGCTATTCTGGAGCTCGCTCTGTGGACTAGGTTGGCTTTGAACTCACAAAGATCTGTCTGCCTCTGCCTTCTGAGTGCTGGGATTAAAGGTGTGTGCCACCACACCTGGTGAATTTATTACTTTTATTTCATGTACATTGGTGTTTTGAGGGTGTCAGATCCCCTGGGACAGGAGTTACAGTTTCAAGCTGCCATGTGGGAGCTGGGAATTGAAACCATGTCCTCTGAAGAGCAGCCAGTGCTCTCAACTGCTAAGCCATCTCTCTAGCCCCCAAATTAAAGTTCTTACTGGGCATGGTGGCACACAATTCTAATCTCCAAATTTGGGAGGCCTGCCTGTCTACAGTGTGAGTTTCAGGACAACCAGAGCTACATAAGGTAAACCTGCCTCAAAAAATCCAAAACTAAATAAAAAATAAAGTTCTCTAAAGTAAGTTGTACATGGTGGCTTTAATCCCAGCACTCAGAGGCAGAGGCAAGTGGATCTCTGTGAGTTTGAGGCCAGCCTGGTCTATATATTGTGTTTCAGGACAGCTAGGCTGTGTAGAACTTCTACAACAAGAAAAACTGATACCACACCCACCAAGTTGGTCATCATGTTTTTAAATGATCCCTCTTTAATTCTCCCTCCCTCCTTTCCTTTTTCTTTTTCTTTTCTTTTTTTCTTTTTTTTTTTTTTGGTTTTTTGAGACAGGGTTTCTCTGTGTAGCCTGGCTGTCCTGGACTCACTTTGTAGACCAGGCTGGCCTCGAACTCATAAAGATCCACCTGCCTCTGCCTCCCAAGTGCTGGGATTAAAGGCGTGCGCCACCACCACCCGGCTCCTTTTTCATCCTTAGGACTTGGTGCATGGTAGATAGTTTACATCCAAGTTACGTCTCAAGACCACCCTTCTTCTTTTTCAGACAAGGCTTTCCTATGTAGATTGAGTTGATCTTAAATCTCTGCCTCTGCTTCCTGAGTGCTGTATTTACAGGTATGAGCCACCATGGCCCCCACTCCTTAAAAGTAAAAAGAGTAAATGTGGTTTTGCTATGTTGCTCCAGCCATTGCTGAACTCGTGGGATCAAGGTAACTGGGACTAGCTAAGGACCACTCTTTTTTTTTTTAAGATTTAAATTATATAAACTTTTTCAAAGGTCTTTATTTCATGCATATGGGTGTTCTGTCTGCATGTATGTGTATGCCTGGTGCCTATAAAGAGTACTGGATTCCTTGAATCTGGTGTTACAAAAGACTGTGAAGGACCATGATAGTGCTCCTAATTACTGAACCATCTTTCTAGACCCGGTCTTTATAATTTTTAATTATGTGTATGAGTGTGTGAGCATGCATTTTTGACAGTGCTCAGAGTGGGAAGAGGTGTTAGAGCCCCAGAGCTAGAGTTACAGGCTCTTGTGAGCTGTCTGAAATGGGGTGCTGGGAACTGAACTGCTAAATCATCTCTCCAGCCCCAAGGAATACGTGATTTATTTGTTTGTTTGAGACAGGGTCTCTCTACATAGACCTAGCTGTCCTGGAGCTCACTATGTAGACCAAGCTGACCTCAGACTCAGAGATCCACCTGCCCCTGCCTCCCCAGTGCTGGCATTTAAGGTGTGTGCCACCAGGCCTGGCCTCCCATGGACCACTCTTAAAATATTCAGTGGTAGGATTTGGAAACAGACATTAGATAATAACTCAGAGCACAGGAGGAGACACCAAGAGGGTCTTAGTGTGTGTAGGGGCTGGGAATAGAGGGGGTAGACCTCTCAGAAAGGTCAGTGACACATTCCCAGTGGTGACCTGGCTATTCACTGTTGAGAATAGGCTATTCGCTTTGCTACAGTGTAATAGCACATTGCCCCCACCTTCTAGGAAAGTTACACGGGTGTCTTTTAGGGGCAGAAACAGAAGGTGTTGCCATCTTCTTAGAGCTGAGAGGAGAGGCAAGCATGCTCGTCTTGCCCCTTCCTCACCAAGTACCTTTCCCTCTAATGAGCCACAGCATAAGGTCTTTTCACTCATCCTCCCTCTCATGGGACCGCCCTTGCTCCAGATGTCAGGGTCATTTCCGCTCCCTGCTTCCTCCTTTCCTTTCTCTTCCTTCCCCTCTGCTTCAAGTTCTGAGTAGGATTCCCACATTGCAGCACCACACCTGGCTATGTTTTATGTTTATTGGTTTTCTTTCTATATACAGACTGTAAGTCTCATGAGAGCAAGGATTTCAACCCTTGTAACAAGGTGGCTTTTTTTTTTTTAAGATTTATTTATTTATTTTATGTATATGAGTTGCTCTATCTGCATGTACACCTGCAGCCAGAAGAGGGAATCAGATCACATTGTGGATGGTTGTGAGCCACCATGTGGTTGCTGGGAATTGAACTCAGGACCTTTGGAAGAGCAGCTAGTGCTCTTAACCACTGAGCCATCTCTCCAGCCCCCAACAAGGTGGCTTTTATTATTATTTTTTGCTATACTTAATTTATTTTACTGTACTTAATATCTTATGCCTCCCATCCAACTCTTGTTCCTCCCAACCCTCCAACACTATGCAAGACAGACAGAAGGTTAGAGGGAGAAAGAATGTACTTCTCTTTAAGCTACTTCCTGCTGATTAGGGTCATTGGGCTCTTTGGGTGTAATACCAGTCTCAGTAGAGGTCCAGCAAGCCAGGAGACAGCAGCAGGAAGAACAAGCAGCAGTTCAGGGAGCACCAGCAGCTGGGAGAGCAACAACCTCTTTCTTCTTTGTAGCCCCTTTTCTCTACTTCTTTGTGGAGCTCCCTTCCCCTCATGACTCTGACTTTTTATTCCTCTCTCCCAAGTCCTCAGAGTTCCCACGCTGCAGCTGCCTAAGCCACGCCCCTGCTAGCTCAGGAGACAGTTAATACTTTACACCTGTGTCTTAAGCAGCCTCACATCTGGGATTAAACAAAAACATTCTCCTAATTGGTTTTAATAAACTCATACCATTAACTTTTTATTTTTATTAATTTATCAATTTATTCATTGGTTTTTAGAGACAGAGTTTCTCTGTGTAGTTCTGGCTGTCCTGGAACTTTCTTTGTAGACCAGGAACTTTCTTTGTAGACCAGGAACTTTGTAGACCAGGAACTTTCTTTGTAGACCAGGCTTGCCTTACATTCACAGAGCTCCACCTGCCTCTGGCTCCTGAGTGCTGGGATTAAAAGTGTGCACCACCACCAACTTTTTAGGTTTATTTACATTATGTGTATGAATATATTGCCTTCATATATGTATGTTTACCATCTGTGTGCCTGCAGAAGTCTTAAGAGGGCTTCAGTTCCCTTAGATCTAGAATTACAGATTGTTGGGAACCACCGTGGGGATGCTGAGAATCCAACCTGGACCTCTGCAAGAGGCAAGAGCAACAATTATCCTTTTTTTTTAGTCGGGGGAGGTTGGAGACAGGGTTTCTCTGTGTAGCCCTGGCTGTCCTGTAGCTTACTATGTAGATCAATCTGGCCTCAAATTCACAGAAAGTGTTGTGATTAAAGGAATGTGCCACCACACCTGGTTGTAAGAAGGATTCTAAGCCAATCTGGATCAAAGGACTGGTCTCTTTTTCTTTCTTTTCCTTTTCTTGATTTTTTTGAGACAGAGTCTCTTTAAGTAGCCCTGGCTGTCCTGGAACTCACTATGTAGAGTTCCTCAAATTCATGGAGAGCCTCCTGCACCTACAAAATGCTAGGATTTAAGATGTGTACCACCTGGTGACACCCAGCTCCCCTGGATCTTTTCGACTGTTGCTATCTCCCTGCTGCCCAGGCAGCATCCAGTAAATACTGTTGGAATGAAGGGATGAATGGAGCATGGGCAAGTTTTTGTCCACAGCCAAAGTTAGCTTCCTCGGACTGGCAGATAGCTGCTGGCCGACACTAGCTTTCCCCAGGATGAATTCTGGTCACAAACCATTCCTTTTAAACTCTCAAAATTACCCAAGCCAAAAGTGGTGGCTCATGCCTGTAATCTCAACACTTGGGAGCTGAGTTCAAGACTAGCCTAAGCTACACAATGAGTTTGAAGCCAGCCTAGGCTTCATTTCCATCCTCCCCCGCTGCATAAAACAAACAAACAAACAAACAAAAAACAGTAAGGAAAATCAAAGTCATGTATGATGGCACACACACCTGTAACCACAACCACAACACTTGGGAGACTCAGTTGAAGTTCATTCTCTAGTACATATAGACTTTGAGATCAGTCTGGGGTATATTGAGACCCTCTCTGAAACGAAAAAGATCAACCAAAATCAGCCATTTTTTCTGACCCATGTGTTATAGATAAGATATCCCTCACACACCTTCCAATTTATTACAAGTATATAGTTTTAAAGCTGTGATCCCAGCTGACTCAGTGCCTTATCTCAGCCTCTTGGAGCCATGGGTACTATTGATAGAACTGGTAGGTTATTTCGGTGCCTTCATTAGACAAGGCAGCAAATACCTCTAACTGCTGGACCTGGACCATCTCACTGCCCTCCACTATGGTCTTTTTTGGAAATTAGTTCCAGGGAGGTATTACATGGAGGTATTCTGACAAGATGACATCAACCCCCAACAGTCCATACACTGTGGGTACCACATTCTCTGAGAACTTTTGCCCTATGTGACCTTAGTGACCAGCCCTAAGCCTTTCCTTCTCTTGCCTCTTGGCCTGCACGCACATTTTGTCTGCTATGATGAACCTGCCTCTTGTCATGCTTCTTGGTCTGCTGCCCAGCTGTGAGCAGGTGGCAGCATGCAGCATCCAATCTTTCCTTCTGCAAAGAGGAAACACAGATTGTCTTTGAGGGAGTCATCTCTTTCCCACTTTTGATCCTTAATCTTCGGTGTGGATCACTCTTTCCTTCTGGCTGCAGGGTAGGCATGTAACCTAGGGCTGGCCAATCACTATGTTCTAACTACAATGACCACGGGGCAGAGCATCCTATTCACTCTAGTGAATCAGCTCAGAGAGGATCAAACTATTAGGGAAGAAACATTTCTTTTCTGCCCCTAACGGGTAGAATAAAAGTCTGGGAGTGCTGGTAGTTGCTCCCATCAGTGTGTGGGGATTGTGGGCAATTCCTTCAGTGGTACCCAGAGATTAAGCCTAGAACTGGCCCCATACACTGTCTTTTGAGCACCTAGAAGTAGATCTCCCCAGAACAATAAAATGGCCATTGCTGACAAATGCCCTTTTCTGTCCAACCCCCTTTGAACTGGGTTTGTCATCCCCAGAAGTGGGACTAGGGACAGCCCTTTGAGCTACCTCAAACACTAGCTTCTCTATGAAGTGCTGACTCCTCCCCACCTGATTCTGTCTTGTATAAGCACTGGCCCTTGGGTTCATACTGCCCATGCTAATCTCCTTGGCCCAGAAGTGCTGCCAGACTAGATGTGTGTTTACCCAAACCCAAAGCCAGAGCCCTGTGCCAGGCTGAGTAGCCTTTGGTGGACAGTCTGTAGTCCAGCCACTGGTTCCTCTATTTTTTGTTTTTGTTTGAGACAGGGTCTCTCCATATAGCCCCAGCTGTCCTAGAACTTGATAGGTAGATCAGGTTGGCCTAGAACTCAGAAATCAAATCCACCTGCCTCTTCCTCCTGAGCATTAGGATTAAGACTTGCAATACCACACCCAACTTAAGTTTCTCTCTATTGCTCCTAAGTAGGGCTCCTTGTCTCCTTTCATTCATAACACCAAGACCAAGGCTGCCTTCAAGAGCCCTCTTTTTCTAACACTCACAGGGAGACCATGCTGGCAAACACATATTGCTTTATTTAGTGTTTCTCTGGATTGCAGAAGTGTCGGCAGTGGGCTGAGAGCCCCAGAGGGCTCAGAGGGAGGTGGGCAAACCCAAGGCCCTCTGGGGTGAAGAGAAGCAGCAGAAAGAGGTGATGCCCCTGCAGTTCCTCCAAGGCCAGCCCTGTCTCCATGCTCCCACTTCACAGAGACGCCCTGGCCAATAAAGACCCTCCCATCTTTAAATAGGATCCAAAGTGTGTGTGCATATGTGTGCGTGTGTGTGTGTGTATGAGGAAGTTGCCATCCTAAGGCATAGACCCAGGAAAAAGATCTCCTCCCACCTGGTGGCTCCCAAGAGTGATTGCTGGTCAGAGAGCCGCTTGCTTTACAGGCCTCCCAGTCCCTGGGAAAGGCAGTGAGGGTGCTGACTGAGGGCATGGCTTCACTTTAGGATTTGCCCCAATCTGCTGCTAACCAAGGCTTCCTTCTGTGACCTCTGTCTCCAGTTCTGTGATTCCACGGGCCTGGACTAGACAATTTCTCTGAAGACTTTCAAACTCTTAAGACTTTTTCCCTGCTCCAGGACACCTTCAGACTAGAGTGAAACTATGAGAACCTTTTTTTTTTTAATGCTGGAGATTGAGCCCAGGGTCTCACACATGCTTAGCACCAGTTCTACCAACTGGGCTACACCCCAGCCACTAAAAGGGCATTCTTAAGGCAGGAAGATGGGGTAGGCAAAGGTGGCCTCAGCCCAAGTGGGCTGCAAAAGGTGCAGGTGGATGGACAGACAGACAAGGTGCCAAGGTAATAAGGAGAAGAGGCTTGGCCAAAGAAGAGGCCTCCACAGCCCACCTAGTCTTTCATCTACATTCCTTGCCCTGTTTGAGTCAGGGAAAACACATCCAGTGTGTTGGGTAGGAAAATGGCTTTTTTTAAAAAAGTTTCCTATAAAGCATCAAAAAATCTCAGAGAAAACCTCAGTTAAAATTCCCTTCTCTCAGATATTTGGCATCAGCAGAGGCTGGCTTGGCTGCTCAGGCTCCTGCTTTTCTATTGCTGTGGCCCGGCCTGGCCCACTCCTGGGGTAGCTCCCTGGCCTCTGATAACCTCAAGAGAGGGTGAGCAGGAGGCAGGAGTTTGCAGGTGGGCTTTTGAGAGTGTCCCTGGATCCCTGTCTGGAAGCTGAGTCTTTGGTAACTGGGAGAGGAGAAGGGGAATAAGCAAAGCATCAGGAGTCAGGAGGGGTCCACTGGTGCCATCATCACCGGGAGTTCAGCCGTGGGGCCACCTATTGAGTAGAAATCCAGTGTGAGTGGAGGGGCTACAGGGATTTACAGGCTCAGGTTAAATAGTCCTGTAACAGGTTGGGGAGCTGAATGGTCTCAGTACTGAAGGTTTTTCTATTCCCACAGCAATATCTGCTACTCCAGCCAGAATGAACCTCCCATATACACACCACCATTCCCTGCAATCTTCCCCACATATTCCTATTGCCCTCCTTATTATGACCCCTTTGTGTTTGTGGCCACCATAGGGGCCCAAGCAGCCCCTTTCTCTGGCCTTCATGGGCATGCACTAGGGAAAAGGGGACACATAGGGTTCGGCCATCAGTGGCTCTACCTTAGACCCAGAACAGCAGGTCCCACTCACCACAGCCAGGTGGCCATTCTTAGCCTTGGTGATGAGAAGCTCCGAGCCAGATGTGAAGTCAATGGTGCCATCCCTGCCCGGACCCCCTGCAAATGTGATGCTGGAAGCAAGGAAGCACGTGAAGACTAGTTCACAGAGATGGAGCCCCTAGGGTGGTCCTTTCCCGTGTCCTCACGTCACCCCAACGTGCTTCACCTGCCCTGGTTGACGTTGACATTGTTGACACGATCAGCACTGAGGGCTGTCTTGGTTAGTGTCTCAATCACATGATCACTCTGCAGCACCACATCTCCCTGCAGAGCAGGATGCAAAGTGTGAGTCGAGCCTTGTTCAGGGTTAGAGGACCACCCCCACCCCCCAAGCCCTGAAGGGGTACCTTCTGCTTGTTGTCCTCACGCTGCACGTGAAGCACAAACAGGCTATCGCTCAGGCTACTGACAGAGATTCCTGAGAGGGGAGGGCAGAGGTCAGGGAGCAGTGGTCAGAGCAGGGCCCCTTCCCCACCCCTACAGGCCTCGACTCCAGCTAACCGGTTAGGTTGGTATAATCAATCCTCTGCTTGACTTTGGCATCCTCCACAATGACCACAGCACTGGGTGTGAGCAGGAGCTGACGAGAGCGAGGTTTGTAGCCCTTGCGGTCATACTTCACCACTGGCACGGCATACTAGAGACACAGAGAGTGTGAGAGGCAGGCGGGGGCTGAAGAGTTCCAGGGATAACGTCCTTGCACACTGCTCAGGCCATGACCTGCCTTCTCTGGCCCTTGGGCAGAGAACTGTGAGGGGCTAGAGTTTCAGAGGGTTCTTACCTGGATGGGTTCAGAGCCCAAGGCCTGAAGCACTCTGGGGCTGATCTCCTCTGTGCCTGCAACCAAGATGGGAGAAAAAGAAGTCAGGTAAGGCCAGAAGGCAACAGCATGGGAGGCTTAAGGGCTGGAAAGTAGGAGGCTCACCAAGCCGTGTGCTAATGAAGAGTCTGGGTACACTCTGGGGGTAATTGTCCTTCTTGCCCTTGAAAATTTCACTAGCCACAGCTTTTTGCTGCAGCTGAGAAGACAAAAACACAAAAGACAAAAAATAAAACAGTGTCAAAGGGCTGGGACCATCTGAAGGGCAGACCCAGCAGCTCCCTCATCAGCTCTCTAGTGTTCTGAGGCAGGCGGGTCTTTGTCACCCAACACATGACGGTGCATACAAGGCCCCGGACCACTGACAGTAATCAGTGGACCTGGACCAGTGTGAAGCTGGACCAGTCAACGATCTGGGCAGCTTCTATCAACTTGGGAAAGCTTGCCCACACATGAGTTTTATTTGTTTCTCCAATCTGACTGCGGCCTCCATCTCCTATGTGAAGTTCGGTGAAGGCCTGGCCTTCTTTTGAGGCTACAGTGTTGACCAGGAAAAATGCCTTCTTCCTGCCAGGCTAGCACACTTCCTGCAGTGCCTGCTGTCCCCCACAGCCAAGAACTTGCTGCCCCTGCGCTACACCTGCTGCTTCCACTCAGGGCTGATGCTCCGGCAGTACTTCCACACCATGTTCTTCCTGCACAGCTCCCGTAGCAGCTCTGAGGCCTGTGGGAAGAGAAGGGTCAGAACACCTTTCCCACCTGCCCTTCCCACTGAAGACCACCGCCCCCTCAAACAGGCTTCCTCAAGTCAGACAGTGTTTTGGAAAGTTTTCTCTCCAGGGAACTGATTTTCATGGTCCGCCTTTACTTCCTCTCCCGACGAGCCCTCCCTGGACACATGATAAGGACACCCCTGTGCTATGTGCTTTGATGGATGTCCCTAATTCAGTAGGGAGGGTCCACAGACCTCTCTCAAGGCGGGTGGAGGTGTGGGCCAGGAGGTGTCCAGAACATTCCGGGGTAGTTGCCGCCTCAAGTTAAGCAAAAACGAAGTGCGCACGTGGTCCAGGAAGAAGGCGTTCTCAGGGCAACGGGGTGCATGGCGCAAGATGAAGCCACGGATGAATCTGGGGGAGGCGGGCCAGACACAGTTTGGGCGAGAAGCCTGACAACAGATCCCCACACTCACCTTGATTGGCTGTCCTCCCTCACCCACGGATGGTTTGAGCTGCCCACTTCCTCTTAGCTGCCTTCCTCCGGCCCTGTGTGCCACGCCACCACGACTGGATACAGATGGCTGTGAATACCGCAGATAGCGGACACCTTTACCTTCTCACCATGGTGGCCCACCCCACCCCTAGACTCTGTCCCTCCAAGAGACCCCTGGGCTCCCACACCTGATCGCTTCACCCGGAGAAATTTCTGCCGCCAGTGAAAGCCCCTCCAGGCTGCCTGGATCTTGGTGGCTGTGGTTGGGAACAAAAATTAACTGTCAGAGCTCAGAGCCCCTAGTTGAGGGTCTGGCATGGTTGGCGGCACGAATGAAGAACAGCCGAGCAAGGGGATGTGAGAGGTGAGTCAATAAAAGACAGCGGGAAGTATGGGGACAGTGGCCTCTGCTGGGGGTGTGGAAGGAGAGCTGAATGGGGTTGGGAAGGTTTCCTGGAGAGAAAGTCCAAAGGCAATGAGTTCTATTCCCAAGGACCCCCAGGGACAGCAAAGGAGAGTCTCTCTCACCTAGGCTCTGCCTTCGGACTTCCAGGGAGTCCTCTGTAGCGAACAGGGTCTTGGGGAATCGGATGAAGATCTTTGTCCTGGGAGGACAGCAGTGATCAGCCTCTGGATGACCCTTCTTCACCCCCCAGGCACCCGGAACAGGCCCTACTCACCTGCCCATTTTGTACTCTTCTGGCTTGTAGCCGAGGTGTCTGACCAGCACAGCCACCCCATCCTGGGGCCGTCCGGCCCACATGGGCCATGTCTCTGGGCACAGTGACTTGTACCTGGGGATGGAGGACCCCCTCAGCTTTGCTGGAAACCTATAGGTGCTCACACTGACCGTTGCCTGGTACACAAGTCTGAGGATTCCCCCCATCTGCCTAAGCCAAGGATTCATATCCTGGTTGGCTCGTGTCCTGTCCTCCGAATAACTACAGAGTAACAACATCCTCTCTGTGCTCTTGTCATCACAGTCTCTAGTGGCAGCCTCTCACTGTGCTCCTCCTGTGCCCCTCACCAGGGGCTTCAAGAGGGTGGAGCTGTGTGTATCCTTGCATCCTCTTTTCCAAGACTAACCTTAAGCCTGTAGCATAAAAAGGCTCCTGGGTCCCACAGCTGCTGAAGCCTCTGAACCCTCATACCTAAACTATGAAGGCTCCTCTCCCCTCACAGGGTCCAGGAGGTCCTCATCCTCCCACCTCACCCACTCACTTGTGGGCCCACCCCACCCACCTGTGTAGGAACGCCTCATATTTTCGACGATAGGCAAAGCCAGCTCTACGCACGCGCAGATTCTCCATAAGTCCCAGGTACTTCACTTGGTGTCGGATAAGCACCTCATCAAAGCGACCTGAGAGAAGCGTAACAAAGATGGTCCTCCGGCTTCCGCTGAAAGGCGTGCCCCCATCCTAGAGGCACAGCCCCAGCTCACAGGGTCAGAGGACCTACCAGACTGTTTGGCATCATTTGGCTTGATGCAGCGGACATAAGCAGGCTCCTTTGACTTCAGGATCTCCACCAGCTGCAGAAGGCTCATCTTGAACTGGGTGGCCACCTGGTGAGCCAAGGGGATATATAGGATATATATATGGCTAGGGCTGGGCTGAGGCCACTGAAGCCTGCACATACCCCTTCTCCCTGTTTCCTCCCATCACCCCTACCTCATAATTGAAGGGGCCAGACTTCACCCTACTTACTTTCGGCCAGTTAGAAACCTTAGCTTAGGAACCCAGTTCTCCTGCTCAGGTCTCCAGGCAATGTCACACCCTACCTCCTCCCCCCACCCTTCTTCTTCTTCCTGGTGCTGAAGAACAAAGTCAGGGCCTTATGTGTATTAGGATGGCATCCCACCACTGAGGTACCTCCACCACCCTCCTTAGTTTTGAGACAAAACTTTTCTGAGGAAAAGTTCACTGGGGAAGATCTTGTGGAAGTGACCCTGAAGTGAGATTGTGAGTGTCAGTGGATAGCAAGAGAGAAAAGCAGTCCAGGCAGATGGATAGATGGCTGAGCAAAGGCTTGACAAGGGAGCTACAGCCTTGAAAGGATTTAAGGCAGGCAGAGGCAGGGTATCAGAGCAGAGCTACACTGGAGAGACTAGATTTTATCTTTAGGGAAGCAGAGAGTCCATAAGGAATTTGGAGCAAGGTAGTGGCAATGAGATCTGTATGTTAGATTATTTGTGCAGCATTTATGTGGAAGACAGACTGGGAGGGGCTGGAGGGGAGCCAGGAAACGAGGGAAGAGGTCAGTGACTCAAAGGAGCGACAAGGACTGACCGGGACAGTGGTGACAGGGACATAAGGGAGGTGAGAAGTACTCAGGCTATAGAAATAGGCATCACCCAGTGGTTGGACGAAAGAGCTGGAAAAGTCCCTGGCCTGAAGGACAGAGTGGAAGGTGATCTCTGTCCTGAGTCAGGAAGAGAAGAGCAAGGCTGGGGGGCTGGGCACAAAGGGTGCACTTGGGGTCATCACTGGACACAGAAAACAGATGCACACCAGAGTGTGGGTAGGGGAGGTGTGGAGGTGTCCTGAGTACACAGATACTGGCTGGGAAGAGGAGGCTCAGGAGAAGGTGGGGAGGACAGGGTCCCGGGTGGGCACCACAACGTCTTTGAAGTACTCTTTTCTCCCTCCTGACCTGGAGCTGTGACAACCTCTTCTGGCTCAGTCAGCTGGCTGAAGGTCCTTGCATCTGGCACCACAGCCACATGTGCCTTCTCCAGCCCCTCCTCCACCATGTCCTACTTCTCCACTGTCTAGCTTTCCTCCGCCTCTGTATATATGTTGGTCTCTTGCTGCCCACAGCGCCCTCCTATAGGTCCAGTTGACAAGCAACTTCCTCATATCCTCACCTCAAATGCTGCCTCTGCCTTGGCCCCTTCCCAGACTCCTACCCTCCACCCCCTCAGGCAGTCTGTTCTCTCTTTACAGCTCCCAAAGCATCCATGCACCTGGCTGTGAGGGCCCCTATTTGCTTCTGATTCCTCAGAGCGGAGAGATGTCTGCTCACAAGCACCCACACAAGCTGGGGTGTCATGGGTACCCACAAAGAGAGAAGCAGGGAGGCATACAATGGTGTACGTTTGGAGAAAGGTGGATCCATGGTATGAAACAAAGAAGCCAGTGAGGTAGCTCATGGGTAAAAACACTTCCTGACAAGCCTGTCAACCCGTGTTTGATTCCCAAGACTTATGTGCTGGAAAGAAAGAGTTGACTCCAATAAGCTGTCTTCTGACCTCCACTCATACCACGGCACTTGTACACACACACAAACATATACAAATAAATAAATATAATAAGCTGGAAAAGAAAGAAAGAAAGGCAAAGACAGCTTCAAGAGAGCCTCCTGCAGAGACAGATGGGTGGACAGATATGCACACAGGCACTAACAAACCCTCACAGGTACAGTGCCACGTAGGCTCTGGTCTGTACTTGGTCACACACACACCCACCCCCTAATGTTGTGGCATGGCCTCCTCACCGTCTCTGGCCGCTTCTTGTCACTGAGCTCATTCCTGTCAAAGCACTGGCTCGTGATGGGGTTCACCGAGCTGCACATGGCCTGTGAGGCAGGAGAGGGGTCAGCGGCGAGCCCAAAGCCAGAGCCCACCTCAGCCTGCCTGCGTCTTCCTCACCTCCTTCAGGTTCCGGAAGAGAAGGTCATTGTTTTTATCCAGGAACCCTGGAAGGGGAGAACAAGTGACAGATGAGGGAGTGCCCCTCCCTGCCTCAGGGGACCCAGCATCAAGATCCTCACCAGTCACGCTGTAGGTCACCTCTCCAGCATAGTGAAGAAGGCGGAACTCCCCTCGGCCTAGGGATTTCCTGGTCTTCTGGTCTGCAAGCTTGTGCCTGGGGGTGACAAGGACAGGAAACTACAGGATTTCTGACCTGGGCCATGCCTCTGCCTGTTGAAGAGACTTTAAGAGCCTTCCAGGAAGGAGCCAGCAGGTCCCTGGGCTGTCCCACAAATGGCACACCGTGTAACAGACTGTGAAGACCTAAGGTCCTGCAGAGTTCAAGAAGGCTCAGAACAGGAGACAAACTAGTCTAGGGTCACTGAGCCCCAGGAGCTAGGAGTAGGAACTTGGGCTCAGGCCTGCCAGTCACTCTAGGCAGGCCTAGGGCTTCTTTCTCTGCCTCTGGCCACTGCCCAGCTGTTTAGAGGGTTGTAACGCAGTCCGCTCCATTTTCAGAATGGAATTTGTCCCAAGAGATTATTCACATCTTCAGCATGCTTTGGCCTATTATTTATTTATTTATTTATTTGGATTAAAGTCATGTGTCACCATAAAATACACTTTTGATTATAAAAATACTGCTCATTAGAGACAGTTGGAATGTATGCAGAGCCTCTTGTGACCCTGTTACCAGAGGTCATCATTGTTAACAATTCCAGGCATTTCCTTCCTGCCTCTTCCTATACATTTTTTTTTTTCCCAAAGTCAAGAACTTATTGTGTATAAAGCTTAGGATCATGTTATGTTCCAAGGTCTTTCCTGTATCTTCAAGCAGAATAATTTCTTCAAAATATGTCCTTCAAGGACTTCGACCCAAGGGGACTTTGCAGCTCTCACTCTGCCTTGAGGGCCCCCAACTGAGCCTCTCCAGGGTTGGTTTTTTTGTTTGTTTGTTTTTTTTCTTTTGTGGTATTAAAGCTGGAACCCAGGCTTCACATGTTAGGTAGAAGTCCTACCAGTGGTAGCCCACCCCCCCAGGTTTCTGCTGTGAGAGCAAGGCTACCACACTCAGTCTTTGTGCCTTAAATCTTTTGCCTCTATCTCTGCTTAGTTGTTCAGAATAGTTCTTTTTCTTTTGGTTTTGTTTTGTTTTTTTTCGAGACAGGGTCTCTCTGTGTAGCCCTGGCTGTCCTGGACTCACTTTGTAGACCAGGCTGGAACTCACAAAGATCCGCCTGCCTCTGCCTCCCAAGTGCTGGGATTAAAGGCGTGCGCCATCACTGCCCGGCTTCAGAATCGTTCTTAAAAGTAAAAAATGGGCCAGACATGGTGGCTCATGCCTTTAATCCTAGCACTCGGGAGGCAGAGACAGACAAATCTCTGTGAGTTCAAGGACAGCTTGGTCTACAAAGTGAGTCCAGGACAGCCAGGGATAGATACACAGAGAAACCCTACCTCAAAAAAAACAAAAAAAAAAAAAAAAGGGAATTTTTTTTGGTTGGTATGATGGCACATGCCTGTAACCCTAGAAGTCAGAAGTCAGAGGAAGATAGGATCAGGAGTTCAAGGCCATCCTTTTCTACATAGTGAGTTTGAGGCCAGACTGGGCAACACGAGACCATGTCTCAAAAAACAAAACAACACGAGACCATGTCTCAAAAAACAAAACAAAAGCCGGGCGTGGTGGCGCATGCCTTTAATCCCAGCACTCGGGAGGCAGAGGCAGGCAAATCTCTGTGAGTTCGAGGCCAACCTGGTCTACCAAAGAGAGTCCAGGACAGCCAGGGCTGTTACACAGAGAAACCCTGTCTGGAAAAACCAAAAACCAAAAACAAACAAAACAAAACAAAAAACATCCAGGCATGGTTGTGAATGTCTTTAATCCCAGCACTCAGGAGGTAGAGGCAGGTGGATCTCTAAGTTCCAGGCCAACCTAGTCTATAGATCAAGTTCTAGGAAAACCAGGGCTACAGAGAGAAATCCTTTCTCAAAAAAACAAAACAAAACAAACAGCAACAACAAAACAAAAACAGAGAAGGAGAGAGAGGGCGAGCAATATCAGATGTGGTGGTGCAGGCCTTTAAGTCCAGCAACTCCAAAGACAGAAGCAGGTGGATCTCCAAGTTCCGGGTCGTGCAGGGCTACGGTGAAATCTTGTCTCAAAACAAATATTATGCCGCTCCTCTCCAAAAGTTATGCCTGCTTCTTTCTTTCCTTTTTTTTTTTGGATAGGAGCTCACATGATGGTAGCTCAAGTTAGCTTCAAACTTGCAGCAATCCCCCTGCCTCCACTACCTGAGCGTGTAAACCATCAAGCATACACAGAAACCTTTCCTTCCATGTATTGTTCGTGTTTTTGAGCAGGATCTTTCTGTGTAACCCTGGCTGGCCTGGAACTCAGAGACCTGCCTGTCTCTGCTCTGGAGTGCTGGGTTAAAGGTGCACATTTCACATGTACTGCTAGGCAAACAATGTTCAGGGCTTCAATGTTCAAGGATTTTGAGTACAAAAGCCCTGGGACAGCCGGGCTTTGGTGGCGCACGCCTTTAATCCCAGCACTTGGGAGGCAGAGGCAGGCGGATCTCTGTGAGTTCGAGGCCAGCCTGGTCTACAAAGTGAGTCTAGGATAGCCAGAGCTGTTATACAGAGAAACCCTGTCTCGAAAAACCAAAAAAAAAAAAAAAAAAAAAAGCCCTGGGACGTCATTCTAAGCTCTGCAATCTAGATAGATAACCTTGGCCAAATGAGTGAATTTTTCTGAGTTTCTTGTGTTAGCCTTATGGGGTGCTGTAGGGTAGGAGATGAGGTGCACCCAGTCTATGTGCTGAGTTTCCTCACTTTAAGGAGGGTCCTTTTGTTTTTTGTGTTTTTGTTTTCTGTAGATAGATCTCATGTAACCTCGAATTTGCTATGATCCTCTGACCCTACTGCCTCCACCTCGTAGGTCTAGCACATTCCTTACATAAAAAGCAATTTACAAATAAGGAAGTCTGAAAAAATAAACAACTTAGCAAGTTCCAGTCTCAAAAAAAAAGATTAAGGAGGAAGATCCAACAGTGGCTTTTTTCTTTGGGAGTGGGGGGAGACTCGAGACAGGGTTTCTCTGTGTGTAGCCCTGGCTGTCCTGGACTCACTTTGTAGACTAGGCTGACCTCAAACTCAGAAATCCGCCTGCCTCTGCCTCCCAAGTGCCACAGTGGCTTCTTATAACTAACCATCACCACTTTCTCTGGTGATTAGCTTATGGCTGGTGGTTTGTTTCGATTTGAGTGCTGGGGATCCGAAAGGAGCCCTGTGCATGCTGGGCTAGCCCTCTACCACTGAGCTATGCCTTCAGCCACCATGCTGCCACTGTGGAGGAACCCCAGCCTTTTACAGGTTCTGTCAAACTTGATCCCCTTGCCCCAGCCCACTCACGTCAGGAAGTGGGGGTGGTGCCTGACTGTGTCCTCCAGCTTCTCCAGGAAGGTCAGGTCTGTCGCCTCCCCAGGACGTAGGCATTCTTCATCCTGCAGGGCAATGCACAACGAGGGATTTATTGGAAGGGAGGTGACAAGTACAGAGGACACCATATAGAATGCCATAGGCACAAAAGAAAGGGGGAGCTTAGGGAGCCCCAACAGAGCTGCGCTGGCACCTCACTTTACCCTGCCTAGCCCCACACTTTGACCCAAGAGACACACTTGGAGAGAAAGGAGGGAGGCCTCCCAGCTGTCTCCCAACATGAGGCTAGGAGAGCAGAGGACGCACCAAGATGGAGATGATGCCCTTGAACTTCTCCTCCACCAGGTCACAGATGATCTTGTTGTTGAAGTACTGCACAGGTTCCCACTGCAGAGAATGAGAAGGGCGTCAGTGCTAAGGGTCCATACCCTCTCTTGGGAGCCCCCGTGCCTAGCTTCCCATGACACGCACACGTACCGCGATACCCTCTGCCTCGTACTCCTCCTGCTCAGACTGGAGAGTCAGCTCAATGAACAGCTGCTGCAGCTTCTCGTTGCAGTAGTTGATGCAGAACTGCTCGAAGCTGAGGGGCAGTGGAAGAACCCGCAGTAGTGCCAGGGACACAAAGCCGGGGACAGGAAAAGGACAGGATCAGGCACAAGCAGCAGGGCTAAGGGATGCAAAGCAGGGTCACGGCTAGGAATGAGAGGCAGGGGACAAAGGAGAGGGGCAGGACACGGCCGTTAGCAGACAGACCGGCAAGGGTGAAAGTACAGGACTGACCTGTTGTGCTGAAACACTTCAAAGCCGTAAATGTCCAGGAGCCCAAGAACTGTGGTGCTTCGCCAGCTGGGGCTCTCAGCATCCTAGGGCCAGCCAGTCAGCAGACGACAGCATGGGTCCCCAGTGTCCACCCCAGTTCCCAGCCACAGGCCTCCCTGCCCACCTTCCCCGCCTTCCTTGGAAGAAGCATGGACCAAATGCTCACCTTGGAGGCCAGTGACGTGTTGATCTTTCTGACCAGCCAGGTGAAAGTGCGACTGTACACGGCCTTGGCAAGGGCATCCCTTGCGTATGCGGCCTGTTCAAGGTTCAGTGGGCTCAGGAGCTGCCAGAGGAAAAGACTGGAGATGAATCACAGACACCCTTCTGTCTTACCTTCCCTCAGACCGACTCCTCCGACAAGGGCATTCTTGTCACTGCCTCCCTAGCTCTGTTAAGCTAGAGGGTGGTGGTGCTATTTGGGACAACAGAGGGAAGCTGGTGTGGAGGCCTCATTCTTGGAGGTGGGAGCCTTGGCCGCTACACCTCTCTGAGCCACCTGCCTTACGCCCATCCAGTACTACTGAAGACCCTGAGGAGACAATCACAGGGGACCAATAAGACGAGGACTGTCCACACCTCCTGTTCCTGCAGCCAATCTGAGTCTCACCTCTTCCCCCTTGGCGATGATCTTCCTGTGAGTCAGGGCTTCCCTCAGTGTCGTGCCTTCTACACCAAGGAGCTGTCAAGGGTGGGGTGGGCATAATGAGGGGTTGGCTCCTCTTGCCTCAGCTGTCCCTTTCCTTGCCCTTGGACCACCACACTCACTCTGGTCAAGTATTTGAGCTGGTTCTCAGTAGTAACCTGGGCATTGCTTTCCTCATCAGCAGCAAAGTGAATGTTGCCCAAATGTAGGACACTGGCCACGATGCTCAGCAAGTCCTAAGATGCAGCAGGGGGCATGTGGTGGTTATGGGGTATGGGAGGTCAGGGGAACAAGGAGAAGCTAAAATAGGGCAGAGGGTGGTTGGCAAGGCACTCAGGAACAGAAGTGGGCTTGGAGTAGAAATGTGTTCCAAAAGAAGTGAGTAAACTTGGGGAGTGAGGGGAGGAGGGTCCACAGAGAGCTCTAACCTCTACTTCATCCTCAGTGAAGTCGATGACTGACAGGGCCTTCCTGACGACCTTCCAGTCACTTTTGTCATTGATGGAGGAGACTTTGGCACACTGGCCCTAGAAAAAGAGAATAGCTTGGCTGCCAACACTGGCACTGTGCCCCCTGGGTGGCAGCAACCTTGCCTGCCAACCACTCACCTTTACCAGGTACAAGTAGCTCTGCGGGTTCCGTTCCAAGCCTAGACGACGAAGGGTCTCCTCCTCACCCCCCTCCAGTAGCTGGTAGAAGACGTGGAAGTTCCGTTCTCCATGATTCTGGTGTACTACACGTGACTTTTCCAGGAGGTAACTGAGGATGTGGCCTCCCACTGGGGCACCCTGTGGGCAGTGTGGGGGACAGGGATGGTCAGCTGGACCAGGAGAAAGAACTTATCTTCCTCTTTATCCCCTGTAGTAGACCTGGGCTCTAATTCCATCTCTGCTACTAGCTAAGTGGGCTCAGCACCCACCCTGGTCTCAGCTTCTTTATCTAAGAAATGGAGACATAGCTCAGTATTGAGTGACACCTGCTCCCACCTCTGTGGGCACACACACATGTGTTTTACACACACACACACACACACACACACACACACACACACAGAGCTTCAACCCCAGCTACTTCCAGAGTTATACTTGTATGCCTGCCAGGCATTGCAAATTTAACAAGACTGATGGCTCGGTCCAGCTTTGCCCTCTCCCACACTAACTTCTGCTTGAGTCATCCCACCATGGTCAGTGGCAACTCTGTCCTGCAAGAGGGAAGTCTGTGGTCCTTCTGGAAGCCTTTTTTTTTTTCCTATCTACTTTCTGTTTCCAAACAAACCATTGATCCTGCTGCTTTCTCCTTGAAAACACCTAGAATCCAGACATAGAGGCGATGAGCTGTCATCTGTCACCTACATTGCTACATCAGTCTCCTAACCGGTTTCCCTGCTTGGCTGGGTTCCTCTATCATCTACTTTCAACAAAGGCCAGAATGACCTTTTCAGTAGGAAAGCTGTATCGCAACACACACTGCTCACAACCCTCTGATAAATCCTTTTCACTTAGCTTTAAAAAGTAATTCTTAAACTGGGCGGTGGTGGCGCACACCTTTAATCCCAGCACTTGGGAGGCAGAGGCAGGTGGATCACTGTGAGTTCAAGGCCAGCCTGGTCTACAAAGCAAGTCCAGGACAGCCAGAGCTGTTACACAGGGAAACCCTGTCTCGAAAAACCAAAAAAAAAAAAAAAAAAAAGTAATTCTTACTGGGCTCTGAGTATAGCTCTCAGTGTAGCCTGTGTTTTTTTGTTTTTGTTTTTGTTTTTTTTTTTTTGAGACAGGGTTTCTCTGCATAGCCCTGGCTGTCCTGGACTCACTTTGTAGACCAGGCTGGCCTCGAACTCACAAAGATCCGCTTGCCTCTGCCTCCCAAGTGCTGGGATTAAAGGCGTGTGCCACCACCGCCCGGCAGTAGCCTGTGTTCTTAACATGACTTAAGGTCCTTGGTTTAATTCCCACACAAGGCACAAAAACAAAGCAAAACAAAACAAAAATCTTTACAAAGACCTAAAGGCCCTGGAGTATCTGGCTTCCCATTCCTGTTTTCTTGGTACCTTGCTTTCCCCTCCAGCTTCTGGCTTCATTGAAGTCTTTAAACATACCAAGGGCTCTGCCTCTGTAGGGCCTTGATCCTCATGTGTACTTGGCCTCATTCCCCAGGCATCTGCTATGCTTGCTTCCCAGTCCACCAAGCCATTACTGAAATGCCTCCGTGGAGTGAGGCCTCCCCTGTCGGCTTTGAAACCGCAGAGCCAGCTGTGGTGGTACACCCCTGTAATCCCAGGCACCCAGGAAGATGAGGCCAGACAATCAGGAGTTTAAGGGCAGTCTGGACTACAAATTGAGACTATGACTAAAAGAGAAATTGAAGTAGCTGGAGGAGCGCCTGGTACATAGTAAGTACTCAACGAACAGTGAAGCCACTGAATGGCAAACCCACCCCTCCTATGCTTCAGTATACCCACAGGTACCTTGAAGTCAAACTGCACATCCATGTACTTCCCAAAACGGCTGGAGTTATCGTTGCGGAGAGTCTTGGCATTTCCAAAGGCCTGGGAGTGGATGGGAATGTGAGGGGACCTGGCACTTTCTTGTCTCACCACCCTGTCCTCAGGTTCAGGTGTCCCTCCCGTTAGTTACCTCCAGCACGGGGTTGCTCTGCAGCAGCCGGTCTCGCACTGCACCGCCCCGCTCAGGGGCTGGGCAGGTCTCTGCGTAGAACTGTAGCAGTCTCTTGGTGGCCTCTGTCTTGCCTGCCCCACTCTCTCCAGAAATCATCACTGCCTGGTCCCGACGCTCAGTCCGAAGCGCCCGGTACACAGTGTCGGCTACTGCAAACCTGGGACAGACGTTTGTCAGAAAGGTCACAGGGTGGGGAAGTCCCACCCATGTCTCACTGGACCACTCTTGTAGAATGTGGGGGTTACAACCTGGAAGATGGGGAGGGGGGTGGAGGGGTAGACCCACACAGCTGAGGATGGGGCCAGGCTCACTCTCAGGTGGAAATTGAAAGGGCTTCTGAACGGCACCGGGTGGGGTGCCAGCCAGCTGGAAGCTGGGCAGTTGTATTTAGGACTGGGAGTCCTCACAGGTGGGCCGTGTTAGGACAGTTAAAGGAGTAAGTCATGAGAGGGAACTGAGCTTAGGGTCCGATGGACAGAATTCAGAGCCGCATCTAGTAAGAACTGAGGCAACTCTAGGGTTAGCAATCACAGCTGTGAGTCACCCAAGGCAGGGCTCACAAATGATTTCCAAGTGGGGGTTGGGTGGGACCCTCTTGCATGACGATAGGGGAGGTCATTCCTGGAAAGGTAAGGACATCACTTACAGATGAGGTGGCACTTCATAGAAGCTGACACCACGGTAGCGTTCCATATGCTGACGGCTATAGATCTGTAGGTCTCGGTAGGGGTTGACAGAGACCAGGACAGGGCCAATGTACGTCTGGGGGGCAGAGGAGAGGGTCAGAAGCTTTCCTGAAGGCTCCTGGTGCCACCTTCCCTCGGGTCTGTGCCACACACCCCCCCACTACTCATAGTTCTCACGTAAATGAGGTTCTCCCTGAATCGCCGCCGGAGGTTCTCAATGAAGGCAGCCTCGCTGGTGAAGTTCTCCAGCAGGACAAAGTCCTGTACCCCGACCCGGTCTCGGGCAGTCAAGGCGTTCTCCATGGTCACCCGCACTCCGTCACTGCCCAGGGCCTGTGGGGAACCAGCCACAAGACACAGTCAGAGACTGTAGGTTAAAGCAAAGCCTTGTCTACCCGGCCTGCAGGATGTAGAAGACAGAGGCACTTGGACACAGGCTACAGAACATGTTTGGGACATATGGTGGGGTCACAGGTTGCTGGAAAGCAGAAAAGAGGTCACGCAGGGCACATGGGCATGCACAAAGCCCACAGGAGCACCAGGGGCCCAGTAGACACTGCAAGAGAGCACAGAATCCAGACAGGCATAGTCTTGAGTGCAGAAAGGTGGGCCATGAGAAGGAGCTCCTAGGAACGGTGGAAAGAATTGCTGTGTTGACCTTGGACAAATCTCCTCTCTCAGAACTGCTTCCTCTTCAGGGAAGAGGAGTGAGTTCGTTCAGGTGACCTCAAATCCCTCAGCTACGTGTTACAGGTGCTTTGGAGGACAAATGGTTCAGAGTGAATTCTGCAGACAGGGAGGGGCCGTTTCTCCTGCTCCCACCAACCCCAAATCCCAGGGGTAGAGTTGTTAGGGATCAAGCAAGATCTCAACTCCCAGGAGAGGGTTTCCCCATGGGCCACCACCCCAGCTGGATTTGACAACCACCCCAGAAGGGGGTGGCCTGCCCTCCCTCAACTGGAGCCACTCCCTCCACTCCAGCTGCTTAGCTCCCCAGGCAGTCCCTCCATGATTCAGAAGCTTGGAGGTTGGGGGTTCTACCAGAGAAAACCCAGCTGCTACCCGAAGGTGGGGCAGGTACAGGCTTAGCTATACCCTCATGCCATGTGCTGGGCAGAGTTTTTCCTTCAAAGAGGTCCTTCAGGATCTAGAAAGTGCTAGGGGTCAAGGAAGAGGAAGGTATTGGGAGTGGCTGCCCTAACCCTAGCTGCCCAGGGGTTCTCTGTTACCTCTAAGAGGTGCCTCCTTCAGACCTGCTCACCACTAACCCACCCAGCCCCAAGCTGCTGCCAAACACCGCCGCAGCCACCGTCCCCTTGTCCTTGGGTGAGAGGTCTCAGCCATCACTGGGCGCAACCCCCATGGCCCTGGGTCTGAGTGTTCTGCAGCCCGATCCTCCTCGGCCTCCTGTCCTAGCAACTTTCAGGGATGTTTTCCACCGAAATTCCTGGGCCGCGCCCGCTTCATGGCCGGCCCAGGAGGCACTGCAGGCCACCGAGTGACACCCCGGACCCCCAACTCGCCCGCGCCCCTGCTCACCGACGCCCGGTAGCGCATCCTGCCTGACCCGGCGCCCCGCTCAGCTGCTGCCCGCGCGCGCTCTATGTCGGGGCTCTGCGGCGTTGTCAGCGAGGGAGGGGCCGGTCCGCCCCCCGCCCCGCCCCGTGCAGGCCCCTTGGCTCAGGGGGCTCGGAGCCTCGACTCCGGGGTCCCTATGCAGCCGACCCAGCCCGGGCTGGGTGGGAGGGGGCCTCGGGACCTAAGAGGGGGCTCGCGAGGGGCGTGGCCTCCTGCCTGCCGCGAGCTCCGCCTGAGTCAGGTTTTCCAGGAGGCACGTCGTTAGTTCCAGGGTGGGGCCCGGAACCCGCGCGGTCGCCGCGTCTACACGGCCGCGGAACTCACTTCCGGGCTCGTGTGTACAACACGGGGCGGGACACCCCGCGCGAGTCCAGGGCTGAAGCCCGTGGATCACGGAGGAAGCAGGATTTCCCTCTCCACCCCCAACCTCGAGTCCCGGGAAAGTTAAAAATAGAACGAAATGTCCAAATACGGCAGGCGCGCCTGTCCAGGCGCAGCCTCTCTATGGGACACTGTCCACCCCATACACTCCGGGAGGATCGCCTCCATTCTTTAAATCCCTAGAAAAGAAATAGTTTGAGAAAGGGTCTCATTACGTAGCCCAAGCTGACCTGGAACTCAAGATTCTCCTGCCTCAGCCTCCTGACTGCTCAGTTACAAACCTGTGCTAAGGGAGCCGGGGGAGGGGAGGAATCTCTTGAAAGATCTCTTCCCTAGTAAAGAAAACAGGTCCTAGGGATGGCAGCAGGGTACCTTTTTGCAGCACGGTCCCTGTAGAAGTTTCCCGGGTGGGCAGCCCCCTTCTGACTTTTCCAGCATGTGCAGCCAATGCCCTTATGCTCTATCTTGGACATCCTTCTCCAGACTCAGTGCCTCATGGGCGCCTCTCCTCCCTCCCTTTCTGGTCTCTCTGGATTTCCCCCTTTCCTCTACCCAGGCCATCAGCTGTCTCCCCAGTCCAGCTCCTAGCAGCAACACCCTCTGAAGGCACCAGCCCTTTTTAGATGTGTGTGTTGGGGGGTGCGGGGTGGACTCTGGCTCAGTTGCCACCACTGGTGGCATGTCGATGCCTAAGGGGGGGGGGAGCCTGGCCTCTTCTTGCAGTATGACAAGCAAGTCCCTTAACTTAAGAGACAGACTGTATGCCTTTAAGATGAGGCTAATACCTGCCAGAGTTGTTGGGTTGTCTGAAATGCACTATGGCACCGCCCAAGTCCTCAACACTACTACCCTCTTCCTCTTTCTCCCAACCACACTCATTCTATACACTCGCTTGGGGGGGGGTGTCCACTTTTCTTGTCTAGTAGGAAAAGCCCCGACCCCCTAGGCACCATTATCTGCCACTTGCAAAGGGTTCTCAAGGGCTTTATCTGTTCCTCGCCCTTTGTAAAGAACCTGAAGCATATACAGAGGATACAGACTTGGTCTGGGGAGGAAAGGCGGAATAAGGACCCAAAGAACCAAAGCGCCCCACCCCTTGGACCCGGACTCCCTGGGGAGGAGGTGAGCCTGCGACAGGTGCTAGCTGCAGCCTCGAGGGGAAGGATGGTTCTTTACTTCGTGAACAACAACCTGAACCACAACCCAGGGGTGGGGGCGGGGTGAGGCACCAGCTGGGGAATGAAGCCCTTTGGAGCGGGCCAGGGAAATGGGTACCGCAGGTGAAGGACAGGGCCAGGGGAGCGCCCTCTACGATGGCCCTAGGCTTAAAAGCAAGGAGAGGATACGACCTTCAGCCCACTCTACAACACTAGAAGTCACGGGGCGGGAGAGCGTGAAGTCCCCAGCGGGAGCAGGGCTCGCTCCCCTCCCCCCCGCCGCAGCCTTGGAGAGCCTCCCGCTCTGGTCGGTGGAGTCCGGGTGGGAGGGGCGGGTTGGAAGGGGAGGGGCTTCGAGGCCGCAGTGCCCGCCCCGCCCCGCCCCACCGCGTCAAGCGGCTGGAATGAGGAGAATCCGCTTGCGGAGGGGTCCGGCCGGCTTCACCCATCCCGAGGAGCGCAGCCGCATTCCTGGGATGCCCACTGGCGCCCCCGCAGTCACCGCCCGCATCGGGAGGAGGGCGCGTCGCCGCCGCCCTGCGGGCCTGAGGCCAGCGGCAGCCCGGGCAACCTCTCCTGGCCTGCTCCACCTCTCTGGACAGAAGCGTGAGTCCAGAGAGGGGAAGTGAAGTGGGGAGCCGAGGGTGTAAGGGACACCGCCATGCCAAGTGCTTCCTGCGTTCTTAGCTGATGTCATTGCTGTCAGTGCCCGGCGCCACACCATGAGTTTTGTGCTGTTATTCTATTTCAGAAGGGGGAACTGAGACTAGGTAGGTGAGATGCCTTATTCAAGATCTCTAGACTTGTGTAAGGAATGGGACTTGAACCCAGGACCCCTAATACTCCGGTAGGGCTGCCCTTATCCCTCCCAACAGTTTACAGGACAGCGCTGTTAGTTTTCCTCACTGACCTAGGACAGGAACCCGTGTCATGTGACTACTGATGTGTACGCTTTAGGGGTGGCTACTGGGGAACCAGTGAGGGCCGCGGCCCCACAGCATGGCTCTGGGCTTAAAGTTGGCTGCAGGCTAGAGCACACCTTAAGTCAGCGAGTGACCTAACACTTATTTCCCAAAAGCACCCGTGGGCTCCTCCCACCCGGGCAGATGTGTACTGGAACTACAGGGAATAGGGCTGACAGCAGATCTGGGTCATCTAGTGGCCCTTACCCCGTGTTTCTAAGCCTGATTTCCAGCGGAGTGAAGGACTGTGGGCAGCCCCCAATGCTCCTCAAACCCCCAGTATGGAGGAACTGCTAACAACCCTAAGTTGATTTCCACTGAGGCAAACACAGCCTCTTCAAAGAGGGAAAGCACAACCACCGTCTGCCTGGCACCTCAGTGCAGGGCACAAAGCAAATAGTCTTACTTGTTTTGTCTTAACCCAGGCTGACCTGGGACTCAACAGCCTCTTGCCTTAGCCTCCCTAGTGCTGAGATTACAAAAGTACACTACCAGCCGGGCGGTGGTGGCGCACACCTTTAATCCCAGCACTTGGGAGGCAGAGGCAGGCGGATCTCTGTGAGTTCGAGACCAGCCTGGTCTACAAAGTGAGTCCAGGACAGCCACACAGAGAAACCTTGTCTTGAAAAAACAAAACAAACAAACAAAAGTACACTTTTGCCTGACTTGATTTAGATTATCAGATCCATTTTAAGTCTGGGCCCAGGCTGTTCCATCAGGGACTGTTAGAGGCTTCAGGGAACTGTGAGGGCGAATGAGGGGAGACAGGGATAGGCTGGGGATTTACTCACAGGGCCTAATCAAGGACTCTATACTGGAGTCCAGAACTTCGGATCTTTGGTCTGCCAGAGATCTTTACCTGAGAGTCCACCAAAAGTAAACAGAGCAGCTTGCCCCTACCAGGGCTTTCAGATTCACTGTCCTTACTGAGAGAGGGGCAACATCTCCGGCTGGTAATCATGACCTGGCATTCAAGGCCAGTCCTCCTCCCCTTAGGCCAATCAGCCACCACCTCCTAAAACCTCATTCCTGCTTCCATCCTGCTCCTCTTCTGGACCAAATTAACAGCCTTCTAACAGTTCTCCTGCTCTTCCTCCACCAATCAAACTTCTCATATTGGCCTGTGGCATTTACAAAGGCAAACCTGACAGTTAACACCTCAAGCTAATGGAGAGGAGGCTCATAGACAACAGTTCCCCAGGAGCAAACCCTGCCCTTCACACTCACTGCTTCTTGTCAAGCCCTCTTGAGAGGCCTCAGTTCACTGCACCTCTACAGTATTAATCTATGTCTGTACAGGTAGTCCTCTCCAGTCCCTTCTTTCTCCACAGTTGCCCCACTACCACACAGCTGCCAATCACCAACCCCAGTGGGGGCGAGGGGCTTTGCACCTGCCGCTTCCTTGGCCCAGCTCACTTGGCCTCCCCACCTCACTTAGTCATCCCGTAAGAATCAGCTCAGGAATCACCTTCTATGGAGAAGCTCCTTCCTAATTTCCCCTAATATACAGCCTCCTCCTTACCAAATCAAGTGCTAATCATCTGTTTCCTTGTCAGACTCTGCTGGGAGACTGCTCCGGTCTTAGGCAAGCACCCAGCTAGGCACCCGCTGGTTATTCAATAACCCATTGGTGGGTGCTTGCATGAATGAATGAATCTCAGAGGCCAGGAGAGTGAGCAAGAGGCCGGTGCATTCTGGAACTGAATAAAGCAGTGGGCCAGCCATTCATTCTCTCATTCATCTCTGACCACCTCACCCGCCACTTCACGAGCGCGCCTGGGCTCCGGGGGCGAAGGACGGGAAGGGGCGGGGCTCGGCCAGTTTCTCCGGAACCCAGAGCCGGGAGGGCCGCGGGAGTGGCCCGAAGGGAGCACTCAGTGCTTGGATCCCGCGCCCGCGCCTTACCCGTATGCATCCCCAAGAGACTGAGCCCCAGTGCCTCCGGGTCCTGGGACCCTGAACCAATCCGGCTGTCCTAGCAATACCAGCCTGATACAGAATGACCACAGCTCCGGCGTGGTCTGATTGAAAGCGCCGAGCCGCCCGCCCCAACCTCCCGCCATCTGGCCAAGGGAAGCCACCCGGGACCCTGTGGCCGCGTCCCCTCCCGCGCGTACCCACCGGCTTGGTTCTTCGGGTGTTCGGGCGGGGGCTGGGCTGGACGGCGTGGCCACCTCCGGAGTCCGCGGCCCCGGTACGCTCTCCCCGCCCAGGGCCCGCTAGGGGCCGGGCCGCCGCCTATCGTCATCCCCCGCAAGGCCCAGACTGAAGCGCGCGCGCCCTTGGGACCCGCCCCGTGCTGGTGGCCTTACCCAGGGCCCGCCAAGTCTTGGTGCTGCACTTTTCTACCAACTCTCAGGACGAGACGTGTCACAATCACTCACACACACATACACTTATTCCTCCGGTAGAAGACCCGGCTCACGCTGTAGTGCTCGGTGGGCGAAAACACCAGATGTAGTTCTCCGTCCCTAAGGAAACCAGACTCTCACTACACTTCCTCGCGTGCTAGGCCAGTCCTTCCTCGGTTCGATTTTTCTCTCTGCCTTCACCCACCTTCTCATTCCATGATGCTTGAGTTGGCCAGCCCCACTTGTGTGTGCCCGGCGAGGAAAGGGAAGGCATTAATTGTACCATGTGCCGGCAACTTTTACATGTCCTAGTCTTTTGGCGTCAGAGCACTGTCATCTTGCTCTTTGTCCAGTTTCCAGCTAAGCCCATGTAGGTTGAGGGAGCTGATGGAGGAACTCAAATCCGAACCTCTGATTTGAAAAGTTCTTTCTAGTAGCCCGCAATCCCTTTTCCCTTCTTTCCACTTACTCCTTGTCTTATTGGTGTCTGTCCCCATCAAAGACCAGAACAGGTCCTCGCTGCTCATCTCTTTCCAGAGGGATGCACTGAAGAAGCCGCCCGCCCATTAGAGACCCTACCACCATCCCTCCCTGCCCACAGTATCATCCCGGCTTACAAGTTTGCATGGCCTGTGGGGATAGACCACGCGGATGATCTCCCCCCGTTGGTATCAGTTCTACTTGTAGTGCCATTCCGCTGTGTGGAGAGCCAGCCTGCAGAAAGCAGAAACTGTCAAGAGGCCCACTGGCTCTGGCTGGTTCTCAGCCGGGATGGCCAATTGGTTTTGCTTCAACTCCAGCCCCAGGGGATGTGGCTGGTCCAGCGTCTCAGGACACAGCTGGAGCAGTCCAGGTCTGATTGGGAGGCCTCTTGGCCAGAGGGTTGGAGCAGGAAGAGGAGGGGCTGAAGGATGGAGGAAATGCCTGTTGTCTCAGGTAACCAGGGACCCTGAGCTCCAGGTCAAAGGTTAGGAGACAGCCCCCCCAACCCTTTCCCAGTAACTCCTTGGCAGGACCTCTCAAGCCACCATCTCTTAGTTTAGCTAGAGAGCCAAATGATCATTCCCCTAAGCAGAGGGCACGTCTTTACATCTTTCCACAAACCAAGAGGTTCCCTTATGCAGCACTGCCCCTCTTTTTTTTTTTTTTTTTAATTCTTTGACTATGTTGTCCCAGCTAGCCTTGAACTTCTGGATTCAAGTGATCCTCCTGCTTCATCTGAGTGCCAGGAGGACGGGCACATACATACTGACCACCACACCTTGGGACTTCACCACACCTTGCTTTAGGCTAGTCATACTGGGCAGAAGGGGTTGTTAGGAACAGAAACAGGCCTCTTCCCAGCCAACATCTTGAGACTCGAGGTGAGTTCCTGGGTCCCTTGGGTATGTACCCACCCCTGTTTGTTTTCAACTGCACCCACCCATATACATACACAGTGTTCCTGTTTTTCTGTCTTCATTGTTGCTAAATCACAGCTGACATTTTCCTGGCCTGGAACTGAGTTCTGGGTCTCCAGCCATCCCTTATAGGAAATGAGAATGGGAAAGTCTGGGGGAAACAGACTTTTCCAGAAGGAGAGGCTGGCATGGGAGGGGCAGAGGGCCCCTGAGCCTGCATTGACATTGATGGCTGGGTATGTTCCCTTTCTCCCTCAGCTTCCCCCGCCTAGGAAAGGCCTATAAAGTTTCCTTCCTCTGGGAAACACATCTATCCAGAGCAGGCTCATCCCAGTGGCAACACAATGGCTCTTATCAGTCTCGGAGCCAGGCACCAAGACCCAGCACACACGAAGTCTCACATATTTCCTGTTTCCACCCAACGGGTCAGGGGTGGGTCCAGAACAGCCATATCCTGACTGGGCCTGAGAGGGAGAGCAATCCCCTTCCTTTTTCCGCCTCTCAATCACAGCTGAACTCACCCTTCCCAGTTCAAGAGGGAACCTGCACCAGGACATCAGGACAGTGGTGTTTCTAAATGTAGGAAGGGTAGAGGTGAGTTTGTGGAGAAGTGTTGGGGGCCCAGGGCCCTAGAGCCAGCCCCAGGGATTCATGAATCAGAATAGTGAAACTGGTAGTGTTTTTGAAGCATTTTGGGTCTTGGCGATAGCTCTCTTCATGACTTGTCAACAGGTATACTGTTTGTATTTTCAGGATAACTGAGACTCCTGTGGGTGAGGTAGGATGGATCACAGATGCAAGCCCAGTCTCTATGTCCCGTTCCTGTATTCTGATCCTCTTGCCCATCAAAGGAGTCACATACAAGTGTAAAAGACACATTTATAATTATCCTCCAATGTATCAACACACACAGAGAAGACAGCCATGGCTCACCAGAAGCCTAGGGGTTAATTCTTAACACATGGTGCCTGTATTCAACAGAAAATACAGAACCTCAAGTAACTAGGATGACTTTTAATCCCAGGTCACAAGATGGATGTGAGAATTACAGGCCAGGACTCCGAGGTGTCTTCTCCTGGCAGAAGGGGTGTTGAGTCATTATTGGCAGAAGACAACTGGGGGGAATAGGGACAGGCTATATCCTATCCGTATGGCACCTGGAGAATGCTGAGGCTTCTTGCTGCTAGGTCCTTCAAATGTCTAGAGCACAACTCCTTGGCTGCTTCCCATTTCTAGGTCCCAGCAGGGCCCAGAGAGAGGAACAGTGTTTTTTGTCAATGACTCATGATAGGAGTGGCAGCAGATGATGTTGATCTGAAAGACCACCCTAGAGGACTGTGGTTATGGCTCCTCTGCCACATGTTAACCCTTTGCAAAGGCAGGTGGGGACACATGGCCTCACCTGCAGAAGCTAGCCTTACTACCTAGAACTTCTTGGTCAGATCCCACACTCCAGGGTAGAGATGGGTGTACTATCTACCTAGTCATAGTGCTTCAACTGAAAACAGGGATCTCAGAGCCTCTGCTTATCCCCATGGGGACAAACTATGAGACACCTAAGCTTTTGGAACCTAGAGCTGTTTGAGCCACCCAACTTATGGGGCCTGTACAAATGTGAATGACCCCTCCTCCCAGGCAGTCCGAGGCCCAGGATGGTGTGATAGGAATGCAGGCCTGTCCCAAATGGGACATGTGCCTGGCACGACTACTTGGGTTGTGAGAGGGATTGTTTATGTGTGGGGGAAGGGAGAATATAGAAATGGCATGCAAGCTAGTGTGTTTTCATATGCAGTGGACTGTCCCCAAGTCTTCACCATAGACACACTACTTTGTTTCAACCACATCTCAGGAACAAAAACCTGTATTAAAGGGCCAGTTCATCAGGCCTGGAGAGAGCACAGGAGTCTGGCTGAGCTCCCCTGGGAGGTGGGGAACTAGAAGATACTCAGCTGCCTCCTCAGGGGCTGAGCCAGACGCAGCGCTCCTGGCAGTGCTGAGGCAGAACTGGCTTCCAGCTCTAGCCTCCGCCCTGGATTCATTCAGTCTCATCTGGGTTCAGATCTGTAATGCAGGCTCAAATGGTGCGTCATCTCTCAAAAAGGAGCGATGTGGGATCTGCAGGATAAAGCAGGTGGCAGAAGAGGTGAGGTCTTATCTAGTCTCCTAATGCCCCACCCACCACCCAACAGACACAGCTCCACAGGCATAGGGTGCCTCCCAGGTCCTTCAAAGTAAGCTTCCCCTTTTCCCACCAGTACCCCTTACCTTGAAGGGTTTACTTATCCCTACTACAGAGCGCAGATTGTTGCTATAATAACACAGAAGAAACTGATCCCCAATGTCAGAGATACCACTGGTGTTCATATATACCTGGGGCAACAGGAATGGGGTCACCTTTAGGGGCCTGGGCCCTTTTCAGTAGAGTAGTAAATTATCCAACAGTTCCTTCCTTCCAGAAGACAAGAATGTTTAGGAAGCCTACATGTTAGAGGTGTACCTGGTTTGGGTTGTTACTACAGGAGACTTGGTTGTCGCCGACCCATACATAGGACATGTAGTCATTAATGTGCCGCATCCCCACCTGTGAGTAGTTGAAAAGGGTATGAGGGCTAGAAAATCCTGAGGAGAAGATACTCTTACTGCTGGGCCTGGCCATTACACTAAGTCTTTCCTTTCTTGACAGGCCCAGAGTTGGTAAGGGTTCCTGGGGTGAACAAGGGTAATCTTCAATTGTCTCTGGTCAGCTCCCGTGAACCTAGTGATGGACAAAGCAGAGGATGATGGACTCCCCGCCCCATCTGCCACATCACCTTGTATAGTCCGATCCAGTCCCAGGGACTGCTGAGGAAGTCTGGGGTACAGGTGTAGCTGATGAGCATGTCGTTCTCTATGGTGCACAGGTACTCAGGCATCATGGTGATCAGGGGGGGCAGACATCAGCGGGTTCAGCTGCACACAGAGGTGGGAGGTGGGCTGCAATCCTTAAGGCAACTGTTCCTTATTGTGTTCTTCTAGAGTGCGGGGCAGCAAGGATGCCCAGAACAGTGGGCATAGAACTTTGCTAGGCTATTCCAGCTGACCCTAGCTGGCCAGTAGGAAAGAGAAAGGGCCAAAGGCTTGTCAGGGCAAGCCCTGCCAGGGAAATGAGGTCTAAAACCCAGAGCTGAGGGTACGTGTGGATCAGGGAAAAGGGACCTACTTTAGGAGGTCTGGCCTGGCCTGGTGGCACATACCTTTATTCCCAGCCCTCAGGAGGCAGAGGCAGGCAGATCTTTGTGAGTTCGAGGCTAGCCTGGTCTACAGAGGGAGTTCAGGATAGCCAGAGATACAGAGAAAAAACCCTGTCTCAAAAAAACAGAAAGAAAGGAAGGAAGGAAGGAAGGAAGGAAGGAAGGAAGGAAGGAAGGAAG
>CAJQZJ010001558.1:20875225-20898740 GCA_907164525.1 Lophiomys imhausi
AAGGAAGGAAGGAAGGAAGGAAGGAAGGAAGGAAGGAAGGAAGGAAGGAAGGAAGGAAAGAAAGAAATGTAAGTTGCCAGCTACTCTCTTCCTAGTCTGTATCTCAAAGGCCCCAATTAAGTTTTGTGGGGAACTGCTCTAGTGAGAACAGCTATAAGAACATAGAAGGACCAGTGCTGAAGCTGAGGGAGCAGACAGTTCAGTGTGGCCAACAGTGCATTGTCATTAGGTGGCAAGACATAAAGGATGGAGAGAGCACCCTCTGCAACTCGATCTAGATACGGTTAGGACAAAGAAAAGGAAGCTCTACTTGACCATTAGGCAGTGAGCATGATGGAGCTATTAACCTCCAGGGAGAGTACCAAGGGGAAACAGAAGCCTGTTCACAAAGGGCCTCAATAAGCTTTTGACAGAAAGAGCCATCAACAACTGATCAGAAACAAGGGGACACCTGAGCTGGGAGGAAAGGCAATCATGTTCTCCTACAGGTGTCCCCTGCAGACTGCCTGACATTACAACCCAGCTCTAGAGGGTTTGGTAGGGAGGCTGGGACATCCCTCTGCCAGGTTTCAGGGAGCCCAGAAGTTCACCTCCAAGTCAAAGGTGCCAGTGACAGGCTTATGGTCACTGATGCTGTATGCCATGTGGCTCATGTAGCTCTTCAGTGTCAGCGAGAAGTAGGAGGTTGGTAGACTGGAGACCAAGGGACTGGCCTGGGGCTGCTGCTTCAACCTCCACAGGATGCGGTCAGTCCACGCAGGCTTGCGTTTTTTCTCACTTAGGGTAGGGAAAAGAATGGAAAGGAAAGGAGTTGGTATAAGAGTAAGAACATACCTCCTATGTGTCTGCTTTAGGGTCTACCAGAAGTTAAAGACTTCTGGGCCAGAACTGGAGGAAGCATGGCAGGTGAAAATATCCAACAGAAGCAGCAGGAATCAACCAAAGACCCTCTGAGTAAGCCCACATGTTTATGAATTAAGCTGTGATTTAGGAACATTCCATTCAAGGCACTTCCAAAAAAAAAAGCAGAAAAAGAACCTAGGTTGGGTTTTGAAGTTGTACAGACTCAGACTTGAATTTGGGGAATGTTTATACAAGCCTGTGGTTAGTGTGGTTACCACTCAGCCTTTACAAGTCTAGCTACTACTGAGTGCTGCCTCCAGGACTCAAGGCCGAGCAAGCAGCATGGCCGCAGAGCACGTGCTCTTAACCACCAAGCTGACCCTCTCAGGATCCAGGTTCCTCATCTGTAAAATGAACATGAGGACAGTTGTTATCCCACTGGGCTGCTAAGATGACTAGATGAGCTGAATCGCCTCTAGATCTAGAACAGGCCTCTGCCCGAAATAAGCTCTCTGTAGAACTCACTCACTTTGCTGAGACAGGGTCTTCTGCAGTCCAGCCTGGCCTTGAACTCTTCATGTAGGCGAGGATGACTGTGAATCCTCATCCTCCCACCTCCATCAGGGTACAGTCTGTGTGGTACTATCCATCCCCCTTAGGGCTTCTGTAAGTGCTAGACAAGCACTACCAACTGGGCTACATCCCAACTCCCATTGTGATTCTTTGTTCTCCAGAAAGTGCTCATCATGTGAGCACAAGGTTCTGAATTTCAGCCCTTGTGAGTCAGGTACAGAGCATACATCTGTAAGGGCAGTACTAAGGAGGGTGGAGGCAGGCAGAGCCCTGGTGGAGGCCGGGTCACCAGCCAGCCAGATAGCTCCAGGTCAGTAAGCAACCCTGTTTGAAAAGCTGAGGTGAGAGACAGCTGAATCTCTGTGAGTGCAAGGCCAGTCTGGTCTACATGGTGAGTTGTAAGACAGCCAGGTCTAGAGACCTGTCCCCACCCCAGCCCAGGAAAAAAAGAAAGAAAGAAAAAAGGCCACGGAGGAAAGGCATTTGCCACCAAGCCTGAGAACCTGAGGTTCAATACCCAGAACTCACATGGTGGAAGGCAAGAGTGAGAGCCGACTCTCAGAAGCTGCTCTTTGATCTCCACATATGTGCCATTGCAAGTGTACCGTGCCCCCACAGGAACAAAATGTAAAAAATGTTTAAATATCTTTAAAAAATGGAAAAAAAAAACCCGAAGAAGACACCAGACATTTGGCCTATATGCACATTCCTATTTCTTTTCATTCATTCATATTCTCTCTTTCCCCCTCTTTCCAAAAAGTCATGCATGGTGACTCATGTCTATAATCTCAGCACTTAGCTGACTAAGGCAGGAGGATCACTTTTGACTTTGAGGTCAACCTGGGCTATGTAGAGTTCCAAGCCAGTGCTGACTACAGAGTGAGTTCTGGATTCCAGGGAGGTGGGGGCTGAGGAGATGGCTCAGCAGTGAAGAGGACTGGTTGCTCTTCCAGAGGACCTGGGTTCAATTCCCAGGATCCATGGGTGTTAACAATCATGTGTAATTACAATTTCAGGGGATCTGATGCCATCTTTTGATGTCTATGGACATCAGGCATGCATGTGACAGACATACAGACACAGGCAGGCAAAACACACGTAACATTAAAAAATGAATAAATCAAATGTTTACAAAGGTGTTGAGTATTGGAGGAAGACACTGACGCTAGCCTCTGCCTCCTCGGACACACGCTCAGGCAATGGACAAGTACACCAACACACATGTACACACAAAACCCAAACAAATAAAAGAGTAAGTAACAATAACAAAAACCAAACCCAAAATGAAAAATATATGAATTAAAAAAAAAAAACCTTTCCAGTTGGGCAGTGTGGTGGTGCACGCCTTTAATCCCAGCACTTGGGAGGCACAGGCAGGTGGATCTCTGTGAGTTCAAGGCCAGCCTGGTCTACAGAGTGAATTCTAGAACAGCCAGGGCTACACAGAGAAACCGTGTCTCAAAAAAGAAACAAACAAACAAAACCAACTACCACCACCACCAACACAAAAAGAAATGCTTCCAGTCTTGACCTATAGTCTCTTATGTCCCAGCTGCTGTGAAAGCTTGTCTCCTGCTTTCCTCAGTCCTGTTTTCACTAAGTACTTCCACTGCCCTGCTGTTGTTCAAACAACAGCACTTCTCGGAGCAAAAGAGGATGACACACACCATGGTGAAGTCAGACTCTGGAATCAGAGGCCAGCTGAAGGAAGGTTCTGGTCTGGTAATTCAGAGCTGTGCCCTCAGGCAAGTGACTTCACCTCTCTACATCTCAGTTTCTTGAACTTTAAGATGGGGTGACAACAGCACTTACCTCAAAGAAGCCGAGGTGTCAAGGAGTGGCCAAGAAGTGGAAACTGGCTAACCCGCCTTCTGCCTGTCAGCTTCTCAGGTTCTTTCCAGACCCTCGCGCTGCTGGGTTTTGTTGTCCATTCAGAGACAGGGTCTTACTACTATGTACCCTATACAGCCTGGAACTCACTCTGTAGACCAGGATGGCCTGAAACTCACAGATATCCACCTGCCCCTGCCTCCCAAAGGTTGGCATTACTGGAAAACCACGCAGCCACTGTCATCATAAACATGAAGGGCCCAGCAAGGCTTACATCTTGATAAGAGCCAGGCAAATGCACTTCTTTTTTTTTTTTTTGGTTTTTCGAGACAGGGTTTCTCTGTGTAGCCCTGGCTGTCCTGGACTCACTTTGTAGACCAGGCTGGCCTCGAACTCGCAAAGATCCGCCTGACTGTGCCTCCCAAGTGCTGGGATTAAAGGCGTGCGCCACCACTGCCCGGCTTGCAAATGCACTTCTTAAAAGCACAGTTTCTCAGCTAGGCGTGGTAGCACAGGCAGATTTCTGTGAGTTTGAGGCCAGCCTAGTCTACAGAGTGAGTTCCAGGACAGCCAGGGCTACACAGAGAAATCCTGTCTCAAAAACAAAACAAAACAAAACCACTTTGGCTCCCTATGGACAACTTTTAAGTGCCTCACTGAACTCTGGACTATGGTTAACTGGTCATGCATGCACTTAATGTGTCCAAACACAAGTCTTGACTAGCTTTGATCATTATATCCTCTGCTCAATGCCCATTCTGCATCCGTAACGGTTACTGTAACAGCACTTGGTGCAATCCCTGACTCTAACAGGATTTCCCACCCTGACCTCAGCCCCTCCACCCTCCCTGGTAATGGAGCTGGCCTCGTTTCTCATTACATCTTGGCTCAGGGACACTTCATGGCTGATGAAAGCTGCATTCTATGCTCTCCACACAAATCACCCACACTTTGTATAGCTATACAGACTCATGAATCACCTACAGTCACTGAGGACAGCTACACAGGTCAGGGTCTTGTCCCCCCAAAATGCCACTCATCAGTGTTGCTGAAGGACTGGAGAGGCTGTCCTTCCTCTCTCTACCAGCACTGCTGCCTCCTTCAGGATACTCTCCTACAGACTGAGGTGTATAGCTCAGAGGCAGAATACTTGCCTATTTTGGTTCAATGCCCATTCTGCATCCGTAATGGTTACTATAATAGCACTTGGTGCAATACCTGTCTCTAACAGGATTTCCCACCCTGCCCTCAGCCCCTTTGGGCTTTGGGTTCAACTCCACTGCAAAAACAAACAAACAAACCCACCTCTCCTTGACAAGTAGGCCCCTCCCTCCTGTCCCTGGCTGCCAGTTTCCTTTGTACTTCTTCAGGTTCTGGAAATGTACTGGCTAAGTCCTGACCAAGTTAACTGTCATCGTTTGTCTCTCCCTGCCATTGGTGGGTCCCTTTGATAGTCTGGCTTAAATACTCTTCTCAGGCCCCCATTCAAAGATAGGCTAGGCAATGTCTTTATACTTAGGATGAACATAAATTAGATCCAGGTTCTACTCTGGGTATCAAGAGAACAGCAATGAGCCAGGCATGGTGGCGCATGCCTTTAATCCCAGCACTCGGGAGGCAGAGGCAGGCGGATCTCTGTGAGTTCGAAGCCAGCCTGGTCTACAAAGAGAGTCCAGGACAGCCAGGGCTGTTAGAGAAACTCTGTCTCGAAATGGAAAAACCAAAAAAAAAAAAAAAAAAAGAACAGCAATGGCTCACTATAGGTTTATTTTGTTTTGCAGTGTTAGGTATCAAACCTAGTGCCTTACACATAAAGGTTCTACCAATGAACTAGGTAGTAAGCCAGGCAGTAAGAAACTTTGTGATTCAGGAAGATTCTGAACACCAGTCTGCCTGACTGCAGAGCTGTGTTTTCTGAGGTGTCTGGAGCCCAAATATAGAGGGATGATGTCTAGGCAGGAACAGTGGACATCATGATTGAAATACTCCTGTTTAGGGCCAGAGGTAGCTGTCAGTTCCTGTGGTGTACGTTGCTGAGCCCACCTGGAGAGCAGGCATGGCAGGACTACCACTAAGCCATGTACATGCTATGTAATCCCAGGGCCTGGGAGATAGCTCAACTAGCAAACTGCCTATTGTGCAAACACAAGGACATGAATTTAGATTCTCAGCACTCATTTTAAAGTATATGCCTGTAACCCCAGGGATGGGGTGGGAGGAGACATCCAAATCCCTGGAACTCATTGATCAGCGAGACTACGACCAGACAAAATGGTGACTGCCAGATTCAGTGAGAGAGCCTGCCGCAAAAGAAAGAAAGAAAGAGAGAGAGAGAGAGAAAGGGGAAAGCCTGTGGTGGCATATACCTTTAATCCCAGTACTCAGGAGGCAGAGGCCAGACTAGTCTATAGGGCGAGTTCCAGGACAGCCAGAGCTACACAGAGAAAAACCAAAACAGTATGGAGAGCGATGCAAAAGAGAGACTGTCACCAACTTCTGGACTCTGCACTCATGTCCGCACTCACACAAACACCTATATACACCACACACCAAAAGATTACAAGGAAAATAGAATCCCAGCCACTTGAGAGGCGGAAGCATAAGAATCATGTCTTCTAGGCCACTCTGGGCTATGCAACAAGGTCTCTCTGGGTATCTCTGGCTGTCCCAGAACTCACTCTGTAGAGCAGGCTGGTGTGGAACTCAGATTCACTTGCTTCTGCCTCCCGTGTGCTAGGATTAAAGGCGTGCACCACCATGCCTTTAATAACCATTGTCTTTGTTATTATTATTATTTATTTATTTATTTTTAGTTTTTTGAGACAGGATTTCTCTGTGTACCAAGCCCTGGCTGTCCTGGAACTTACTCTGTAGACCAGGCTGGCCTTGAAATCACAGAGATCCGCCTGTGTCTGCCTCCCAAGTGCTGGGATTAAAGGTGTGTGTGCTTCCATACTTGGCTTTAGGAAGTGCTTCTTAACATTGATCTCTCGCCAGTCCTTCCAAGAATAAGAATAGTATTTAAGAATACTTTGTTGTTTTACCCTAAAGAAAACCTTCCTGGGGTTGTAACAGCAGTGTCTGCCCAGTGAGTAGATGTGGAGAATTAAGTGCCGCTGAAGCAACCCAGCACACTAGGCAAGCACTGTACCAGAGAACTGCAGACTCAGCTCTATGCTTAAATGAAGTACTGTAAGGTGAAAAAGCACCACTACCAAGTCCACAGAACAGATCTGAGCACAGTTCGCTCATTAGCTCAGCCACCTGAGGACTTGTACTTACCACCTATGAGCCTATCTACCCTGTTAGACCTTGCCAACTCCAGCCTAGGCCCAGCTGCTTGCAAGGACTTCCAGTCTGCTGGTAGTCTCTCTGCTATGCCCCAGAGGAATTGTACCCTCCTTGCTAAGGATTGAACCCAGGGTTTTGCAGGTGCTAGCCAACTGCTCGACCACCCAGTTCCATCTCCAGTTTACACTGAGGTCTTGAGGTGCTGGCCTCCGAGGCCCCAGCCAGTTCTTGGGGCCTTCCGGTTTCTACGTTACTGCTCGAGTTCAATGGATGGCTGTGGAGACCAGTGTCTCTCTGCAGCTGCAGTCACATCAGCCAGCCAGAGCTTGTCCTGTCAGCTACTTTCCAGCCAACTGTGCTGCCAGACTGCTCTCTGTCTCAGAGTGCACTGCCTCTTCTTTTGTAGATTGCCCTAGTCAAAACCCTATCCCCGTCTTCTCCACATCCCTGAAATAGTGCACCCTCTCCCTTTCCATGGTAAAGACATTTACTTTGTCAAACCATCTCCAAGCATGAAGCTCATAGCTCCCTTTTGCCCTGGCCTGCTGTGAGATACCCGTTTCCCTCTCACTACTAGGGGTCTGAGCCACTTGGACCGTGTCTCCACCACCAATAATCTGTGCCCACCTTGTAGGGCCTGTTGCCAGTGCTGCTCTTGCTCTCCATTTGACCCTCATGTTTTGCTAGCTGCCGGGCCCTTTCTCAGCTTTTTAGAGAAAGTTCTCGTAAGACTATCATTCCACTTGAAGAGATCAGTCTAAATAGTAACCACAGATACCACCCATGCTCACTGGGTACTGGTCCTGGGCTACGCATATGCAAGGTCTCAGCCAACTCTGAATGAGTTATGTATACTGATCACTCCCATTTCATCAACACCACCACCAGAGCTGAACCGTCTCCCAGCTGATGAGACAGCAATGTGAGGAGCAGCCCATGTGCACTTATTCTGTATTGTTCTCTGGGACTTCACTTCTTCCTTTCTTTCCTTTGGGGGAGTGTGTTTTTGTTTTCTTTAAAGACAGGGCCTCATGTAACCTTGGCTGAATTTGAACTTGTGGTGTAGCTAAGGTGGGGGGGGGCCTGCCTGCACCTCCCAAGCGCAGGATTACAACTGTGCAAAACAAAGTCTGGTTCTCTACTATTTTTTCATCTCCTCACATAGTATTTGACTCACCCAGAGTTTGGGGGAGGGGGACTTAATATGAGTAACTATCTTAGATAACCTTTCTGCACCCCTGTATGCGGACTAGAAGGCCCTGGCAAGGATTCCTTGTTCCTTTTGTGCCTTCCCTCCTAAGTCAAGGCTGCCCTTTTCTATATCCTCTCCTTCAATAACCTTCTACACTAACTCCTTCTTGCTAATACCAGCCTTCCCACCCACTCTCACACCAGTCTGAGAAACTCCCACAGCCAGTGCCTAAGAAAGGGCCAGGAGGTTCCAGGCCCTAGAGGTGACGACTGGATCTATTCCTGCTTCCCCAACACTTCTGTTCCCGTGGCACACCCTGAGCACCACCCTGCCACTAGAGTTGGCTGGCACACTTAGACCCAGAGCCCTGCTCACCTGGTGTCATAGTTGTTGGAGTGCTTATCGAACTTGTAGGTGGGCGGGAAGAGCAGTGGGCCTTCCTGGAACTCCCGGAGCAGCGGGTCATGTCTTTTGGCAATGTAGAGCTGTAGATAACAACAGTCCCCATCTCCTCTCAGTCCTGACCCAATAGGTCAGCACCACCCTCTTTTTGTCACTGCTTCAGCAGGCCCCGTATCTTCTGAAAATGTGACTTCATAGGAGGAGGGGAAGAAGCTGCTTGCCATTCTCTCTCTATCCTTCCTCTATGGAGAGTAGACTTAGAGTTCCAACTGTCTGGGGGTCACTAGGAGGCTTGTGTCAAGAGAACAGAGAAAAACCATTATCCTCCAAGAGGTAACCAGGTTTGGGCTAGGAGAGGTAACAGGGATACAAGTAGATTGATTCATATTCTAAGGCTAGGGCTGGCCAAAGCTCATGTAGATCACCCCTCTCCCTGTATTTTTTTTTAGGGGGATGCTAGGATTTCACACTGTAGCTTAGACTTGGCTGGAAGTAATGTAGTCAAGGTAGCATCAAATTAACAACAATCATTGTGTCTCAGTCTCCTGAGTGCTGAGATCACAGGTGTGAGCAGCTATGCCCAGCCTGGCTCCCTGTTCTCAAGCTTGCCAATGGATTCTCTAGGTGAAGATCTGCATTGACAATATGGCTGCCCTACCTCCACATGTAAAACCTGGCTAGACTCCTCCTCCCACCCATGGAGAAAGGAGAACAGGTGCCAGACAATCTGTGTGATGCTTTTCTCTGAACATTTCACAGACCTGTATAATAGGTCCAGATCACAAAAACGTGCACACACACACACCCCAGACCCTCTCCTCATTACACACACACACACATACACTCCAGACCCTCTCATTTCACACAAACACACACACACACCCCAGACCTCTCCTTTCACACCCGCCTAGACCCTCTCCTCATTACACACACACACACACCCCAGACCCTCTCCTCATTACACACACACACACACACACACACACACACACACACACACTCAAGACCCTCTCATTTCACACACACACACACACACACACACACACACACACACACACACACACACACACACTCCAGACCCTCTCATTTCACACACACACACATACCCCAGACCCTCTCCTCACTTCACACCCCCCCAGACCCTCTCCTCATTACACACACACACACACACACACACCCCAGACCCTCTCATTTCACACTCACACACACACACATACCCCAGACCCTCTCCTCATTACACACACACACACACACACACACACACACACCCCAGACCATCTCATTTCACACACACACACACACACACACATGCATATACCCCAGACCCTCTCCTCACTTCACACCCTAGACTCTCTCCTCATTACATACATACACACACCCCAGACCCTCTGCTCACTTGATACCTGATCCTTCTCCCACAGCTCGCGGTAGCACTGCCTTGTTACACAGTCCTGAACAAAGAGCAACCCAAAGTCCTCAATTCGAAAGTTCATGTCTCCAAACCACAGAATGAGGCTTCAGAAAAAAAAAAAGGAGGGCAGCCTGAGGGTTTGTGATGAGGTCAGTGAAGAGGCATAGGGCTGCTGAGCCCAACGACTGCTGGGGAGGATAAAAGCTGATGGGGCAGGTAAGAAGCTAGATTCTAGGACTCTAGGAGAGCAGATGAAGGCCAGGATATGCATGGGTCCAACAGGACAGTCCCAGATGACCACATGGCAAATGCAGGGCAGGCTTTAGCCTTCTGCTCCCCAGCTGGCCATCAAGACAAGCTGAGAACCCCATGGGGACTCAGGAACCGCAAGGGTCTTGACATGGGATGCTTACAAGTGTCCAGGGTTTCTAGGAAGGACAGAGAGGCCAGGGGAAGGTAGACATCAGGCAGGCAAAGCTGGATAGTACAGCAGATGGGAACCAAGAAAAGGGCCGGGGATAGAGCACTGCTGACAGCCTGGGGAGTAGACTCAGCAGTCAATGCTAGCCTGGGCTGATGTGGGGGAGGGCAGGGGTCACAGTTTGCAGCTTCAGGCTCACTCATGGTCCAGGATGTTGGGGATATTATATCTCGCAAAAGTCTGACTCTCCAAGATGCGGTCAAAGTGCTCCAGCCGCTGATCATTGTTGGACATATGGGGAGGCAGGTGGCAGTTGATGATGCTGATATAGTAGCCATAAAGCTTCAGGCAGATGTTGACTCCTCCTTTGTTCCCCTGGTAGGAAAAGTGGGAAGAAGTGTCGGGAGAGACTCTAGATTGTATATATACCATCCTGTTCTGAGGGAAGGCAGTTGTACCTCCCCTAGGATCTCAGCCATAGACACACAACTTCCTAGCTAATTCTTTTTTTTTTTTTTTTTGGTTTTTCGAGACAGGGTTTCTCTGTGTAGCCCTGGCTGTCCTGGACTCGCTTTGTAGACCAGGCTGGCCTCGAACTCACAAAGATCCGCCTGCCTCTGCCTCCCAAGTGCTGGGATTAAAGGCGTGCGCCACCACCGCCCGGCTTCTAGCTAATTCTTCCATGCAAAAAACTCAATACCCCAATGTAGGATCTCAGGACTATCCAGGCCCTACAAGAATGGTAGGGTGTGGGATAGAGTATAGGGGTAGGTATGCAGATTCCCAAGCTACACAGACTATGCAGACTCAGTTCATTACCCCGTTTTGCTAAACTCCAAAACATCCAGCCCTTGTCAGCTCAAATCTGAGACGAGAGCTCAGTCCTTACCCAGTAACCGTAGAGGCCAGTCGGGGTGGATTTTGTAGAGATGATCTGGATGTAGGGCAAATGCTGATACTTGGCAAAGACCAGTAAGAGAAGCCCCTGCATACGGACTTGGGAGATCTGCATCAGAGGGCAAAGGTCATTCATTAAACTGCAAATGGCAACTGCATCCCTGCTAAGCCCGACTAGGGACTTAAAAATGATTTTATTTTTCACAGGATTTCTCTGTGTAACAAACCCTGGCTGCCCTGGACTCACTCTGTAGACCAGGCTGGCCTGGAACTCACAGAGATCCACTTGGCTCTGCCTCCTGAGTGCTGGGATTAAAGTCGTGTGCCACCATGCCTGGCTCCGACTAGGGACTTTTAAGAGACTGGAACCACGTGCAAAGCCCTGACCAAGAGTCTGTGGAGCCCAGTGTGAGTCTGAATTTCACTGTTTTACTTTCTTTCTGTCAGCTGCAAACAGTGCATTCTGGGAGCTGTAGTTTCAGTTTCTACTTATGGTCCTGGGATGGAGGAAAGGGAAGAGGCTTCCAGGGTAGCCCGCCTCTAGAAAGGCATTGCTCTTCCAGCTCAGCCTATGCACATCTAGGCGCTCCCCTCACTCATCCTGTCCTGGGAGCTCTCAGCCTCTCCTCTCAAGGCTGAAGCAGGAGTAAACACTAAGCCATACATACTGTGAAGATATTGGCTATGGCTCCGTGATATATGAGAATGTATATATGTGAGCATGTTATCAGATGTCCTGGTCTATCGATTTTTACCTTTGCAACAGGGTCCCTCACTGAACCTGTTGCTAGGTTGGTGACCAGCAAAGCCAATGATCCTTCCCTCTCCACTTTCCCGCAGCATGAGGGTACATATGGCCATGCTTGGCTCTCTATATGGGTGTAGGGATCAGAATCTGTAGAGAGGTTAGTGCAATAGGTGCTCTAACCACTGAACAATCTTTCCACCCCATTCCCCTTTTTGAGACAAGGTCTTGCTAGGTATCCCAAGTAGACCTTAAACTGGCAGTCCTCCTGCCTTAGCCTCCTAAGTACTGGAATGACAGGCATGCTCCCCACACCTACTTTGGCTCAGGGATTTTTAAACCTTAGCAAGAACAAAAGAGAAGCTTCTAGGGTGTCATTCTCAATCTTGAGTTGACTGATGGCAACTCAAATACTAAAATTCACTGACTCTATACTCACTTACTGCACCCATCCACTTTTCTTCCCTTTCCCCCCCAAATGCTGAGGACCAATTTCAGAGCCCTATGCTATAAACATCTGAATACTTTTCTATACATGTTCTAGCCCAGTGAAACAGTACCATGAAAATGGTGTGCTTGCGTGTGTGCATGCATGTGTGTTTGTGTGTGTCATATATAACTAGGAAGTTAGGCATGATGACATATGCCTATAATCCTAGCACTCAGGAGAGGAGGATCAGGACTTTAAGGCCAATCTGGGAAACAGGAGACACAGCTGCAAAAACAATAAATAACTTCAGACTCTGTGGTTGAATTTCCACAAAGGCAACGTACAGGGGGCGAAGTGAGCACTGAGGACACAGGCTCCAGAGCTGGGGAAAGTAGCTAACACCCACAGAAAGGCTTAAGCTTTTCCCCAGCTGTCAGGAATCACTGTCTCTGGCTTCCTGATGAAGGACTGAGATTCCCAGGGGCAGGGGAACTAGGAAGACTGTTTTGAGATTGCCAAAATGCCTACTATTGGTGGCTGCAGAGGTGAGGTGGGAAAAGGCCATCCCTAGTGACCTGTTTCTCAGGGCTGGACTGTCCAGCAGCACTCCAGTAGCTGTTTCCGGAGCATGAAGTGCAAAGGCCAAGGAGGAAATCTCCAGGTGGAGAACTCCACTGAGGCCTTCCAGGAATTATGAAACTTAATCCCACAGTCCAGGAGCAGCCCTAGCACAGTGAAAGAGCCTAAGTTGGGGGAACCCCAAACTCTGTACTGAACAATGGAGGCACTGAAGCTTGAGTCCTCTGAGGGTGCTACAAATGTATACAGTAACCCACCCTCTACCCTGAGTCTTCTTAATTTTTGTTTGTTTGTTTTTATAACAGGAATTGGATCTATGGCCTAGCACTGGTGTTCTACTGTGGAACTACAGTTTCCTATTTTTCCCATTCACAACTATCTATGACAACAGAACTCTGGGCAGGGTTATATTATGAGGGGCTAAATCCCAAGGTCAGAACAGAAACCAAGAAACTGGTAAGATTCAGGAGCAGATTTACATGTGACCCTAACTAACAGAGCAGGTTTGGGCCACTGAGCTTCAACACAAAGAGCAGTCCACTTGATGAGAGCAGCAGGAAGTCAGCGAGGAGAGGGAGTAAAGGAGAACTGGGAGAGCCTGGGAGAATGGGTGCGGAACTGGGAGAGCCTGGGAGAATGGGTGCGGTCGGAGGAAAAGCCAGAGCCTTCCAGGGAAAGTTCTAGTGGGAAGAAAGTAAGGAGGAGGAGTTAAAGGGACTGGCAGGAGGTGACTGGACACAGGAGCAGCAAAGAGGGTCCTCTGAGGGTCAATTTACAGCTGGTACCACAAGGAACTAGCTAAAAATAGGTTCTCTTGTCCATCTTGGCTAAGAGAGGCATCTGCTTTGTGTGCCTAAACCTTAGGCTAGCTCTCAATCTTAGGAGGCCACATGAGTGGAATGGATTATGCTCCTGCCACAAGCTGAGCTAATTTTCTTGGCTCCATTCCACCTTACCAATCCCTTGCCAATTAGTCAAGGTGAAAGGAGGTGAGAAGTCTTGGGAAGGAATGAGTATTGAGAGGGGTGGGTCTTCCTTCCATGAGGGAATAGCTCCAAATCTCCTAGAAGATTTGGAAGAATCCAAATTTGCCCCTGGAATCCTAGAATCTCCAACCACTTCTCAGTCTGTTTTGTGGGAGAACTAAGGGTTCTGGGGATGGCATCACCTAGCCTCAGGAGAACTAAGCTTTATCTTTCTCCTTCTCAGAGGGCCACACAGCTGTTGCTCCAGTAACCCTGGATAAACTAGGTAATAGAATTAATACTGAAAAATAAAACTGATCCTAGAAAGGAAACAGAGAGAATTCTAGTATGTCCAAGAAGCTGTGAACTAGGTCCTCTGATTGGGAGTTTGTTTATTCATTGTGGGTACAGGGCAGAAATAAAACCCAGTGACCTAAAGCCTTCTTGTTATTCTCCTATGGTTTCAAGAGTCCCCAGAATGTAATGGTCCCTCAGACTAAGAACTACTTTCCACTACCTATCTTCCCCTCTCCTAACTTCTTGCCTATCAGAACTTGATATTCATGTTCCCTGTGATATCAGTAGCTTAGCCTTGGGATTACCTGTCAGTCTTAGCATACACTAGTATAACAATAAAATATGATAGTTTAGAACACAAGTTCAGAGGTTTGAAAGATCTCAATTCAGATCTCAGAGAGCCCATGTGATTTCTGAGCCTTGGGTTTCTATCTCAAGAATTAAAGATTGTAAAATAACCCACACCAAGAACTTGTTTATAATGCTTAAACCCCAAGTGAGCACTCCATAAATTGTAGCAAGTACTACACTCAGAGATTTCGTGCTGGATAGTAAGTAGAGACCAGAAGGTGGGACAGAAGTAGACACTGAGAGATTAATAAGCCCTGTTGAATTTCGATTAGGAATTCTCCCAAAATGATAAATATCTGGGTGTGAAACTAACACCTCGAGTCATAGCTCAGATCTAGGTACCCTGGGACAGCACAAGGCAGGCAGGAGTTCCAGGGAGCCAAATGTAGTGTGAGATTTAAACCTTTTAATGAATGGGAAAGAACATGAAAAGGTGAGTGGAAGGAAAAGAAACACATCAGACAAGCGACTGGAGTCAGTGGGGGTGACACACATCCCTCCACTGCCCATGAACCTTAGACCTTACCTTGACAAAGTTCAGAGGAGAAAGCATATCCATGAAGAAACTGCTCCATGGGTCTTCAAAAGCAGCATCAGAAAGAAGGCTTATGATTCCAGAATTCATTTCCTGCAAACTGATCATTCAGTCAGAGGCCCATCCCCTCACCTGGAGGATACTGCTCCGCCCACAGATACCATCAGACTTTCAGACCAGGGTTCTGAAGACCAAAGTTTCTCCCTTCCCTAGCTGTGTGGCTGATGACCTCCAACACCTGACCAGTGCAGATCCAGGATAAGAAACACGAGACTGGACCCAATGAGGATGAAAGCTCCTCATCATTAGATTCTAAAGTGAGGGAGAACAGGTTTCATCAGTCCTCTACGGGGACAGAGGGTGGGGGCCCTTCAGATGCCTACCCAATGATATATATGTCCAGATTCAGGTCTTGGTTGTTCAGTTGAAGTAGTTCACTGAGGTCCACAGTGGGGGCTGCAGAGGCCACATTCCATGTCACCACATGTATGCTGTGGAAAGGATGTTTTAAGACAGTCACTGTGAATGGAGGTAAAGATTTTTCCAGATAATGGGCAGGGACCTAGGTCTGTTAATAGCTTCCAATGTAGCGGTCATGTAAGATGTGTTTGTTTGTTCAGTGTTTTTGAGACTGCACCTTACTATGCAGACCTGGCTGGCCTCAAACCATTTATAGAGATCAGACTTGCCTGGAACCCATAGAGACCAGCCTTCCTCTGCCTCCTAAATTCAGGGATTAAAGTTGTGTAGCATATGCCCAGCTTTTTTCTGCATCTTGTTGTAGGAAAGGAGAGAAAGGAGCAGTGGACTGTAAAGCTCTCATCTTCCCCTTTATCCCCTGAAGCAGGAGCCTCTTCCCTTGAACCGGTTCCTCTCTGTGGGGTTCAGCTGCCCAGACCCTACAGCACCTGGCACACAGCTGCCAGGGGGACTCAAAAGCGCCAGGAAAAGGGAGGAGATTAGAGTTGGATCAACAGGAATTTGTTAACCCATTAGCCCCTCCAACTGTCTATGCCTCCTCTACCCTCCATGGCTTAGTCAGCAGCAACTCTGTACTCCCAATCCTCAACCTATCAGTTCTAAGAGAACCAAGAAAGTATGTTAGAGGTTGATTGTACCTGATCACATGCCTCAGAGCTATGAGAACAGAAATTTTGAAAAGAACAAACTTACCAGCATATTCCCTTCCTCACTCCTACCTTGCAGGTCCCTGGAGCACAACAAATTCTGCCAAGGCCTTCATGGAGCCTAAGTACAAGTTTCTAAGTAACAGGCTTCTTAACATCTCTCTCAAGAGTATACTCTCTACTGGGAAAAGTCATCAGTTGGAGAATAATATTCTAATCTCAGCTCCATGCAAGTCCCAGAGTATCAGGAGAAATAATCAGCAGCTCTCGGACATCACCACACCCCATCAGAAGTTCAGAAAAGAAAAGACTTATAGAGCCCTTGAGTGACCATGTTGCTATAGCAACACTTCAAGAATCCCAGATTATTCCCAGGACAGAGCAAGCAGGACCTCAGACTGTACAGAGATGAGGCCTGTGGGTTCCAGGAGTGCTGAGGTACCGAAGCGCAAGATCCTGAAGATCCATCCAGAAAAGGAAGGGCAGGATATTCTAAAACATCTCTCTTCCACCAGGTCCTGTTCTTAGATGCATATGTTCTAAGCGGCATGACTTGTAAAAAAAAAATCTTGGCTAGCTTAAAACAATTTCCTGCCTCTCCCTATGAACATAAACAAAATAATACAAAAACCACCTTCTCAGGCCCTCTGAGAGGCTATGTTATTTGTCTGTTTACGTCTCCCCCTGCTGTCCAGCAGAGGATTAAGGCAGGTAACCCTTTTACTCAATGGTTCCTTGTATTCCCAGGCACTTACTACTCTTCTACTAAGTGGATAAAGAATAAAACTAGGAATTTCTCATCCCAATTCTGTTTTGATAATTAGCAGCAAATCCATGCACTGTAATTTACATTCAAATTGGATGATTAGCGGTGTTCCTCGTGATTAAAGAGCAAGCATGAGACCAGGCTTCACTTCGCCAAAGGATTTTATCTAAATCTGATTTCGGATTTCTAGAGCTCATAATCAAGAAAACCCCATGATGTACTGCTGATGAAAAGTAGGAACAAAACTTCTTCTATTCTACAGCTGAGGAGATGAATATCGGTGCTTAGCAGTCCGACACTCTGTGCTCCAAAAACCAACTGGACAGTTGCTTAGGGAGCGTCTGGAGTGACCAACTCGGCAGTCTAAGTTTAGAGAGGCCATCAGATCTAACATAGCCCATTCAACACTGGCCTGGCAAAATCTGGGTTTCCAAACTAGGGCAGCCTTGTAGGCCTGTCCTCTTAATCCTACTGTGGTTTGATACACAGCCGCACAAAATCAGGCTGGGCAGAATGTCTAACCGCCAGGAACCGACCGGCCTACACCTGGGTTCTCACCTGACTACAAAGCCTTTCGGTGCGCTCGGTCTCCGTAGGCCCACACTCGACATCACTCCCACGCGGTGACCCGGTAGGCTCCTGTCTCCGCTACAGTTAGTGCGGGCAGAAGCAGCCCTTGGTCACCGATCTCGGCAGCACTGCTCCCTCCGGATTGTTTTCCTTCCGTATTCTGACTGCGCTTCGGCTTCCGTAGGAGGTGGATCGCTAGCGCCCAGAGCTGTGGGGTGCGGTTGGAGAACAGAGGCTGGACTCTCCAGCAGAGTGAAACGCCCAGAGGCGGAGCGGAGACGGGCTCGGAGACGAAGAGAGGAGTGTCCTGCGTGTCATCCACCTCAGAGGGACGCCACACCGCCCGCACCGATGTGCGAGTGAGCGGCGGCGCGGCCGCCCCGGGCCCCGCACTCCCAGCCTGCCTTGCGCGAGAGCGCGGGCGGGAGGAGCGTTGCGGGCGGAAGTCGCCGTGGCGCGCGGGCTCCGGATGCCTCGAGTGTGTCCCGCGACCTGTAGTCTCCCCTGCCGAGCTACCCATCCTCAGAAACCAGGAGTGGACGGGTTGGGGACCAGCACCCCTGGCCCCTCACTACAACTAATTTCTGATGTTCCTTGGCACCCTCATAGGGGTCATAGAGCACGTGCATTCTTTTAAGTGACTCGCTGGGCATCCTTTGTCCCCCGCCTGCCCAGACAGTCTTGGAGCTTGTTATGCAGACCAAACTGATTATCCCACCTCAGAGCAGAGATTACATGAGTGCACCACCACGCCCATCTCGAAACTAGTTTTGCTGAAATCAAAGCAAATTTTGGAAAACAAGTCGTTGCTTTTGTTTGGTGTATATGTGGCTGATCATGATGATGATCTTGTAAATACTTTTCCAGACACTTTGATTTATTTCCTTTAGATCCTTGGTTCTTAATTTTTGAGGGCGGAGTAATGGTGCATATTGTTATCAAAGTTATGACTTCCCCCTAGGAAAACTCAGTTTTACCAGCAAGCTTCATGAAATTCACACACTGGAAAACCAAGCTAAATATTCCTACTTGTTAGCACCGCAGGGTTCATCACACCTGTAGGACCAGCTACTGTGATACTCTGTCTCAAGAGCCCACAAACACCTTGCCACTTTATTATGTTCTGGAACGAGGTGTAGTGATATATATATGCCTGTAATCCCAAGAGACTGAGATAGGATGATTACTCCACCTTCGAGTCCAGTTTATGTTACCTTAGAGAGTTACAGGACATCAGGACTATGATATGATTCCTTCTCAGAGTCGAGAGGGAAGGGACAACTTCTGCTACCAAGTTTAACAACCTGAGCTTTTACCCTTGGATGGAAGGAGAGAATCACCCCTAATTGTCCTCTGACCTCTACATGGAGCCACAAATACAGTAACAAAGAAAACAAAGGGCTGAAGAGGGCTCAGAGGTTAAAAACAGAGAACCTGGGTTTTTTTTTTTTTTTTCCATCACCCACTTGGTGGCTCATACCCATGCTAATTTCAGTTCCAAGGGATCTGAGGCCCTATTTTAACCTCTCAGGGTACCAGGTATGTCCATGATGCACAATTAATCTTAAGGAAAAAGAAAAACAAAACAAAAAAAAGCCCAAAGCGGCAGTCTTTTTTTTTTTTCGAGACAGGGTTTCTCTGTGTAGCTCTGGCTGTCCTGGACTTGCTTTGCAGACCAGGCTGGCCTCGAACTCACAAAGATCCACCTGCCTCTGCCTCCCAAGTGCTGGGATTAATGGCGCGCGCCACCACGCCCGGCTGGAAGCGGCAGTCTTGTTACTGTTATTTCTTCCCACTTGCAGTGAAATTCATAAATCTGGTCTAGTATTCTCTTTAGACCAGGCTGACCTCAAAAACAAAGAGGTCCACCTGCCTCTGCCCCTCAAGTGCTGGGATTAAAGCCCTGTGGTTCCATGCCCAAGCCTTTAAAAAATATTTTTATTTGAATTCTGTGTGAGTGTGGGTACTCTCTGTATGAAAGGAGTGCAGGTACCTATGGACATTCCTCCTCAGCTGGAGTTACAAGACAGTTGTAAATTGTGATGTGGGTGCTGGGAATTGAACTTGGGTCCTCTGAAGGGGCAGTACATGCTCTTAACTGCTCAGCCATCTCTCTAGACCCCGAAGTGTAATTTCTTCTTTTTTTCTCTAAAGCCCAGGCATGCTTTTCCCTGATGGTTTGAGATTATTCACTTTTTCCACTCAATCTCTTCTTCACCACATGGCTGCTCAAGAAAGGTAGTTTTCTCTTGCTCTTCCAGGTAGTTGCCAATATTTAGTTTGCCTGCCATGCTGTTTTTCCCTGAAACCAATAAAACTGTCCATGACTTAAAATAAAGAATAAATGGCTCATTGAGATAGGCATTGTTGCATAAGTAAATTGAACTGACAAGGGAATATTTTTGTGATTTTTCATGCCACTTGGATAAGCACTACTACTGAGCTATACCCCCAGCCCAAACTGATAATGTAAGTGATTTTTCTTGGACAAGGAATACTTTATTTACATAAAATAAAATTTCAGAGACACCACTGTATCTTTTCATAATCCTATCCTGGTAAATAAATTGGGGAGACATCAGTAGGAGATTTAAGGATATCTCAATTGAAAAATGGACATAGGAACATCGCCAATAAGCTGGACTCCAAAAAACTGTCTAGGATTTTATTAGACTGCTTTTTCCCCCAATATACCTGTATTGGAAGATTGAGACAAAAAGGCACAAACTCACATTAAATAAACAGGTAATCTAATCGGTTCTACAAAGTGTAGTTTGTAAAAGAAGTAGCACTAAGAACCAACCCAAGTAAGTCAGGAACTAAAAACAACCCAGCAGGGGCTGTAAAAGGAGATGTGGAAGGATATACACATGCCACAACAGTGACCCTGTCCTGTCCCTCCCCAGCGTCTCTCCACAAGAAAGCCCAAGTCCAGCAGGCCTCATAGAGACACTGCTGCTTTCATTGGGAGTAGGACCCTGGAAGTCTAGTGGAAGCAGCGTCTGAAAGGATTATCAGCAACTCTATCCTTGCATCACAAGGCCTCTGAGTGCTAGTCAGTGTGGGTGGGTAAGGGAAAGGGTTACTTACACACCAACACTTGCCCCACAGCAACACTGCCCATGGGGATGGGACAGACCAGAGACATCCCTCTTTTGTATTTAGGTAGGCAGGAGCCCTAAACCCAGGCTGATTTCAGGAAATTCTAGTTCATATCATTTGGATGCTTTCAAATGTGGGCAACAGGTGGGGAGACAGGAGGGAATAGAGCAAAGGCAGTAAGAGCAAGCCGGGACTGGAGCTAATGTGACTGATATGTGTGGATCTCAAGAAAGTGCTGAAGGAGACAAGCAACTTCTGACCTCACACCTCATGAACAAATATCTACTTAGAGAATCAGTTTCTCTCAAGGTAACTCACATCTGGACTTCAACCTACTTAATGAAGAAGGAAAATCTTTAAGCAAAAATATGATTGACAGGTAATACAGAGCTCATAGGAGAACATTTATATTTTTCTCCATTGGGAATGCTTCTTCTCCAACTTTTCCCGGGCTACTAGTAGCTGAGATGTTAATCACCAACCAAGAGGCCCCAAGAACTTCCTAAAGACTTCACAAGGTGAGGAGACTAATACAGAGAAAGGTTTCTGTAACAGGACTTCTCCTGGTCTCAAAAGAACCTCAATGAAGGTCAGAGCTAACCATGCTGAGGGGTCCAAATTTGTCAACCCTTGCTCCAGGAGGACCATAGGGAAGCATCCAATCAGGATGTCACAGGTGAAGTCCTGTGAGACACTCCCTTATTGCACTTAGAAATGTGTAAGGCAAACAGACTGACTAAAACAAAGATCAATGATCCCATCCTACTTCTTACTCCCCTAACCAGAGATTTGGTCTCTCTCTAACAGGTACCCAGGCTAGCATAGGCTTGGTTTGCTACGCACTGGGCTGGCTGACAGAACAGGCTTGGGAAACTTCAGATGACACAACTATATCACATTCTCCCTCCAGGAAGGCAGGCTCAGTTTCCACCAATCTAGAAAAACTAGGAAGTGCTCTGCAGCTACTACTCCCCCCCACCCCCCCAAGCCTGGGCTTCACCAGCTGCTGTGGTAGGCACTCTAGGCCACGGTCACTGCTTGCTTTTGATTGTCCAGGATAGAACTGGGCAGGATGAGCTGAGTTCTTGATCTGCAAATTCCTTTCCAGTGATTACAGACAGGAAGGTACATGTTTTGCTAGGGATAAAAGCTTTTTGCATGCTTGTTCTGTGCAGCATGAAAAGACCCGGACTCTTGCATCCTAACTAGCCTCAAAGAGGGCAGGGGTCTAAGAAAGCACAGAGAGGATTATTGCTGAGTGGCAGCACCAGCCCAAAAGGGAGGAGGAGCATGGACATACAGCGCTCCTCAGGGGTCTGATTGGCGTCTATAGGCCACACTGGACAGTTCTCCAGGTGGGCAGTGATAAATTTCTTGTAAGCTCTGCAAAGAGATTCAGACAGAGTGGGCAACAGGAGGGCTGAGAAGCCAAGATTTCTAAGAATATTAACCAGAGATGCAATGACTTGAGTAGGGGTTATTTATTACCTGCTAAATTTCCTTAGACTGGCTGGGCCTTGGGTACCTTGGTGCTTAGAGCACTCAAACAAGAAATTTCTAGGAGCAGAGGTCAGGAATGAAGCCTCATTCCTATTGTGAGGAACTGGGGGTAGGTATCTCTGTATCTTTAACTCCTCTCTCCCCAGGTGAATACTCAGCATTGCCAAAGCTCTGCCCAGGAAGCAAAATAGCTCAGTTTATCCCAAGGCTGAATGAAATAAGTGAGCTTAAATAATGACATCACAAAAGGCAGCTAATTTGAAAGACTAAAAATGTCACTTGGAAATAAAGGGGGAGGGCACATAGAAATGGGTCAGAACACAATGGAGAGAGGGATGAGCCGTAAATACAGCAGCATATACCATATATCTTAGAGGGTCAGGCTCCCGCACACACAGGCTTTGTAATACCAGACGGTCTATTTGTTCACAATGTTAAAGGGCATCTAGAAATAGCTACAGTAAGGGATTGAAAGTTGCCTGAAGAATGAGCACAGAAAGGCTGTGTCCAAAGATGGCCTGCCACTCAGGAGGGTGGAGCTGCTGGGCCTTCCTGTTGACCACTGTCTTGCAAAACTAGAAAAGAAACAGAAATTGTTAAGGAAGCAACAAGGGAAAACAGAAGCACACAGTAAATCACGATGGTGGAGGAACTTCTGGAAGGATGGCAATTGTGGGGGCCTTGGTGAGAGGGTACTAAGGCCCTGGCGCTGACTACAAAACTGGCATCTACTTAATCCTCCCCTTCCATCTCCCTGAAGCTGCTTAAGAATATGGGTTGAAGCCGGGGGTGGTGGCGCACACCTTTAATCCCAGCAGAGGCAGAGGCAGGCGGATCTCTGTGAGTTCCAGGCCAGCCTGGTCTATAAAGCGACTCCAGGACAGCCAGGGCTGTTACATAGAGAAACCCTGTCTTGAAAAACAAAAACAAGGGCTGGAGAGATGGCTCAGCAGTTAAGAGCACTGTGTGCTCTTCCAGAGGTCCAGAGTTCAATTCCCAGCAACCACATGGTGGCTCACAACCATCTATAATGAAATCTGATGCCCTCTTCTGGCATGCAAGGGGTATATGCAGGTAGAGCTCTCACATATGTAAAACAAATAAATAAATCTTAAAGAAAAAAAGAAAAAAATTATTAAAAAAAAAAAAAAAACAAAAACAAAAACAAAAATCGAGAAAAAGAATATGGGTTGGGCTGGGGAATATGGTGCTTGCCCAGCAGGCACAGAGTCCTGGGTTTGATCCCAGCACTGGAAGAAAAAGAACCATGGGACAGCCAGAGAGCAAAAAGGCCCTAGGTTTCCTTAGCCTCTTTTTTAAAACATTTATTTATTAATTTATTATGTATACAGTATTTGCTCTACATAAATGCCCGGGCACAAGATCTCAATGTAGATGGTTGTGAGCCACCATGTGGTTGCTGGGAATTGAATTCAGGACCTTTGGAAGAACAGCCAGTGCTCTTAACCTCTGAGCCATCACTCCAGCCCTCCTTAGCCTCTTTTTTTTAAGATTTTATTTATTTATTATGTATACAGTGCTCTGTCTGCATGTATGCCTGCAGGCCAGAAGAGGGCACCAAATCCCATTTAGATGGTTGTGAGCCACCATGTGGTTGCTGGGAATTGAACTCAGGACCTCTGGAAGAGCAGCCAGTGTTCTTAACCGCTGAGCCGTCTCTCCAGCCC
>CAJQZJ010001558.1:20898840-21060140 GCA_907164525.1 Lophiomys imhausi
CATGTGAGTGCTGGTATTTGAACCCGGGTCCTTTGGAAGGGCAGGCAGTGTTCTTAACCACTGAGCCATCTCTCCAGCTCCCCAGGCCTCTTAGTGCTAGAGAGTGCTCAGTTTTCTTTGATCAAATAATTTCCTCACAGCCTAGCTGGGGGCAGAGCCAGGTGTTTTATTCTGTACTGCAGAATGAGTCTTGAAGTATACAGGCACATATGAGAAGAGCCAACAATCAGGATCTAACAGAAGGACAGAACTTGGGGAAGAATGACAGGTGAAACAAGGGACACCCCAACTTAGCCCTAGACCTGATTATAAAGTCTTCCAGCACTAGGCATGGTGGCTCACGCCTTTAATCCCAGCACTCGGGAGGCAGAGGCAGGCGGATCTCTGTGAGTGCGAGGCCAGCCTGGTCTACAAAGTGAGTCCAGGACAGCCAGGGATACACAGAGAAACCCTGTCTCAAAAGAACAAAACAAAACAAAAAAGTCTCTAGCATGTGGAAGAAGCTGCCTTTGTTGAGGTCAGAGCTACTTACGATGTTAGCACCGGAAGGGTGTCAAATGTGGTGAATGTTAAAGCTGTCTAGCTAGCTTTCCAGTGGAAGGAAGGGTAGGGAGCTAGAGCTGATGCCGGCATGAGCAAAACACGCCCTCAGCATGCCAGCTTAAGAGGGCTCAAGTTCCAAGTGGGGAAGAGTGGCCAGCAGCAACGAGCTGTGCTTGCACTGCACACCACCTCCACTTCTCACACCCTGCCCTTGTCCCTCTGCACACTCTTTGTAAAACATGCCCCTGAAGCAAACCTACAGCCATAATTCCTTTCTGGGGAAACCCAGGAGTTCCTTCTTAAGCAGTCACTGCCATTACTGGAGTGAAGGGTGAGGAACAAAGCAGATTTCCTCACTCCACAAGGAGCTGCTGAGGCCTTGAGGACCCAAGCACGGTGAGAATGGAAGTCATACATACAGTGCAGAGAGGGGCGGGCAGAACTAGTCATCTGCTGTCATTCCTTTCACTGGGTCCTTTTGTCTCATCTGAAACAGAAAAAGCAGAGAGGAGTTGAAAGCTTTAGCTGCTGATGGAACTCTACCATAAATGCATCCTGTCTTCTCAATCCTGCAAGAGACAGGGCAGAACATTTGTGTGCATGCACAAAGCAAAAATAAGAATAGAATGTTGAATGAATAGTATCCCAGACCGTACCATTTATAGCTGTCACGGGTGCTACCATCCAATGCAACTTAAAATCACCAATGCTAAGCCAGTTCCTACTTTCTCTCTGCTTCAATTTATTTACTTAATTTTTAATTTCTACTTTATTTGTTTGTTTTAGAAGTTCAAGGACAATTTTTTGGTTTTTTTTTTTTCTATTTGGTTTTTCGAGACAGGGTTTCTCTGTTTAACAGCTCTGGCTGTCCTGGACTCGCTTTGCCCTAAACCACTGAGACATCTCTCTGGCCCCTGGACTGCTTATTAAGAAAGGAAAAAGCGGGCCGGGAGGTGGTGGCGCACACCTTTAATCCCTGCACTTGGGAGGCAGAGGCAGGCGGATCTCTGTGAGTTCGAGGCCAGCTTGGTCTACAAAGCGAGTCCAGGACAGCCAGAGCTGTTACACAGAGAAACCCTGTCTCGAAAAACCAAAAAACAAAACAAAAGAAAGGAAAAAGCACTATTAAGAGAAGAAGTGGGCTATTGGCTTAGGGATTATCACCCAAGGCCTAATTTTTTTTAATTAAAATTCTTTTGTGTGTGGGGGACACAGGGGATAGAACATGTACATCTCATAAAGGCATGTGGAGGTCAGAGGACAACCTTCAGGAGTGGATTTTCTCCTTGCATTTTTATTTGGATTCCAGGGTTTGAGCTCAGTCACCAGTCTCTCTCTCTGTTTCTATTAAGACGGAGCTCCCTGCGGCTGGAGATCTGGCTTAGCAGTTAAGAGTATGTGTTATTCTTGGCAGAGGACCTGGGTTGACTCCCAGAAACCACATGGCAGCTTATAACCCTGTACCCTTGTGGTGTACGTACATATATGCAGGCAAAACTCTCATACACATAAAATAATGTCAATCTAAAAAACTTTTTTTTTTTTTAAAGAAAGATGCAACTTCCTATCAAAGAATGTGGCCACTTTCCTTCCTGTTAAGGGACAAGGGGGTGCTACTGAAAGAATTCACTGTTTCATTGTTTTAGGCTTGTAGTAAAATGTCCTAAGAATGCTTATTTCCTGTTTCTTGCGGTCTATAAGATATGAAGGCATTTCTTGGTTTTGTTATTTGAGACAGGTTCTCACTGTGTAACCATGGCAGATCTGGAACGCCCTATATAAAACCAATGATGGAGCACACTATAATCCCAGGACAATAGGAAATTTGAGGCCTAGAGACCCTGCTGGAGGGTGGGGGGCTCACATAACTGTGTAGATCTGGATCGTTTCCAACTTGCAGTGATTCTCATGACCCTGTATAAATAAATGACCTGTATAAATAATATAAATAATAAACTCCCAGCTTAAGAGTTTCATTACTATTTTGGTTTTCTGGAGCGGGGTCTCAAGTACCCAAGGCTGGCATCAAACTCAGAATGACCTTTATTTAACCTCTCTTCTTTCAGCCTTCATTTTCCCAAATGCACGGATTACAGGCACGTGCCACGAAGACTATCTTTGGCTTCAGTTTTTGTTTGTTTGGCACTTAAATACCACAACAGTCCTGAGAAATTAAATTGTATTTAAAAATAAAGCTACAACTGTGTTTAATACATTGGCCAGTATTCCAGATGGTCTGCTCTGGAAGAGATCTGTTAAGTCAGAGGAAATTAAGATGAGAACTTGTCTCTACATATGCTATGGGAGTTTTTTTTGTTTTGTTTTGTTTTTTTATTTTTCAAGACAGGGTTTCTCTGTGTGGCCCTGGATGTTCTATAACTCATTCTGTAGACCAGACTGGCCTTGAACTCACAGAGATCCACCTGCCTCTGCCTCCGAAGTGCTGGGATTAAAGGTAAGCGCCACTATGTCCAGCCTACTACAGAACCTTAATCAGAAAAGGAAAGTAATTTTTTGGGTTGGGGATGCAGCTCAGTTGGTAGAGTATCTGCCCAGCATGCACAAAGCCCATTTGGGTTTGATCCTCAGCACAGCATAAACTGGGCAGAATGGTACATGCGGGTGATCCAGGCACTCAGAAGGTAAAGGCAGAGGGGTCAAAAATTCAAGGTGATCCTTGCCTACATAAAGAGTTTAGGTTAGAGTGGAATACAGACCCTGTCTTTAAAAAAAAAAAAACAGGCAGAGGCAGGCGGATCTTTGCGAGTTCGAGGCCAGCCTGGTCTACAAAGCGAGTCCAGGACAGCCAGAGCTGTTAAACAGAGAAACCCTGTCTCGAAAAACCAAAAAAAAAAAAAAAAAAAAAAAAAACAACAAAAACCCAAAACTTTTTTTTTTTTAAACTTTGTATGGTATTCGAAAAACACAATCTTGTGTCTGCTAGACAAGTGCTTTACCACCATGCCATATCCAAGCCCAACAAATATATTTTTAGACAAGAGAGAAAAACAAGCCAGGGCTTGAATTAGCACATGAAGGTCTGTACAGTTGCTAGAGGTCAAAACATATTCCACATTGACATGGATTTGGTTCTTTCTCTTCCATTACAAGTTAGTTTTAAAATTCTGATTTCAAAAAGGTCCTTTGTATCCATATGTCCCTGGAGGGCAATGAGTATAAAATATAGCATTCTATACCCTTTATAGAATGGAAGTCATTTCAAGCAGCAGTGGGCATGGGTTAAAAATAAAGCCCTAACTCTGAGGACTACCAAGGTTGGGATGTGAGGAAGGCAGATGACTAAGATCATTTGGAGACTTCTTCAAGAACTAGAGTACCAACGTGTGTATGTGTGTGTGTGTGTGTGTGTGTGTGTATTTATCTATACCAACATGTGTATGTGTGTGTGTGTGTGTGTGTGGGTATGTATCTATACCAACGTGTGTGTGTATGTATGTGTATATGTATCTATCTATATCTGTATCTATTTTATTGGTGCTGTGGATTAAACCCAGAATCTTACTCTTGCTAACAGCTCCAGAGAACATACAAGGAACAGTAAATGCTTTTGTGAAACCCAATTACTTTATGCTGGCCATTGCCAGGCAGGGGGTGACTGACTGTTCCCCATCAAACCCCAATTAAACCTTCCTGCTGCTCCATCTGCTAACTTTCTTTTGGACAGCAGGGGCAGGAGTAGGGTAACCAAAAGATTCAAGCCTCTTTCTCATGAAGTCAGAATCAACGAGGTGACTTAGGTCTACAACTTCCTGAGGATCCTCCTTAAAGAATCAGGGACTGTGATTCAAATCCTGCCTCTTGCCTGTTACAGGTGGCTGCATGAATAACAAAACATCTGCCTTCAGCAGGAACTAACTTGCACACCATTTACCAATGAGTCATCCTGGGAAGAATGTCATCCCAGAAGGTAAAAAACTGTTCCCTGGGAGGCCTAGAAGGGCTCTTGGCCCAGGTTCTGCCCTAGACCAGCACTGTGAGGTACTGAACATCTGTGTAGTGTGCACTAGAGCATGTGAGCCAGGCCCTCAGCTGAGGTAGGGCAAGGTGAAGCCACTGAAAACCATGTCCTCTGCTGGACATTCAGACAATGGAGGAGTGACGGATATCAGCTACTAAGAAACGGAGCTCCCTGCCTTAAGAGGGGAGGAGTGGGCTGGAAAGACGGCTCAAAAGTTAAGAGCATCTGCTCTTCCAGAGGACCTGAGTTCAATTCTCAGGACCTGAGTTCAATTCTCAGCACCCATATGGTGGCTCACAATCATCTATAATGAGATCTAATGCCCTCTCTGGTGTGCAGGCATATATGTGCAGGTCAAATACTATATACATAATATTACATCTTAAAAAAAAAAAAAAGAGGGCAGAAGTGCCACAACTGGCATGTAGAGCAGAGTGAGAGAATGATCAAGAGCTGGCCCAACTAGACAGCACTGGGTTTTTTTTGTTTTTCGAGACAGGGTTTCTCTGTATAACAGGTCTCACTGTCCTGGACTCACTTTGTAGACCAGGCTGGCCTCAAACTCACAGAGATCCGCTTGCCTCTGCCTCCCAAGTGCTGGGATTAAAGGCGTGTGCCACCATCCCGGTCAGCACTGGGTTCTTACACAGACTGTCACCTGCAGGCCACAGTGCAGCAAGTCCTGAGCCTCAGAGCCCCCATCTCAGCTGATGAGGCCTTCTCACACTGAGAGATAGCATATGTACAATTGCAAAACAAACAAACAAACAGACAAACAAACAAACAAACAAACAGGTGCCTGGTGGTTTTCATTGAGCATCTCCCCTAAGTGGGTCTCTTGGGGAAGCTTCTTTAAATGAGGCAAAGTGCTGGGTCTTCAGGCTCCCAGAGAGCAGACTGCCTCCTCCTGGGATCCATGCCAACCTCAAAAAAAAAAAAAAGCACCTAAACAAAAATCAAAAAGTCCTCCAACTTGGGGCTGGAGAGGTGGCTAAGAGGTTAAGAGCACTGGCTGTTCTTCCCAAGGTCCTGAGTTCAATTCCCAGCAACCACATGGTGGCTCACAGCCATCTACATTGAGATCTGCCCGGGCATATCTGTAGAGCAAATACTGTATACATAATAAATAAATAAATAAATAAATAAATAGACGAATAAATAAATAAATGTTTAAAAAAAAAAAAAAAGTCCTTCAACCTGCCATAATAGCTTCAGACAACCACCCAGAGCAGTGGGCTTCTGCATATGCTGCAGCTGTCCTCTCTAGGTAATGTGGGTGGTCCTGGAAGATCAGCTGAATCTGCCCCAAGGTCACCTCAAGTTCCAGCACTATCCCCCACCCTGGCTGAAGAATCACTGCAGCGCTGTATTAATCAGTTGGCATCAGGTACAGACTACCATATTTGATTCTGTGGCTGTGCCAAGACCTCAGCCACACTGTATTCCTGAGCACAGACTGCTGTCCTTATAGCTCCAATACTGCCTGGCAGTAACCTTATCCATCACAGGGCTGGGACTGTTCTGAGAACAACAGGCTGATGGTGCCCTTATATGTGTCCAAGTACAACTCTTCTTGATAGTCACAAGTCCTCCGCATCCAGCTCACCTCATCCAGCTGTCTCTTCGTCTCTTCTTCCATACTCCGAATGTCATCCATAGTCAGATCAACCCATTTATCGAGCCAACAGAACAGCTGCCTGTGAAAATTTGTAAATAGACGCTTCTCTTGCTACAAAAACAAGGAGAACAAGTCAGAACTAGAAGGTGAAAACTCCTCTACATTCCTCCCAGTATCCACTAACACCCATGGTTTACTGGGGTGAGGGGAAGGGTGATGCCAGGCTGCCTCATAGGGATCACACACAGGTCAGTAACTTTTGCCTTCCTGTTCCTGGCAGTAAGTGTTCCAGTAAGGATGGCTGTCCACCTCATAGGTGAGCCCTTTGAGCCCTTTGTTTCAAATACTACCAGGCAGCTCATGGGATCTGGCCACATTTCCTACCGTCTCTGATGACTGATGCCATGTGACGTCTAGCCAGCAGCTATGAAATGTGACCTAAAACTATGATTCTAATACATGTGAGAAGTAAATGGCTTAAGTCTGTCCACTTCTGTAATTCAGGACACTGGAGAATTTGGTTCACAGTGCCTCTTGCCTTTTGACTTCAAAAAAAGGGAAACAATTTTTATTTGTAGTTCAACCACAGCAAATCCTTTCCTGTTTCCTTCTTTCAAACTCAGTTTCTTTCCTTGTCACATGGTGCCCACAGATGGACACCATTAAAATATAGGACAGTGTGTACAAAGGAAAGGAAGGGCTAGCAAAGAGAACCAAAGACTCCAATGCTGGCAGCTGAGGAGCAGGTCACAGGTGCCGGGATAAACTGCTCTCCCCAGAACACAGACAGAGACACATGGCAAGGCCTCGTCCTGCATACTCACCTTATGTATAAAGCTTTCCACTTTGTTCTGCAAGCCCCACCACTTGAACTTGACAGTAACCAGTTTGTAAGCACACATATATGGGCAGTCTTTCTGATTTACAAGTTCTTGCTGCAGTAGAAAAATACCCAGAGGCAGGCTGGTAACTAAAAAGATAAGACCCCAGGCTGTCCGAATCCCACTCACATCCTCCTCCATGAGGAGAGGCCCACCCACAATGTACTTGGCCCCCTGGTGGTAAGAGTGTGAATTGTACCTTCCAATTTGGGCCTAAAGGTCCTCGTCCTGTTTTGATAGATTTAAATTTTGCTGGGTCTTCCTCTGCCTTGTAATCCTGAGAATAGTGGAAATGGGATTGGAAGAGAGAATATTTTTTCATTAGAAGACATTTCATACCAGTTCTTTTTGGTTTGTTTTCTTTGAAACAGGCTCTCTCTATATAACCTTGGCTGGCCTGTACCAACTCACTGTGTAGACCAGGCTGACCTCAAATACACAGCCGTCTACCTGCCTCTGCTACCATGCCCAGTTCTTGAAGTTGCTGGGGTAGAAGGTAGAAGCAGGTGGAGCTCTATGAGTTCAAGGCCAGCCTGGTCTACAAATCGAGTTCCAGTAGAGCCAGGGCTACACAGAGAAACCCTGTTTTGAAAAACAAAGAATTATTCTGTTTAAGGCCAGAGCCTTTGGAGCTGGAGTTATAGGTCCTCTGCGAGAGTTCTGGGATTACAGGAATGCGCAACACTGCTGGAACTCCAGTTTTTGGATTCTGTCTTGGAGAAAGCACCCAGTGCAACCCAGACTGTCCTCAAACTCTCTACACAGCTGAGAATGATCTTGAACTTCTGAGCCTCCTTCTGACCCTTCTCAAGTGATGGAATAAGAATTAAGACATAGCCGGGCGTGGTGGCGCACGCCTTTAATCCCAGCACTTGGGAGGCAGAGGCAGGCGGATCTCTGTGAGTTCGAGGCCAGCCTGGTGTACAAAGCAAGTCCAGGACAGCCAGGGCTGTTACACAGAGAAACCCTGTCTCGAAAAAACCAAAAAAAAAAAAAAAAAAAAAAAAAGAATTAAGACATGAACCCACCATCCTAGATTTATCTATTTCCTTTTTTAGTTTTACTTGTTTTATTTTTAAATGTACTAATGTTTGCCCGCATGAATGTCAAACCCCCTCAAACTGCATCTACAGCTGACTGTGAGTCACACTTGGGTGCTAGGGACAAGGGCCACTGACCACTGACTGAGCTATCTCACCAAGCCCCTTACTTCTATAATTTTAAATGGAAGCTAATTTTTTTTTTTTGGTTTTTTTTTTTTTCGAGACAGGGTTTCTCTGAATATCTCTGGCTGTCCTGGACTCGCTTTGTAGACCAGGCTGGCCTCGAACTCACAAAGATCCGCCTGCCTCTGCCTCCCAAGTGCTGGGATTAAAGGCGTGCGCCACCATGGAAGCTAATTTTTAATACACACTGACACACACACACACACACACACACACACACATATATTTGTGACAGGGTCTCACTAGGTAGTCATTGGTACTCTAGAACTCAATACATAGGCTAAGCTGGCCTTATAGTCATAAAGACTCACCTGGGATTAAAGGCATGTACTATCACATTCAACTGAAATTATTTATTTATTTATTTATTTATTGGCTTTTTAATACAGGGTTTCATCAGGCGTGGTGGCGCATGTCTTTAATCCCAGCACTTAGGAGACAGAAGCAGGCAGATCTTGGTGAGCTCAAGGCCAGCCTGGTCTACAAAGTGAGTCCAGGACAGCCAGGGCTACACAGAGAAACCCTGTCTTGAAAAACAAAAATAAACAAGCAAACAAAGTGTAAAACAGCCAGGTGTGGTGGTGCACAACTTTAATCCCAGCACTTGGGAGGCAAAGACAGGCGGATATCTGTGAGTTCAAGGCCAGCCTGGTCTACAGAGTGAGTTCCAGGACAGCCAAGGCCACAGAGAGAAACCCTGTCTTGAAAAACAAAAACAAAAAGATCTTTCACAGAGATCTACCTGCTTCTGCCTCCCTAGTGCCAATATTAAAGACATGCACCATTCATTACTCCCAGCTGAAATTTAATTTTTATACATTAAAAATATTTTAGGGGCTGGAGAGATGGCTCAGCGGTTAAGAGCACTGGCTGCTCTTCCAGAGGTCATGAGTTCAATTGCCAGCAACCACATGGTGGCTCACAACCATCCATAATGAAATCTGGTGCCCTCTTCTGGCCTGCAGATATACCTGCAGACAGAACACTGTATACATAATAAAATCTTAAAAAAAAAAAAATATTTTAAAGGGTGGAAGGGCGGGATAGGAAGGGGGAATAGGGAGGGGTTTGTTACTGAGATGTAACTTGAAGAAAAAAAAATAAAGTATTTAATATAAAAAAAATATTTTAAAAGTATCCATCTTTACAGGTACCATGTATGTATACATGGCATATATTTGATACGTGTATACATTCTGGTATGTATAAATCAGGTTAAATGTATCTACTCCAACTTGTACCATTTCTTTATCAACATTCAAAACATTTCAAGGCCTTCCTTTAACTTTGGAAAGACATAGTACATTCTCATCCCTACAATCACTCTACTGTGCTGCTCAAAGCTTACTCGGAACCTGTGCCCACCAAGTAACTTCTTCCCCACTCCTCCTCCTTCATTTACCATACAATCCATCATCTATGTTCATTATCACAGGAGCTTAATTTTCAGCTGTTCCATTCTATTGACTAATGTGGGCTCATTATAGCATCTACTTAACAACAACAATAAAAAGATGGCAAATCACACACAAAGTATTTTCTTTCTTAAATTTTTTTTTTTAGAGAACAGGTTTCTCTATGTAACAGCTCTGACAGTCCTGGACTTGCTTGTAGACCAGGCTGGCCTTGAACTCAGATCCACCTATCTCTCCTGCCTGAGTGCTAGGATTAAAGGCATGTACCACCATGCCTAGCTTCACAAAGTATTTTCTAAAACTAAAAAGATTTTTAGTTCTATTTTGTTTATCTGTTTATTTGGGATGGAGGGAAACTGTCACACAGTCTTGTATAGTTGAGGCTGGTTTTGAACTTAAGTAGATCCTTTACTTCCCAAGTGCTAGGATCACAGGTATGTGCTATATATACATATAACCACATCTGGCTATATTATGTCTTAAAGATTTTATTATTTTAAATTATATGTATATATGTGTGTCTGCATGTAGGTGTGTGCAGTTGAGTGCAGGTGCCCTCAGAGATCAGAGATTGGATCCTTCTAGGACAGGGTTCCAAGTGAGCTGTCCAATGTGAATGTCAGGACACCAACTCCCGTCCTCTACAAGAGCAGTATGTGCTCTTACTACGAAGCCATCTTTTTAGCTCCTTTCATCATTGCTATTAATATTTTGCTTTGTTTTGTGATTTTGAGACAGGGTTTCTCTGTGTATCCTTGACTGTCCTGGACTCACTTTGTAGGCCAGGTTGGCCTTGAACTCACAGAGATCCACCTACCTCTACCTAACTAGTGCTGGGATTAAAGGTGTGCACCACCACACCCAGCAATTACAGACAGCTGTGAGCTGCCATGTGGGTGCTGGGATTTGAACCCAGGTCCTTTGGAAGAACAGCCAGTGCTCTTAACTGCTGAGCCATCTCTCTCTCCAGCCCCCTACATTATTTTTTAATCTTCCCTCCACTCACACAACACAAAAGAGAAGCTACTCAAAGAACCATAATTTTTGCTACTGTTCTATTTGTGAAATATACTCCATATTCAGTTTGAGAAAATTCACCTGGCAGTACATTTATGATATACTCACTTTGTAATGTATATTGTATTTCAGAAAAAAGGGTTTTGGTTTTTGAAAGATTCTCACTTTAAGCCCAAGCTGGCCTTGAATTTTTAGTCATTTTGCTTCAGACTTCTGGCTGATGGGATTTAGATGTGTGCCACCACACTGGGTATGAATCTCTTTGGGAATGCACCAATAAAAATATCTCAGTCACGGCTGGAAAAATGGTTCGGTGGATATATGTTCTCGTCAAGCAAGATCGAGTGTGACCCCTAGAACCCACGGTGAAAGAAGAGAACCAACTCAAATAGCTGTACTCTGACCTCACATGTGGGCGTCATACACAGAAAAATAAGGAAGATTAAGGGCTAGTGAGACGGCTCAGCGGGTAAAGATACTTGCACACAAGCCTGGTGACCTAAGTTTGAGTCTACGCAAAGGGGGAAGGAAAGAACTCACCCCATCAAGCTTTCATCTGATCCTTCATCATGGGTGTGTATGCACGCAAGGGTGTATGACGTGCATTTATGAGTGTGGAGGTTATGAGAGAACGGCAGGGCTTCAGTTCTCTTTTTTACCTCCTGGGTAACAGGGATCAAACTCAGCTTGTTAGGCTTGGTGTCGAGTGCCTTTAACCACTGAGCTGTCTTGCTATCCCAGGAAACTTAAAATGAAACAAACAAAAGAAATATATAGTGTATGAGAGTTTTACCTACATGCATGCAGTGCACATGGCAGCCAATCTAGGCCCTCTGCAAGAGCAGCAAATTCTCTTAACCCCTAAGCCATCTCTTCAGCCCCATGGCCTAGAGAACTCTTAACATTTACTTTAGAAACAGCCATGTCAGGAAACTTAGTGAGACCTGGTCTTAAAAAATAAAAATGTTAGCTGAGTGCTCTAATAACAGCACTCGGAAGGCGAGTTCGAAGGCAGCCTGGTCTACAGAGAGTTCCAAGACAGTCAGGGCTACACAGAGAAACTCTTGTTTTGAGAAACTAAAAATAAATAAATAAATACATACATACATGCATACATTCATGAAAATAAATGTTACCAGATATGGTGGGGAACAACTTTAATCTCAACACTTGGGAGGCAGAGGCAGATTGATCTCTGTGAGCTCTAAGCCACCAAGACGACATAGTGAGATTCCATGGGGGGAAGGAGTGAAATGGGGTATAGTTCAGTAGTGGGGTACTTCTCTATCTAGTATTTGGGAAGCCCTGAGCTTGACAGCTAGAACCATAAAAACAGTAACAACAACAATAAAACAAATGGTGCACACCAGAGAGGACTTCCTTTAGTCAAGTTGGGTATGGTTTCCTGGTCTCTTTAGCATTTATAAGTTACTCTTCTGCACCCCTGCTTTTTTTTTTTTTTTTTTTGGTTTTTTGAGACAGGGTTTCTCTGAATATCTCTGGCTGTCCTGGACTCGCTTTGTAGACCAGGCTGGCCTCGAACTCACAAAGATCCGCCTGCCTCTGCCTCCCAAGTGCTGGGATTAAAGGCTTGCGCCACCACCGCCCGGCTCAACCCCTGCGTCTTTTAAGGAGTTCCTACCTTGCTAAGTACTTGGCTTCGGTCAGCAATGTCTATATATATAGCTTCCACATGTTTCCATGTCTCAGGCTCCAGTTTATGCACCTGCAAGAAAATGGGAGCCCACTTGTTAGGCATGTGCAGTTCTGTTAATGACGTGCATCCTTTACCTGAAATGGACATCTAGGAACAGCTCTTCCCATAGTCACTGGTGGAATATTCCTACTAGTAAAGATTTATACAAAGGTTACACATTCACAACCTGAAACTCACTGGGTGAGCTGCCATGATACCACAAGGGGAAAATTCCACACCTGATCTCATATAATGAATGGGTTACTGTTAAATGTAGGTAGGCTAAAAGTGCTCTGCAAAATGCCTCCAAGCTGTGTATATAAAGCATAGAAGCCAGGCGTGGTGGTGTACACCTTTAGTCCCCCAGCACTCAGGAGGCAGAGGCAGGCGGATCTCTGTAACTTCAAGGCCAGCCAGGTCTACAAAGTGACTCCAGGACAGCGGGGCTACACAGAGAAACCCTGTCTCAAAAAACAAAACAAAAAAAATGCATATAAAAGAGAAATGAATTTCTTTTTTTTTTTTTTTTAAGATTTATTTTATTTATTTTATGCATATGAGTGCTGCATGTGCACCTGCATTCCAGAAGAGGGCACCAGATCACATTGTGGATGGTTGTGAGCCACCATGTGGTTGCTGGGAATTGAACTCAGGACCTTTGGGAGAGCATTAGGCAGTGCTCTTAACCGCTGAGCCATCTCTCCAGCCCGAGAAATGAATTTCTTATTTGTATTTGGGTCCCTTCCCCAATATAGCTTATTTGCATACATTCCTATGCAAACATGCCAAATCTAAAGTCTGAAATACTTCTGGCCTCAAGCCTTTCAGATAAGGGCTGCTTAACCTCACAGTTGGGGTACAGAGTTATTCCAAGGCACTGCTGCCTTTTCACAAATTGAACGTACAAAAGGCTAGAGCGAAGAGTCACGCCTCTTCTACCCCATCCCCCAGCCCGACTCCAGTAACAGCGTGTGCGGTCTGTGTGCAGACTTTCCTTTAATGTCAGCAGTAACATAGGTTCGTATCTTGCTCTTTCTAGGTTGGTTTAATTTTTATTCATATGTGTATGTGTGTCTGCAGGAGCCATCAGGGGCCAGAAGAGGGTGTTGGATCCCTTAGCTGGAGATACAGGTGGTTGTAAGCTATCCAATGTGGGTACATGGAACTGAACCCAGGTCCTGAGGAAGAGCAGTTAGGAGAGCTCCTAACTGCTGGGCCTTCTCCCAGCCCCAGCTGTATCTTTTTTTTTTTTCTTTTTCTTTTTCAAAGTTTTGGACATATTTGCTCCCCAACTCCTATTACTACCTTTTACACCCTCCCATCCCTTCCCATTCTACTTTAAGATTATTTTTTCTTCTTTCCTCATCCAGTCCAGCCTGTGTTACCTGGCTAATCTTGGGGATGGAGCCTGCCCTAGTGTGTGGTCAACTTACTGGGGGAGTCACATCTTTAAAGAAAATTAACTCTCTGTGATAGCTATTCTTTCTTCATCTTTCTTCTCTCTCTCTCTTTCTCTCTTTTTGAGACAAGGTTTCTCTGTGTAGCCCTGGCTGTCCTGGACTCACTTTGTAGACCAGGCCAGCCTCGAACTCACAGAGATCCGTCTGCCTCTGCGTCCCGAGTGCTGGGACTAAAGTTGTGCGCCATCACGCCTGGCTTATCATATGATAGCTATTCTTGGTTGTCAACTTGACTACATCTGGAATTAACTAAAACTCAAATGCCTGGGATATTTCTCTCTCTCTCTCTCTCTTTTTTTAAATAATTTTATGGTCACATAAATAATTTTATGTTCTGCATGTTATGTCTGTGTGACAGCGTCAGTTAGTTGTGAGCTGCCACATGGGTGCTGGGAATTGAACCAGGGTCTTCTGGAAAAACAGTCAGTGCTCTTAACGGCTGAGCCATTTCTCCAGCCTGTGTGGGACATTTCTTTTTTTTTCTTTTAAGATTTATTTATTTTTTACATATACATTGTTTTGTTTGCAGGTGTGCCTGAAGGCCAGAAGAGGGCCCCAAATTTCATTATAGATGGTTATGAGCCACGATGTGGTTGCTGGGAATTGAACTCAGGACCTCTGGAAGAGCAGTCAGTGCTCTTAACCTCTGAGCCTTCTCTCCAGCCCGGGGTTATTTCGTTTTTTTTTTTTTTGTTTTTTTTTTTTGGTTTTTTGAGATAGGGTTTCTCTGTGTAGCCCTGGCTGTCCTGGACTCAATTTGTAGACCAGGCTGGCCTCGAACTCGCAAAGATCCGCCTGCCTCTGCCTCCCAAGTGCTGGGATTAAAGGCGTGCGCCACCATTGCCCGGCTCCTCTTAAGTGAAATCATTTGAAGCTGGAAGATCCACCTTAAATGTGGGTCACACCCTATGTCATGAACAACTACTGGATTCTTGGACTTTGGACCACAGCCTGTAAGCCACTTTAATAAGTCCCTTTTTTTTCCTTCTCTTTCAATCTAGATTCATTCTATTTGTTCTGTTCCTTTAGAGAACCCCGACTAATATGTCCTCCCTCTGTCAGTGGTAATCAAAATGCTAACAGCTCTTCAGATAGTGGAGGGATGTTTTTGGTTTTGTTTTGTTTTTAAGACATGAGACCAGGTTCATGTAGCCCTGGGCTATGCAGACCAGGCTGGCCTTAAATTCAGAGATCTGATAGCCTCTACTTCCTGTGTGCCAGAATTAAAGGCATGTGCCATCACACCCGGCTAGTGGTGGGATTTTGTCTGGCTGGAGCTTTCACGGGCCTTGTGCATACTATCAAAATCAATATGAGTTCCTATGTGCATCTACCGTGCCGTGTCTGCAAACACTGATGCTACCAGCCACTTCAGGCTCTGACAATATCTCTACTCTCTCTTCCACCAAGATCACTGAACCTTGTGGGGATATATAATGTGAAGGTCCCTCTTAGGCCTGAGAATGTCACACTATTTTCTTCTCTGCATACTGCGTAATTGGGAGTCTGTGTGTTAACTGGCAGCTGTGAAAGGAGAAGCCTCCCTGAAGAGGGCAGAGAGATGCTCTGATCTGTTGGTATAGTGGTAAGGCATTACGAGTCATTTAATCCCTATGTCCATTTAACAGAGGGACAGTACTAGATTCTCCCAGGGCCTATGACCTGGGCAGCCATCCATTCTAGCATTTTAATATTGTTCACACTGAACAATATATGCAGGATTTTTTTCATCAGTTCCTTTTCAGTTTTGTTTCTGTAGCCTTGGCTATCCTGGAACTCACTATCTAGACCACACCGACCTCCAACGCACCTCCAAGCAGTGATTTACCTCCCTCTGCCTCCAGAGTGCTGGAATCAAAGGCGTGCATCACCAAGCCCAGCTCCCTCCACTTTTTAATGGCTGCATAATTAATATGCCACTGTTTGGCTGCACAATTTACTGGTGTCCCACTAACAGGGTCTTATGTGGTTTGGATTTGTGCTGAATCTCCTTGTATATGTTGTTTCACATGTGAAAGAACAGTCTTACATATGCCTAGATGTAGGATTATAAGTTAAGGGAACATAGTGCTCTTTAAATTTGGAGAAGTACCGCAATTGTGATCCTGGGTACCCGGAACTGCATTTCAGACCAATCCAAGTTCTACAAGAAAGCCCAGCAAAGAATAAGATTCTTTAACTGCATTGTAGGACAGTCTAGAGAAGCCTTCCTAGCCAGGCAGAAAAGAAGCACAGAGAGGACCCTGCAAAGGGAAGAAGAGGTTACAGACAGAGCCTAGAGAGACTCGCCAAAAGCCTGGGACCCTGGGCTCTTGCAAGCTGATACTTACGTTCTCCTGGGTGCCAAGGTCTGGTTTGTGCCAGGTTTCAATTTTAATGAGAAAGTCTTCTTTCATGTACTCATTCTGGAAAAGGGAAAAAAATACCTTAAAGAGCTGGAGAGTTACCACCTCCCATCACTGGGGATTCCAAAGGCCTTGAGCTGTGATCTCCAGCTGGCTTGGTAACAACACTCTCACCTGGGTGGTCACAGAACTAGCTCTGTCTTGCCCATATATACAATCACTCTCTCTTTACAGAGGAAGAAAGTGAAGCTTACAAAGCTTAGGTGACTTGGCCAAGACCACAGAACCATCTCACAGCTAGGCCAAAAACCACATCTGTCTGAGTTTAGAATTCAGTATTTAACCAGTCTTCCATACTACCTTATGTGCATGATGCAAATAGAACCAGCAGCCCACAGTCTCCTAGCTGAGGAAAAGTCTTCATGCTGGCCCCTTTTCCTGCAATGAGCCTTTTGTTGAGGCAAGCCCTTCATGCTAATTTTGTCTCCTTCCCTTGGTGCTCTTAAAAAATTATAACACTTGTTTAAAAAAAAAATCTAGTAAAAGGAGCTACTTGAAAGGAAAAAAAGAGCCCACTGCTCCCTCAGCAGGGGTTAGTTCTGGGGCAGTGACAAGTATTTGGGGATTATGCTGAAGGGCTTGGGGGGAAAGGGGCTGGTTCCAGAACAGTAGCTTGTTGACATCACAATGTTGCCAACGGTCAGTGCTCTCTGGGGTCAACAGATGCCCAAATGAGAAAGGGATGTCACACTCAGGCTGGCTGAACTGAAACTTCTGTATAGCCCTGGGTAGGCGTGACCTGAGGGAACAAGGGAGAGCCTCATTTCACTCTGTACATCTGAGACCAGAGTCAGGTCTGACTTGGCAAAGCCACAAGTCAATGCAGCTTAAAGCCATCAGGCAAGATCCTTGTTAGGACTGAAACAATTGAGCCTCTACAGCCCGAATATCACCCAAGGGGAGCAAGAGAAGAGCCAGAACATCTAGCGCAGGTACACTTTTATTTCTCCTTTCCTTATAAATCACCCATAACTCCAATCCTCCTACCCACTCCTGCCAGAAATACTTACTGTAATAACTGCTCCGAGGCAAGGGCATGGAAAAAAGAAAGGAAGAAAAGAAGGAAGATTAATGGACATAAACAGACTTCCCCACTTTCTACAGCTTTCTCCATAGTGGCCACTAGGCCCCAGCTTGCATTAGGAAACCTCAGTATACCAACTTCCCCTTCCCCAAGTTTACTCAAAGTCCCAAAGGACCAAACCTGGGATTTAATTAAAACAGTGCCTGTATGGACTTCTTAGGTTTCTCTGATAGAACAAGGAAAGGGATGGTCTCTGATCAACTCAAGCTCTGAGGCCCAATCAATCTTCCATGAGAGCATCACTCCGGTGCCCCGATGGCCTGGGGGGCAAAGAGCTGGATGCTCTGAGCCAGGCTGTCTTTTGATGGAGACAGTCTTCCTCACACTGTAACCAAACCTAGCGTGCTCCACACTCCCGCTGCTGTAACGGGATCCTTCAGAAAGCACAGATCAATTATTTATCAGAGAATGACCGCAGCTTCCATGTCACGGGGGAAGATCCCTGCTCTCCACCCGTCACCAGCTCAGTTCATTCTGTACCCCACCCTGCGTATCACTCCAATTTCTGGTAATGCCTACTGCTGTGTTCAGAGTATACAGAGGGCCAACAAACACCAACATTCAAAAAACCAATAAAACAATGAACAACAAAAAAGTAAAACTTAACTCCTGCAATGGAAACAGAAAACTGATAACATAAGGACTGTCAACCACCATCTGCACAAACAGGCCAAAAGATTGTCAGTAATCTCTCCCCAAGCCCAACCAAAGACACTGGAAGCACAGTAAAAAATGCCAGTCTGCAGAGATGTAGCACACTGTCACAGAGACAGCAGCTTCAGGCAGGCCTGCTGTTATGACCATGGCCATTGAGTTTCTCCAGCCAACTACCATATTTGGACTCCACATTCTCTACGACACCCTCTCCTAGTCTGGCCTCTGTACGATACAAGAATCTGCTCCTTAACCAAGCTGGCTGACTCCATCATCACACTGAGTTATTCTAGTTTTAATTTCATTTCCCACATGGAAGATCCCCAAGGGACGGGGGGGGGGGGAACCTCCTGATCAGTAAACAGGAATATCTGGTTTGATCCGTAAGTTTGCATTTCACTGTAACTACAGAGTTTGACATTTGAGATTTTTATATGTTAGTTTGTCAGCCACTGAGAAACAGATCCACTGAATTCTGAAAAAATTGGGTTTCTGAACCCATGAGGGTTAGGACCCTTCTTCTCTTGGCACTTAGTGTCAACTCCAGGGACTAACTTCCCTCAAAGCTTCTACAACCTCACCATTCCCTCCCAAAACCTCTGTATCCATAGCAACCACATGGAAACTGGGGCTTTCCTAATAAGACTAATAAAGTAGTTTATCTTAGAGGGAGTTTTTGATTTTTTTTTTTTGAGACAGGGTTTCTCTGTGTATCATCCCTGGCTGTCCTGGACTCTCTTTGTAGACTAGGCTGCCCTTGAACTCACTGAGATCTGCCTGCCTCTGCCTCCCGAGTGTTAAAATTAAAGGTGTGCACCACCACCACTCAGCCTGTCTTTTATTTTAAAAGAGGTAAAAGACGAACAGGCCTAGGATTCAACATACTCATCTGTATTGAGTGGATTCTACTAGGAAGTTGGCAGAGCTACTAAGAAAGCAGCCCTCCCTCCCCCATCCACTGCCATCACTCCTCTACCTGGAGGATTTGGAAACTATTTTTTTTTTTTTGTCAAGGACTGATGTGTGAACTTACATTTACTGTGTAGAAAACTGCCATGCCAGCTGCAGCACATTCTCCTAAGAGTTACACAGCAGACAGTGGCATCCCTCACTTGGCCCAAGCAGTGCATCCAGAGAGCCATGCTAAGCTTGCCTCAAGCTGACTAAGGTTCTTCCAGGCACGCATGACTCTTAGACATCAAGGAAAGTCACCTTTGTTCCTACACCAGACACAGCCTGCCACACTCCACTGTTTCCTTCTTTATCTGCAGTGCTAGAGAGGCAGGTCCAGGGTCTTGCACTAGTACATAGTTCACCACTGAACCACTCCCAGTCCTGATCTGGACTCTTAGCGGTTGGTCTACAGGGGAGGAATGGGAATGGGAGGGGGTTGAGGTTAAGACAAGGTCTTTCTACATAGACCAGGCTGGCCTTAAACTTAACAGAAATCCAGCTGCCTTTCTCCACGGTGCTAGGATTGCAGGACTGTGCCACCACACCTGGCTCTTGTACACTGCTTTTCAAAAGTATGAATCTAAGCTCAGCATGGTGCTGCAGGCCTACTATCCCAGCACTTAGAAGTTATGAAGCTGGGGCTGGAGAGATGGCTCAGAAGTTAAGAGCACTGGCTGTTCTTCCAAAGGACCCGGGTTCAAATCCTAGTACACACATGGCAGTTCACAGCTGTCTGTAATGGCCGGGCGTGGTGGCATACACCTTTAATCCCAGCACTTGGGAGGTAGAGGCAAGAGGATCTCTGTGAGTTTCAGGCCAGCCTGGTCTACAGAGTGAGTCGAGGACAGCCAGGGCTACACAGAGAAGCCCTGTCTTGAAAAACTAAAAAAAAAAAAAAAAAAAAAAAGTCTTCTTTCAAACACACACACATACACACACACTTCTAAGCAGGTAACAGCTTCCTGTCTAGTGAACAGGGAATAGTGAAATTTGCATTTTCAGTTACAGCAATAAGACTGTCCATCATTGATTGTGTATGTCCTGATACAAGGTCCTTGAATGTGTATAGGGTCATGGAAGACTAGAGAGAGCAATGATTTCAGTCATTCCCAAAGTCCACAAGATAGGGACACACCTGAGTCACATACAGATTACTTGTCTATCCGATACAATCTAGGGAATAAACAGAAAACAGCCAGGTGAGCAGAGGCTGGCAGACCAGAGGCAGATGGCCTGTACCAGGAAACGAAGGCTAGCAGGAGGAAAGAACACTGACCTTGGAGGTGATTCAGTGGACATCTAGGGCTCCCTGGCATGTGAATCAGTGCCAGGATGGGCCCAGGCATGGTTCTGAGGCCAGTGGTCATGGCTCATACCTGTAGACTCACACACATAGGCTGATACAAGTTTAAGGCCAACTGGGTCTATCTAGGGAGTTCTAGGCTGCTGAGCTACAGGCTGAGACCCTCCCTGAGAAAGGAATGGGGGAGGGAGAGAGGAACCTGTTTCTAGATAGTCCCTCAGACCTCAGAATCTTGAAAAGCTGAGTCCAAGCTACTCAGAGGGAATCCCAGAATGTGTTCTAGAATAGAAAGTATCTCTACAGAGCCTCCAATCTTTTTTTCCTTTCCGAAACTCCAGACCAGAGATGATTCTACCCCCAGTTACAGGCTATGTCATTCAGACTTTTTTTTTTTTTGGTCTTTTGAGACAAGGGTTTCTCTGTGTAACCCTGGCTGTTCTGGACTCGCTTTGCAGACCAGGCTGGCCTTGAACTCAGAGATCCACCTGCCTCTACCTCATGAGTGCTAGAATTAAAGGCGTGCACCACCATGTTCAGACCTCTTAAGAGAGACCTCTTCAGAGAGCCAAACATAGTATCTGCCATGCACTCCACACATGCTTCACACTTTGGGAACAGTAGGTATTTCTGAACACTTTGTCACTGAAGAGCGGGCTGGCTTCCTCTACCCTCCACAGTGTTGACAATTCTTTTGCTAACTTTCCTAGTGTCTAGGCCAGCTCTTTTCCAGGCAGGGACATCACTCCACAGGTACTTTCCTACAGCTCCCCCTTTTCCAGAGTACCTGAGCCATCAACTACTTTTTAAGCCAACATAAATACATCATGTTAAAATCAGAAATTTAAGAATCTAACAATAAGGTGGTGGTTTTTAGAAGGTCCCAGTATAGTTACCCCTCAGTACTCATGGGGAGTATAGTTCCTGGAACCTCCCCTAAAATACCTAAATCTGTGGATACCCAAGTCCTCTATATAAAATGAGAGTATCTGTATACAGCCTATTCAATCCTCTTATATATAGTACATCTCTGAATTATAATATCTAAGAGAATGTAAATTGTTATACTTTATTATAGGACTTGATTTGTTTTAAAGTAAAATTTTTATCTTTCTCTCTCACTTTCTTTCTTTCTTTTTTGGTTTCAAGACAAGGCTTCTCTGTGTAACACCCCTGGCTGCCCTGGACTCACTCTGTGGACCAGGCTGGCCTCAAACGCACAGAGATTCACCTGCCTCGGCCTCCCGAGTGCTGGGATTAAAGACGTGGGCCACCAAGTGCAGTGTGTCTCCCAAATATTTTTGATCTGTAGTTTATAAAATCCATGGATGTAGAGTCCACAGACACTGTTGGCCAGATATACAGTCCATGACAGGGTCTATGCTGCTATGTAGATATTAACAAGCAATAAGGAGCCGGGCGGTGGTGGCGCACGCCTTTAATCCCAGCACTTGGGAGGCAGAGGCAGGTGGATCTTTGTGAGTTCGAGGCCAGCCTGATCTACAAAGTGAGTCCAGGACAGCCAGGGCTACACAGAGAAACCCTGTTCGAAAAAACCAAAAAAAAAAAAAAAAGAAGCAATTAAGGAGCTGCAGAGGCGGCTCAGCATCAGGAGTAGTCACGGCCACTGCAGAGGACCTGGATTCAGTCCCCAACATGCATTCGGTAGCGCGACCATTTGTAACCCAGTTCCAGAGGACCCAATGTCCTCTTTTAGCCTTTGCAGGCACCAGGAATGCACATAGTACAAATACATACATGGAGGCAAAACAATATACACATTAAAAAAAAATCAAAAGCAAGTTTTAAAAAATTTAACAATTTCAGTCAGCAAGAAAAATGAGCAGGTAAAATTTCTTTCTTTTTTCCTTTCTTTCTTTTTTTTTTTTTTTAAAGTTTTTTTTGAGACAAGGTTTCTTTGTGTAACAGACCTGGGTGTCCTGGAACTCACTCTGTGGACCAGGCTGACCTTGAACTCACAGAGATCTGCCTGCCTCTGCCTCCCAAGTGCTGGGATTAAAGGTGTGCGCCACCAAGCTGGGCCCTGAGCAGGTAAAATTTCATTGCCACCAAACCTGATAGCTTAAGTTTGTCCCCCAGGATCTGCATAGTGGAAGGAAGGAACTGATTTACAAAACTTATCCATTGACTTCCATATATACACCATCACAGGTATATACACACACAGAGATAAGTAGGCATAATTTAAAAAAATCTAATTAGTGGGATTGGAGAGATGGCTCAGCAGTTAAGAGCACTGACTGCTCTTCCAAAGGACCCGGGTTCAAATCCCAGCAGCTGAGCCAGGCGTGTTGGTGCATGCCTTTAATCCCAGCACTCGGAGGCAGAGGCAGGCGGATCTCTGTGAGTTCGAGCCCATCCTGGTCTACAAAGAGAGTCCAGGACAGCCAGGGCTGTTAGAGAAACCCTATCTCGAAAAACCAAAAAAAAAAAAAAATCAAATCCCAGCACCCACATAGCAGTTCATAGCTGTCTGTAATGGCCAGGTGTGGTGGCGCATGCCTTTAATCCCAGCCCTTGGGAGGCAGAGGCAGGTGGATCTCTGTGAGTTTGAGGTCAGCTTGGTCTCACAGCCAGGGCTTGTTACATAGAGAATCCCTGTCTCAAAAAAAAAAAACCAAAAAAATTTTAAAATTAATTAGTAATCAGCTACATAGTATCTAAAACAAAAAAATAGTAATCATCTAAAAATTCACCTAAAAAATGTTTTTATGCCGGGCGTGGTGGCACACACCATTAATCTCAGCATTTGGTAGGCAGAGGCAGGCGGATCTCTGTGAGTTCAAGGCCAGCCTGGTCTACAAAGTGAGTCCAGGACAGCCAGGGCTACACAGAGAAACCCTGTCTCGAAAAAAAAAAAAAAAGAAAGAAAGAAAAGTTTTTATATGTATACATTAAGTATAAACTCATATAACATCCAAAAGAAGGATAGAAAAAAACACTGCAGTGTTAGTAGTAACTGTGCAGAGATGAAAGAATCATGAGTAATTATATTCTTCTGTTTTTAGCTATTTTCCAAAATATATGCAGTAAGCATTATTTTTGTAATCATTAAAAATAATCAAGAAATCCTGTCTCAAAAAACAAAAACAAACAAACAAAAAAATCAAAATTGCCAAACTGACCCCAGTAAGAGGAGCCTGCCCTGTGCTCTCTCTGGCTTTGACTGCCAGCGCGGCTAAGGGTAAGTACTATGAAAACAGTGACATGCTCCCAAGCCTGAAGGCGTCCCTCACTCCTTCACTGCCTTACTCTGAAAAGCTAAGTGGACACAAAGCCCTGACTCTCACCCTCCCTCCTGCCTCACTGTACTTCTGCCCACTTTGGGACCAAATCTCAGCTTCAGGCAGCCACGCACTCACCGGTTCTGCAGTAAGGGTAGGCATTCCAGGCTTTCTCATGTATATTCAGGGCTCCTTCTGGGGCCAGCATTCGAACAAATGTGGGTACTTTGCTGTAGTGAAAAAGAGGAGATGAACAAAACAATGGAGGCAAGAGAAAGGAGAAGCTTTGCAGGGCAGTGGTCTCCAGCCCACAGCTCCTGCTTTCTCAGTGTCAAAAGTTGACAAGCAAGGTTCCATGATATAAGTTGGCCACCGCGCTTGCGAAGCTTCTCTTTCCTTGACTGGCCAGCACAGACATAGCACCAAAACCTGTCCTGCCAGCTTATGAGGTCCTTGGCTGCCTGCTGCCACTGTCCAGATACAACATTCTCATTCCAGCCTCTCAGAGCCCAGTGGGTGTGAGCCAAGCAGTACAGTCAATATTTGAAAGCACTTATCAGTTTAGGTCTATAGTGAGGCCAGCTGACTAACTCAGAAAGTGGGTTCCGAAGGCTGGGCTCCCTGAGTTTGGAGCCCCAAACTCCAAACTAGGTAGGTATAAAAAGCTAGGTATAGCAGCTCTGGTGACTCCAGTGTTTCGGGGTGGGGACAGAGACAGAGGAATCCTAAAGATCACTTGGCCAGCCAGTCTAACCCATTAGTTCAGTTACAGACCCTGCCTCAAAAAATAAGTTGGGGCTGGAAATAGTAGCACAGTTCTTTAATCCCAGAACTCAGGAGGCAGAGGCAGGTGGATCTCTGTGAGTTTGAGGGCAGCCTGGTCTATATGATGAGCTCTAGGCTAGCCAGGGCTACATCTTTTAGTGAGGCTTTCTTTTAAAAAAAAAAAAAAAAGAGGAAGGCACCCATGTTGACCTCTGACCTCCACCTGTGTGTGCGCGCGCACACACACACATAGGTAGAAATAAGGTATCCAAAACCATCTGGTTTATTTTCTTAAGTTCTCAGGGAACAGGCGGGTCTTCTGGTCATGTGCCTCCCACAATGAGTGTTTTCTTTTCCCTTCCTACTTCTCCCCAGGCCCCTGGTGTTTGACTCCATCTCTTCCTTCCCAGAGTCCCAAGCATCCCACGCTGGCCGGCCTTGAGCTTCTGATCCTCCTGTCTCTACTTCCCAGTATTAGGATTACAAGCACACAGTACCACACTCAGTTATGTAGTGCCAAGGATCAAACCCAGGGTCTGGTACATGCTACTCAAGTGTTCTACCACCTAAGTTACATACATTGTTAAATACAAACAAACAAACAAAAATTTTCACTCCATAGCCCAAGTATGCAGGTTGGTTTTTATCAACTTGACACAAACCTAGACATATCTGGGAAGGAGGACTCTTGATTACCAAAATACCTCAAGAAGACTGGCCTGAGCCGGGCGGTGGTGGCACACGCCTTTAATCCCAGCACTTGGGAGGCAGAGGCAGGCGAATCTTTGTGAGTTCAAGGCCAGCCTGGTCTACAAAGTGAGTCCAGGACAGCCAAGGATACACAGAGAAACCCTGACTCGAAAAACCAAAAAAAAAAAAAAAAAAAAAAAAAAAGAAGACTGGCCTGTAGGAAAGTGTGTAGGGCATTTTTCTTGATTGATGCTTGATGTGGGAGGCCCCAGTTCATAGTGCGTGGTGCCATCCCAGGGCAGGTGGTCTTGGATAGTACAAGAAAGCAGTCTGGGGGGCTGGAGAGATGGCTCAGACTGGCTGCTCTTCCAGAGGTCCTGAATTCGATTTCCAGCACCCACATGGTAGCTCACAACCATCCATACTGAGATCTTCTGCCCTCTTCTGGTATGCAGGGGTACATTCAGATAGAGCACTTGTGTAAAATAAATAAATAATAATAATCTTTTCAAACAAACAGAGCCTCCTGCTCTGACTTCTCTTGATCTCTTGATGACAGATAGATTATAATCCATGAAGTGAAATAAACCCTTTGCTTTCCTCCCCAAATTGCTTTTGGTCATATTGTTTATTACAGAAAAACAAAACAACCACCACCCTGTTACCTTTGAGCTGACTTTGTAGCCAAGGCTGGTCTAAAACCTAGATACTCTTGTCTTAACCTTCAAAGTGCTGGCATTACAGGTGTGCACAATCACACCTGGATAATATTTCTTCTGTTCACTTTTTTCCACTGGTTTTAAAGACTGATTTGTTGTTTTTATGTGTGTGAATATTTTGCCTGCATGAACTTCTGTGCTACATGTATGCCCACCCAGGCCAGAAGAGGGCTTCTGATCCCCCAGAACTAGAGTTACATATGGATATTACATGTGGATGGAGCCACCATGTGGGTGCTAGGAACTGAACCCAAGTCCTCTGCAAAAGCAGCCAGTGTTCTTAGCAACTGAACCATTTCCTCAGCCCTTCTAGTCAGTTCTCAATTCATGTTACAGAACAACATGTATAGAATGTACCTAGTGTTTTGTTTTTTACTACATAAACTCCTTTTTCTTGGTGTGTGCGTGGTACTGGGATCAGAATCTCATACATGCTAGGCAAGTACCCAAGCATCTAGTTTACATCGCAGCTCCATCTTTCTTAGCTTTTAGCTTATATAATCTTCAACAGTCTCTAGCAAATTTATCACTTTTAGTGCCTTGGGCCTAAAGGAAAGAACTAGCCCACAATAGACAACTGACTCTGAGCCCCCAGAGCACACGTGAGGGTCTTTACACACTGATGCACACTCATCCAGGCGATGCTTCTGTGTGCTGGGCCCTGGATACACAGGAACCAAATGGTTCAGAGGCAGACAACTAATGACAGTCCTGAAGAAATGTGTTCTAATACGGTGACCACAGGGACCTCAGGTAGAAGAGAGCAGCAAAAACACAGTGGTGGAGGCACAGGACTCAAGGCAAGCTCCCCAGGGCAGTCAGAACCACATGAACACATGGAGCAGGGGTGTGTAGGATGTCATGAAACAGGATGGGAGTGGGGCAGAAAAGGCTGGGAGAAAGAGAGGAGTTAGTGCAAGGTCAAGGTGGAATGAAAGAGAACATTAGGGATGGAGTCACAAAAGAGCCTGAAAATTAAATGAGGCAGTGGCACCTCATGCCAAGGACAAAGGGAACCTTACAGTTTATAGCTTTCAAGAAGATAGCCCAGATCATGCAACAAAATGCTGGTCATACACAGAAATGGAAGGCAAGAAGACAGTCAGAAGCCGCTATGGCAATCCATAGCGGGGATGAAAAACAATATTGACTTTAGGAGGCAGCAGAACCTCCTTTCCAGAAAGTTGTTTGTTCTCATGAGGGCAGCTACTGATGACCATCAGGACCACCACCCCATTTTTTAAATTAGGTGTTCTGGAGTTAATAATGGTAACAACTCAGGGTCTATATTTTCTTGCACAAAGGAGGCAAGGAAGGCTGCACACTTCTCATATACAGATTTTCTCTCTGCCATTGAGTTCACTGAGTTCAGTGAGCAGACAACAACAGGGAAATCTGTTTAGACCACAGGGCTGCTCTCTCTGCCCCAGCCTTGCCAAGCCTGGGACCCCATGGGTTCACACTGTCCCTTCATCAGAGCAGCAACTACAGGAAACCCAGGATTTCATCATATGAAAATGAATCTGAGTTCAGTTCCATTCTATGACTACGAAATAACATTCAGGTTCATTTTTTGATTTTTTTCAAGACAGGGTTTCTCTGTGTAGTCTTTGCTGTACTGGAACTCACTCTATAGACCAGGCCTTGAACTCATAGAGATCCACCTGCTTCTGCCTCCCAAGTGCTGGGATTAAAGGTGAGCATCACCACCACCCAGCAAATATTTTCTTTTTTTTTAATTTTTATTTATTTTTAATAATGTGTATGCATGCATGTCTGTACACATGGGTGCGGGTGCCCATGTTGGCCAGAAGACATTGGATTGTTGAGAGCTGGAGTTACAGGCATTGTGAACAACCTACTGTGGGTGCTTGGCACCAAATTCAGGTATTCTACAAGAGCAGCATGTGCTGTTAATTGCTGAGCTTTCTCTCCAGCCCGCTGAGTCATTTCTTAAGCAGTTTGGTTGACTTCCATTCAAGCTGGTAGATGCTTACTGCTGGTTAAGGCCCTCTGGGTCAGCTCATGGTCTGTTGTAAAATCATTTTGTTTTGGGGTTAGCAAATATGTGTGGTTTACTATAAATTCCAGTATACAAGTGAGTTCCAAAGTTATCTGAAAATATTGGGCAAAAGACCCAAGTTCCAGTTCCCTCCAAAGCTGCACACACGAGAATACACACACACTTGATGTAACTTTTAAAAAATATTGGAATATTTATTTATATATACATATATACCTTTATATTTATATAGTATATTTATTTATATATACATATATACCTTTATATTTATATAGTATATTTATTTATATATACATATATACCTTTGACCAAAAGAGAAGTACTAAAATTTCTCTGGCATTTGATTTTAAATACTACCTGACCTAACAACTCTACTTTTAACTATACTTACTACAGATTTATTGAGGTAAGGATATCAAAAGATGTATGCAGAAGTTCTGCAGGAGTTATGTATCTGGAAACTACTATCAAATGGATCTCGAGAGGGCTGCTCAAACAGCTTACAGCACATGTACAACAAGCTATGAGCATGTTTGTTTGTTTGTTTTTGATTTTTTCGAGTCAGGGTTTCTGTATGTAGACCTGGTTCTTCTGGAACTCACTCTGTAGACCAGGCTGGCCTTGAACCCAGAGATCCACCTGTCTCTGCCTCCTAAGTGTTAGGATTAAAGGCGTGTGTCACCACAGTTCAGCTACTTTATTTTTTTTCTTTAAATAACAAAAAAGAAAAATCTTTAAATGAACAAAGAAGTTCAGCCCACACCCACTCTGAGAGATGAAGCAGCATGTGCTGCCAGCCAATAACCTGGAGACTCCCAAATATCCAGTGCTACCATGTTCCTCTGCCCAGCCACCTGGGTCACATACCTTTGTAAGTGGTAGATCTTGTGTGTGTACTGGCCTTTCTCACCATCATCCTTCTCATAGGGCTCGTTCACCAGGACCTCCACACCTTCCCCACCACCAGTTTCATTTTTACTGGCTTCAGCCACAGAGTACAGCTGCCCCACTTGATACTAAAGAACCAAAGAGACAAGCATTATTTGCAACAGTTACACATAGCACAACTGTAACTGTAGTCCAGCAGTACTTGTCAAAAATCTTCCCAAAGCAATGGAGAACTCTGTGGGATCTTGAACTTATTTTTGCTTTTTTTTTTTTACTTCTTCCCCCCCCCCCCCCCGCACATCCCATCACCCCACCCCTGGTGCTAAGGATTGAATCCAGAGCCTTAAGCATGCTAGGCTGTTGGGTAAGTGCTCAACCACTGAGCTATATCCTCAACCCTTTTGTTCTGTTTCGTTTTCTTGCATCAACTTTCCAAATACCTGGGATTGCAGGCTCCCTCTAACCATCAGAAGTATTCAATTTAATCTTCCCACTTTTACAAACCCATGAGTTTAAAGAGAGCATATTCGATACTTGAATCTCATAGCACCAGCCAGAAAACATTATACAGTCCAGAATCTCCTTGGGCTTGGATCCTGCTCTGGTATCAGACCCCAAAGCAGAGTCTCAGTTAGTTACTGAAAATCTCTCTATCTCACTGACCTCAGCAGACCCTAAAGCTAAGCATGGCATCTCATACTTGTAATGGCAGCACTCAGGAGGCTGGGGTAGGAGGACTGCCATGAGTATGATGCCAGCTTGGGCGACAGTGAGTTCTAGGGTATCTTTGGCTTCAGTGTGAGACCCAGGGTCAAAAAAACAGAACAAGCTGGGCTGGGGTGGCACAGGCCTTTAAACCTAGTACTCGGGAGGCAGAGGCAGGCAGATCTCTTAGTTCGAGGTCAGCCTGACATACAGAGTGAGTTCCAGGACAGCCAGGGCTACACAGAGAAACCCTGTCTCAAAAGACTCAACCAAGTCAGCCGTTGACAGCGCACACCTTTAATTCCAGCACTCGGGAGGCAGAACTTGAACTCTGTGAGTTCAAGGCTACCTGGAACAAAGGGAGTCCAGGACAGCCAGGGCTATTACAGAGAAACCCTGTCTGGGGAAAAAACAAAAAACAATCAACCAAAACAAAACAACAAAAATAAAAATAAAGCCGGGCGGTGGTGGCGCACGCCTTTAATCCCAGCACTTGGGAGGCAGAGGCAGGCGGATCTTTGTGAGTTCGAGGCCAGCCTGGTCTACAAAGCGAGTCCAGGACAGCCAGAGATATTCAGAGAAACCCTGTCTCGAAAAACCAAAAAAATAAATAAATAAATAAATAAATAAAAATAAAAATGATCAGAAACTAAGATTTGACTTCCTGTCAAAGAAAGCTATCCAGTGCTATGTATCCCCCAATCTCAAGCAAAAAATGGCTCAGTCCACTTGCTTTTTCTCCTGTGGGACTTTTCCTCACCCTCAGAATCTCTCAAACCAGACCTGTCCAGACAGTCCCCATCCGAGGTGGGCTGAAGCCGCCCCTGCCCCCGCCTCACAGATCACTTCCCCAGGCTGTGCTGGTTGCATCTGTCCGCCTCGGCCTTGGCAGCTGCTAGATGGTAAAAGCCTGGTTTTCCTTTATTTGGGTCACATGTCACCCTATCAAGTCACTGCCTCCTCTGACCCCTTCACAGCAGTCTGATGTAGAACTGATGACTTAAGACAGTGTCGGGCCACCTCACCCACCTAAGAGAAGTTATCTGGAGAGGAAAAACATGACAAGGATTCTGGGCGTGGTGGCCTGTAATCCTGGCAGTTGGGAGGCAGAACAGGTAGATCTGTGAGTTCAAGACCAGCCTGGTCAACATAATAAATTCTAGGACAGTCAGGGCTAAATAGTGAGCTCATGTTTCAAAAACAAAACAAAAACAAAGAAAATGGCCAGGCATAGTGGCCCACACTTTTAATCCCAACACTTGGGAGGCAAAGGCAGGTGGATCTCTGTGAGTTCAAGGCCAGCCTGGTCTACAGAGTGAGTCCAGTACAGCCAAGGCTACATAGAGAAACCCTGTCTCAAAAAACCTTTAAAGATGCCGGGTGGTGGTGGCGCACGCCTTTAACCCCAGCACTTGGGAGGCAGAGGCAGGCGGATCTTTGTGAGTTCGAGGCCAGCCTGGTCTACAAAGCGAGTCCAGGACAGCCAGAGATATTCAGAGAAACCCTGTCTCGAAAAACCAAAAAAAAAAAAAAAAAAAAACCTTTAAAGAAAAAAAAAGAGAGAAAATAAACAGTGCAGAGAAAACGAGAAGAAGCAGAGCAGGAGAGCACATCTATTCCAAAGATGCATCTTCCTCTCGGCTACCAGAGCCACAAAGGCAAGGACAAGGCAGACAAGAACTTAGTTACACAACCTGCTAGGGGTGAACAAAGCTTTCCTTGCCCTCTACATCCTCCCCTGAATCCTGGTACCCCAGGGGTAAGACTAGGGGTGTTCTCTCTCTGAGATTAAAGTTGAGTGGCTGTACCTCTGACATCTGCCACTGACACCACCACAAGGCACTCTGCTGCCAGCAAGAGCTCCCAGCCTGCTGTCACACCTGGAAGCTTTCTCTGCCTCAGCCCCCTCAGCTCTTCCAGGAAACTGCTGGGTGGCACATCTGAAGGGTAAAGTGGTTGACCAGGACACTTGACTGCTTACCACCAAGCCTAAAGCCCAAGTTTCCCAAGCAAAAGCCCAGCACAGAATGCCAAGGAAAGGCAAGTGATCAAGGCTCAGTTAATCCCATCAAGAGAAACATCTGAGAGGTTGAGAACCAGTTACTTCAATTTTGCTAATCCTAAGCAATACCAGTGCTGCTTTGGTGCCTCATGGTCCCCCCACTACCCCTTGTACCCTCCCAGTCCTACCACCTGCTAAGGCACACTTGAAACCCATAACAAATGGGTCAGGGTTTGGCTGAGCCAGGGTTTCCTTCACAAGAAGCAGCAGGAGCTCAGCTCTGGAGAAGAGTCACAAGGACACTGAACGACTGACTCAGCAAACCCTAAAGGGCAGGCTGGGGAGAGGGCCTGTGGGCCGGACTAGCTGCAGCTTGTTAGTAGTGCTCCTTGTGGAGGGGCCCTAGGCCAGCAAGACCATGGTCTTCAGGGATTCCCTTCAGAAGCAGGAAATCAGAGGGCAGCCTCTAAGAGGATCAGTCTGAGAGCTGGCCTCTTCCCCTTTAATCTCTCTTGATATTCTGATCCTTTAATCCCAATGAGACAAGTGAGGCAGTTTTGTTAATCCAAAGAGGTAAGAAGATAGATCTGTACAGAGCACAAGTGAGAGTCAGAAAGTTCCCTTCAGCACAGTCGTTCTGCATCCAGGGAAGGCCACCAGACTCAAGATGGGGTGACAGTAAAGGTGGGGGTCAGACCACAAAAGCAGATAAGGAGCCCCAAGGAGACCAGGACAATGTTATCTTGCCCTTGAGAGTCCCCTTGTCCCATTGACTCAGTCACTCAGTGAAGCAAAACAGACTTGGATAGTCAATGAGTAGGAACAAGGCAGATGAAATTCGAAGCAGAAACACTGAACGACACACATACTGAAAAAGCAGTACAGCTGGGTGCAAGAGGGACACACCTGTAATCCCAGCACACAGGAGGCTGAACCAAAAGGACTGCCATGAATAGGTTTAAGGACACCGTGGGCCACGTACAGAGCATCAGGCTAGCCAAGGATATATAGTAAGACTCTGATTCAAAAGCAAACAAACAACAAACAAAACAGGCAAGAAAAACAGTACCCTGTTGACCCACCCACACAGCTCTGTCAGGTCAGGATCCATGATGCCCTGAGTCTACCCAGTCCACAGGAGGTGGTCCAGGAACCACTGGTGGACACACCCATGTCAAACAGTCAGGGCTTTCTTGCTCTGCCACAGGATGCCTGGAAACCCAAGGTAGTGTTACACTAAAGACTCTCGCCAAACAAGCTAATTCTGGCCCCAAATATCGACTCAGGCCAGCAGGATAATTATAAATCTATGGCCTTCTCCTTTCCTTTTTTTTCTCTCCAAATCAGAAGCTCCAAGGGACTCAAGTCATGTTCTCCAGAGGGAATCTACCAGTCACATGATGCTGACTGTTCTCAGGGGTAACTGACAGAGGCTCTAAGAGGGCTGTTCCTTCTTTCTTCTTCACTCCCCCCATTCTAGAATTTTCTGATTATCCGGAACTAAGGTTCAAGCTGCTGATAAAGCAGCTTCACCCCTACAGTCCTGCTGTTTTCCTGTCAATGTTTTCTTGCTGAGAACAGGTTAACCAGCAGCACAGACAGCTGAACCTACACCAGCCCACACTTCACTTTCCAAGCTTTGGCTGGGCCCAGGCTCTGAATGCCCTGCCCTGCCCCGCCACTTCCTCCATGCTGCAAAAAAAAACACCACAAGCTAAAACTGCCAGCTGAGGACGCTCTCAAGGTGAGTGCTTCCCTTTCCTTCCAGCTGTGGGCCCGCCCACCAGGAGAGGCCAGAGCAGCAGAGGGGAGCTCCCAGACAATTCTGGGACTCCTATTCTGCAGCACTCTAACAGCCTCAGCCTTTGGCCCATCAAGAGATTCCATCTGGCCGGGCAGTGGTGGCACACAGTGGTGGCTACACAGTAAGATCTTGTCTTAAAAAAAAAAAAAAAAGGGGCCGGGCGGTGGTGGCGCACGCCTTTAATCCCAGCACTTGGGAGGCAGAGACAGGCGGATCTTTGCGAGTTCGAGGTCAGCCTGGTCTACAAATTGAGTCCAGGACAGCCAGGGCTACACAGAGAAACCCCCTGTCTCGAAAAACCAAAAAAAAAAAAAAAAAAAGTTAAAAAAAAGAGATTCCATCTGACCCTCTGTACCTGAAATACCACACCCCTGAGGAACTTCTTTTTCTTTCTTTCTTTCTTCTTCTTTTTTTTTTTTTTTTTTGGTTTTTCGAGACAGGGTTTCTATTCTGTGTAGCCCTGGCTGTCCTGGAACTTGCTTTGTAGACCTCAAACTCACAGAGATCTGCCTGTCTGTGCCATAAGCAGAGGGTGAATGATGCCACTCCAGGCTTGAGGGAAGGCTTTCTGACTGGGGGTGGGGGAGGAGATGACCCCGTACAGCAGAAAGACAGCCATCAGACCACCTAACTTTCAAGGTGAGGACCACAGTGGCTTTCTGTTAGAAAATCATGTTACTTGCCCTTTTTTTCCCCTAAGGACAGGTTCTCACTACGTAGTAGCCCTGGCAAGCCTGGAACTCCCTATGTGTAATAAGATGGCCTTGAATTTGCTTGCTATTTTATATAACGATAGCAAGGCCCTCAAAGGAAGTGGATTGACTCTCACAAAGCTAATACTCAGGCACTTGGTTTACAGGACCCAGGTGTGTCTCAGGTGGCTCAATGTATCACAGCCTCTCTCTAGCCATTTTCTTTTTTCCTTAGGTTCCTCATGTATGTACATGTATATACGTGTGTTGTCTATCTCTTCCATCCTCTCCACCATTTGCTTATTGATTTTGTTTTTCTTTCCTTTTATTTTTTTTTTAATTTTGGTTTTTTCAAGACAGGGTTTCTCTGAATATCTCTGGCTGTCCTGGACTCGCTTTGTAGACCAGGCGGGCCTCGAACTCACAAAGATACGCCTGCCTCTGCCTCCCAAGTGCTGGGATTAAAGGCGTGCGCCACCACCGCCCGGCCCCCTTTTTTTTTTTTTTTTTAAGACAAGATCTTACTGTGTAGCCCTGGCTAGCCTAGAACTTGCCATGTAGACCAGCCTGGCATTAAACTCACAGAGATCCACAGCTTCTGTCTTCTGAGTGCTGGGACTAAAGGAATAAGGCATGGGCCACCACATCCAGCTTCTTTGTCATGGTTTTGAGACAGAGTATCCCTCTGTAGCCCAGGCTATCCTGAAGCTCACTTTGTAGCTCAGCTTCAATCATCCTGCCTCAGCCTCCCAAGTGTCAGGATCAGAAATGTGAGCTAAACCTGGGGTGGTGGTGAAAGCCTTTAGTCCCAGCACTTGGGAGGCAGATCTCTGAGTACAAGGCCAGCCTGGTCTACAAAGTGAGTTCCAGGACAGCCAGGACTACACAGAGAAACTCTGTCTTGAAAAACCAAAAAAAAAAAAGCAAAGCTCTGGGCTCTCTGGCCTGCTTTCATTTCTCAGGGGGCTGTCTCCTGTGGAGCACAGGGTTCCCATTGGTCCTACAGCAAAAAGAGATGGAACCACAACTAGGGGGTTCAGGCCACCCTTCATTTTGCTGGAAGCTGGGGTGGGGCTGTGGATTCAGACAAAAGTCAAGAACAAGCTTAGCCAGGAAGGGAGAATAGAGGAAGTTCAGAAAAAGGGTGGGACGAGGGAGGTTCTGTGACAGTTTTCTCTATCCAAGAGACAGCTCTGAGTCAGCATGGCCTAAGAACCTTCTTCCTGTGGCAACCAACTACTGCTGCCAGATCCACATGCACAGGGCTGTGAGACCGAGGAACCATAAAAGGACGAAGGGTAAGCCAAGCCCGTTTGTCATCCTCTGCCCTCCGTAAAAGGAGGGTTCTGTGCCTTGGTTTTCACAGCAGCCACCTAGCGCACGGCTGGGGACTCAGAGATTTCTGGCCTTGCTGGTTTGCATCATGGCCAGAGACCACCAATCACCAGAGAGCACTACCCCCAGCCCGCTGGTCATGCACCCACACATGCACACACTGCAACTATTCAATAACATGCCCGAACAGTCCAGGCCAGCAGGGGAAGGGCCGTTTAGTCTCTACTCAAAGCTTGAGGCTGGTTGTGCCTAGGTACCCAGATTCACTGCAGATATGGACATGCCCTCCTAGCAGAGCAGCACCAGGGATACTTGCACGGACCCTTGATTATCTATATTAGAACAAAAATGAAAGCTACACGAACTGTGGCCACTCCCAGCCCAACTGGGATGTTCACAAGAACTTGAACAACTGTGGGTGACATGAGGGAAAAAAAGGGGGGGACTTACCTCATCTACAGACACAGGCAGGATGACTCGACTATGAGAGAGGAAAAGAGAACATCAATTCCAGGCTCAACATCCAACCCTTTACTCACTGACAAAAGCCCAGGGAATGACACTCTGACTGCCTCAAGGTAGGGACCCCATGGCTTTCTGTATTCCCATTTGGAACCCTGTGATCCAGAGCAAATTTGAATTCCCCACCAACTCCTTTGTAGGCCACTCACTCACATCTTTCTCTCCCATTCCCTCAACCATCTCTTCCCCAACAAGATTTGTTAATATGTCTAGTAAAACAGAGAACCTAATAGAGAAGGCTCATCAGAAGAGGATTCAGAACCAAAGAATGTGGCCCTGGGAATGTGCATCAGTGGGCCCAACCTCCCAACATTAGCTCTCATGGCCAAAGGCTATAAAGAGCAATTCCCTGGAGGCATAAGCACTCCCACCACCAATCCTGCACCCCTGCTCTCCACAGGATGTTACAGTACAAGCTCCAACATACAGCTCTAAAAGAGGATATCCAGCTCTGACCTCCAGGAGCTATCCAAAGGCACCCCAACCCATCACTTTCTTTCCTCCATTTTGACCACCTCCAATTGTTGGAGGTACCACAAATAAGCTGATGGAGAAATCATGGTCAGCAAAGTCCTCAAGAGAGTCCTCACAGAGAACTGAGAGGACCAGAGGCACTTCTCCAGGTGGCTTGCATGTGAAACAGACCAGTGGCTAACCCCTTTAACATCACAGAGCTGAGAGGAAAGGCTTTGACTGGACTCAAAAGTCAAGCCACCCAGCACTGAAGAGGCAGAGGCAGATGGTCTCTGTGCATTTGAGGCTAGCCTGGTCTACATAGTGAGTCCCGCCAGCCAGAGTTACATAGTAAGACCTGTTTTTTGTTTGTTTTGTAAAAAAAAAAAAAAAAAAAAAAAAGACAAATGGAAACCAGCAGTAGTGTTGCACCCCTTTAATTCCAGCATCAGGAGGCAGAAGTAGATAGAACTCTGAGTTTGAGGCCAGCCTGGTCTACAGAGTGAGTTTCAGGACAGCCAGGGCTACACAGAGACATGATTTTTGTCTCAAAGTAAATAAAACAAACAAACAAAAAGACACAAGAGGTAAAGCTGTGTCTCAGAGCCGTGCTGGGATCTGCTGGGCCCTCTGCGCCTCATGTGTTTGCTTAGTGAACCATGAGCGTATGTCACCCTTCTTATGCAGAGGTTCAAGCAAGGCTTTTTCCTCCAAACTGCGAGACAGCTTGCTATTCCCTCGTCCACAAAGTTCTCCCAGGCAGCAAGAAAATACATGGTGAGGCCTAAGGAAAACATCACAGTAACAGCCAAGCATCAAGCAAAAAAAAAAAAAAAAAAAGCAGCAGGAAAAATAAAATGGGCTCCAAGTCTTTACTGCCTGTTAACTCCCTTCCTCCAGAAAGACTCGAGTAACGTAAATCCTCCCATTAGAAAAAGCCAACAGTGCAGAGAAGTTTTCAACTTAGAAGGCAGAATTTCTGCACCCTCAGAAGAAACTTCCTAGAAAACAATACACCTTTTATCTTCATGAACACAGCAAAAATCACATTGAAGAAATTGCAGAAATAAAATCAGGGAAAATCCTGTTGGAGGAAGAGTCAGAAAAAGCAACAGGGACAAATTTCCGATCCAAGCCCCACTTCAGGGCACACTAGCACTGGCCAGTGCCTTCAAGGATGCTCTGGGACGCCTTCCATCCACACACCTAGACATTTCTTTGTTCCTTTGGAACAAAACGACCTGGGCAGCCAGAGGGGACAATTAGAAAGGATAGGGCCACAGAGGCCAGGCTGGGCCCAGACCTGAGCCATGCTCACCATGCCATGACCTTCACTTGCACCCTCAGAGCTGCAGCACCACAACCACAGCCAACCATCTTGATGCCCCATCTCCCATCCTGTCCCTCACTCAGGGACGCATACACAGAGCAAAAGTCCATCAGGGAGGAAATACAGATGCCCAGCAGGTTCTGCATCGCAGGCACCCATAGGCCTTTCCTGGCAGACTTAAAGTGGGGAGAACAAAGAATGGGAAAGGAATGCCTGCCTCCCAAATTCACTTCATCTCTTCAGAAGGTCCTTGTTTCCCCAGCCTGACCTTTTCAAAACTACACATTTCTACAGACTGCAGGATTCATGTGGGAATTTTTTTTTTAATCTGAAAAGTGAGAAGAGTTCATTCGTTTGGACACTGAGGATTAAAATGCAAAGTGCAAGCCGGGCGGTGGTGGCGCACGCCTTTAATCCCAGCACTTGGGAGGCAGAGGCAGGCGGATCACTGTGAGTTTGAGGCCAGCCTGGTCTACAAAGTGAGTCCAGGACAGCCAAGGATACACAGAGAAACCCTGTCTCGAAAAACCAAAAAAAAAAAAAAAAATGCAAAGTGCAGCATGCTCTCCTTGGAGGATGTTGGCACTGGAGCATTCTCATTCTCCACCATATACAGTTAGTTCTCAGCGCTGGCTGGATTAACATCAGACTAGATATCAGGAGGCCGTGGGAGCCTCTAAATACTGTTCTTCACAAAAGAGTCAAGGAGGGATGACACCTGGCTCTCTGGTTCATTTGTCATTCAAACTGCACATTATGTCTTCAACATCTTAAACACCTCCAAGTAGCAAATCCCGTGGGGATGGACATAGTGCCTTCACTGACAGGGCAGAAAGGCACACTTGCTTGGTCACTAAGTTTCAAAAGTTTCTCTCTACTTGGACATTTACCATATCTGAACTTCTAGGGCTTAGGAACCTATGCCGTCCACTTACTCTCCCCACCAGGAAAGCTTAGCTTCACCATAAAGTTTACACACACAGCCAGTCTCTTCTGGGAGGAGAGTAGAAAGTCCTGGGATGTTCACTTGAAACCACGATCCTCAGGAATGGGTCACACTGTCTGGAAGATTTAGCAATCCAAACAGCCCCACTTGTCAGCCAAGCCCCTGAGGTTTCAGGAGCAAACGTTTATCTCCTTGCAAGCCCTGCCCACCCCCCAAATTTACAGCTCCTCAGCCCAAAAATATTTGTGGGACCTCCTCAATTCCTCCAAGCAATTTCCTCATCTCTTTGCACCAACACTCAGAATCCCCTAAGACTGGCTGTCCCTGTCTTGGTCCCCACCAGCTACATTAGCAGGCATATTCTTTTTTTTTTTTTTTTTTTTTGGTTTTTTGAGACAGGGTTTCTCTGTGTAATAGCCCTGGCTTTCCTGGACTCACTTTGTAGACCAGGCTGGCCTCGAACTCACAGAGATCCGCCTGCCTCTGCCTCCCGAGTGCTGGGATTAAAGGCGTGTGCCACCACCGCCCGGCAGCATATTCATTCTTACACCATCTTCCTGGATGGTCTTGGGCCTCACTAACTTCCTGCCCTTCTCTGTCACTGAAACTCTTCCTCCATATCACTTCTGAACCTGCCCAGTTTTTTGTAGACTCTTCATTCAAGTGTTGCCAAGTCCTAAGCAGGCATCCTCAGCTTCTTCCAAAAGCCTCCTCATCTGCACCTACTATTTGGGTACCATGCCACTTCAGCCATCCCCACCCCAGCCCTATCATCTTAGCTCCCTAAGCTCTTTCTCCCATCCCATCATCCAAGCCTGGCCCTGACTGAAGTCCTTTTTTTGCAACCAATTATTACAATCCTTCCTCTGCTGCCTAAGGCGGCCACTGTCCATGCCCCAGGTTCCGCCTCAGCACTCCTCCCCACCACCTCAACTCCATTCCAGGAGCTACCTTATCTGATCTTCCCTGTCCCTTAGATAGTTCAGCCTCAAACCCCTCCCTACCGTCAGCCAACTCACCCACCGGTGCTGCCTGTCCTTGTCCCACTGCTCCTTAGTCCCTTACACAACTCCTCAGTCCTTTGGGCAGTTCTGCCTGCCCCTTCATCCCCCAGCGCCCACTATCGGGCCACAACACATCCAGCGCTCTCCATTCCCAGGGCCCCTCCTCATGCCTCCTCTGGCTCTCCCTGTTCCCTTGACCCCTCCTCAGGCCCTGTCCGGCCCGCACCGGTTCTCGGCCTCCTCTCTGGCCTATTCGATCACACCTCAGGTGCTGTCTGTCACCTTCTGGCCCCTCCGGCCCCACCTAAGGCCCCGTCCAGCCTCAGCTGTCCCCTCCGCCCCTGCTGGGAGGCCCAACAGCCTCATCCGGTGTTCTCCATCTCCCGGCAGGCGATCTGCCTTCGCAGCCGTCATCCCGACCCTCCCTTCCGCCTCGCTTCCGCACTGCCGACCCGACACTCACTACTCCTTGAGCAGCACCATGTCGCTTCGCGGCTCGGCGGCTGCTAGCTGCCAGCCCGGCCTCCTGCCCGCTTCCCGGCGGCCGCTCTCCCGGTGGCCCGGCCTGGCCCGGCTGCCTGTGCGCCCTCGTCGTGGTCTGCTCTGTCCCCGCTGCTCCAGCTGCGGTCGACGCGCGGGCTCCTGCCACCCTGCCCCGGCCTGGCCACCTCTCGCGCCTCTGCCGACGCCGCCCGGAGCTCCGGTTCCGCAGCGCCGCGCGGGGGCGGGGCGTCTCTGCGGCAACCAGAGCGTCAGACGCAGGAGTGCGCGCTGACCTCACGCCGTAGCGGCCTTCCCGGGCCCGCCCCTCCACCCTTAAATGGGCCGTGGCTCCGGATCCGTGTCGGCAACCGAGTTGGCCCCCGAGCCAGCTGTGCCTTCGGAAGTAAAGAGACGTGTCTGGTGTGAACGCTCTTGTGCATCAGGAGCTGTTGCGCCTGTATGGCTGGACTTCGCTGGTGGGTGTGTTGAGAGCCAAGCGTGTCCAAAGTAAAATGAGGGAAGTGAAGATTTAGTTCAGGCACGAAGCACCTGCCTAATTTGGATGCACCAAAACACCAAACAAAAATGTGTATACACGTTCTCTAAATACTTGATTCCACAACTCCACCAGAAAGGTACTGATACTGTCCTCATTTACAAGTAAGAAGGCGGCAGAAGTTGGATGTCTGAATAGCTCATCATAGCTGAGATTTGATTCTCCTCCCCCTCCCCCAAGCAGGGTCTCACTACGCAGCCCTGGCCGTCCTGGACTCGCTCTGTAGACCAGGCTGGCCTCAAACTCACAGAGGTCCACCTGCCTCTGGCTTCTGAGTGCTGGGTGTTGCTGAGATTCTAACTTAGTATCTTAGAGTCTTCTCATGCATCCAATAAACATTGGCTGAGGGTTGGCCTTGTACCAGAGCTTGTGCTAGCCTGGATAGAGAGAGCAAGACTGGTACTATCTTGCCCATAGGGAGCAGGAGAAAAAATGGAGGGAAGGCAAGTGATGGCTGAAGGCTACAGGCAATTAATTAGAATGAAAGGGATTGCCAGGCCAAGTAGTACAGGCCTGTAATCCTAGCTATCTGGGAGCTGAGACAGATGGAAAGTTCAAAGTCTGCCTGAACAACTTAGGAAGCCACTGTCTCATAAAAGGTAAGGAGAGGCCGGGCGGTGGTGGCGCACGCCTTTAATCCCAGCACTTGGGAGGCAGAGGCAGGCGGATCTTTGTGAGTTCGAGGCCAGCCTGGTCTACAAAGTGAGTCCAGGACAGCCAAGGATACACAGAGAAACCCTGTCTCGAAAAACCAAAAAAAAAAAAAAAAAAAAAGGTAAGGAGAGGCTGGGATACTGCTCATCAGTGGTAGAGCACTTGTCTAGTATGCAGGCACCCTAGGTTCAATCTTTGAACCACAGAAAGAAAAGAAAAGGGAAGCAAGCCAGTACGCTGTGAGGATCGAAAGTTGGGCTTGATGGAGTTACACCACAGGGCACCTGGTGTGTGTGAGGGACGGCATCCCACACGACAACAGCTGCAAGATGCTGGGCAGAGACACAGCAGATAGTGTACACAGGTATGTAAAGGCTGTGGTCAAGAAGGAGAACAGAGTGCATTTGAGGACTTGTCCTAGCGTGGTGGTTTCTGCTGCTGTGATAAACTATGACCAAAGGTAACTAGGGGAGGAAAGGGTTTATTACATCTTTGAGGTTGGAGTCCATTACCAAAGAAAAACAAGGTGGGAACCTGGAGAAAGGAACTGAACCAGAGGCTATGGAGGAGTGCTGCTTACTGGCTTGCTCAGCCAGCTTTCTTGTGCAACCCAGGACCACCTGCCCAGACACTGGATCTGCTGCCCAGGGTGAGCTGTGCCCTCCCACATCAGTCACTAATCTAGAAATGCCCCCACAGGCTTGTCCACAGGCAAATCTGATGGGAACATTTTCTCAATTGAGGTTCACTCTTCACAGATGATCCTAGCTTGTGTCAAGCCGGCAAAAAAGCTGAGCAGCACAGGCCTAGAAGAGATAACTGGAGCCTTGGATTTGGAGGCTGAAGTACTGGGAAGGGCTAGGTTCCTGCTGGGTGATGATAATGTGGGCTACAGGCCAAGGGTGGGCACTCAGGCTTGTCAGCAGTGATTTGCGATCTATGGTATGAATTTCTCTCTGAATGTTGGGGACAGGGAGGGAAGAAGAGAGGGGCTGGATGGGGCCAAACATGGGCAGGGACACCAGTGAGGAGGCAGCTGTGTAAGTCCCGGGTAGAAAAAAAACAAAATCAGCAGGACTTGTTGCCAAATTGACCAAGAAGGCAACAGGACAGAACAAGGGAGGAAGTGAGAAAAGCAGACAGGGTTTCAGGCCTGGAGACTGAGTGTGCAGTACTGAACTCGGAACATAAGAAAGGGGTTGGCAAACAGGTGGGACCCACTGAGAAGGGGCACTTGAAGGGTATCTGGATGCAGTAATGAGAGAACTACCCAAGAAGTGTAACTCACAAACAAACTGGGGAGCAGGTGGCCCCACCGCTACCCAGCTGTGACCAGTCACCAGGGCTGTTCTGTTGTGTTCTGTTTTGGTTTTGGTTTTTTGAGACAGGGTTTTTCCATGTTTCCCTGGCTTTCCTGGACTCACTTTGTAGACTAGGCTGGCCTCAAAGTCACAGAGATGCAGCTGCTTCTGCCTCCCGAGTGCTGGGAACCAGGCTGTTCTAAGTGTTACACGAATTGGCCATTCATTCATCAAACTCTAGAGTGAGCAGGTGTAGCTCTAGAAATCCAAGGCAAAGACTCCGAAAGATAGCTAAAATTGAGGGAGTGGCCTGCTCCCTAGTCCCCCAGGCCTCCAGCACAGGCCTTTTTCTTCTCCACAGTATCAATGGATAGTTGTCTAGAAAATGCTGGCTCTCTCCAGGAAGTAACCAGATCCTGCCCCCCTGGGAACTTACAGTCTAGTTAAGGAGACTACATTTACTCATTCACTCAATAAATATTGATTGAGCACCTGGCCCTGTCCTAGGTCTTTTTCTAGACACTTAAGACACAAGGGATGACCAAGCAAACAAGATCCGTCCCTTGTTGAATGGAGGGAAGCACAATACAAACGTACAGAAGTGACTTTTAGAAGACACCAGTGTGACTGGGAAGACTGTGACAGAGAAATTGGTTCTACTTAGTGGATGAAGACTGAAGCATGAGGCTGGCGTGCTATGGTGAACACTAGGGGAACTAAAGCCACAAAACGCCAAGGCTGGAGACATAGTTCCCCTGGCAAAATGCTTCCCTGGCACTCTGGCAGAATGCTTTCCCAGCACTTGAAAAGTCCTGAGTTCAAATCCCAGTACCGCATAAACCAGGTCTGGTAGCTCATGCCAGTAATCCCAAGACTTCTGAGGTACAGACAGGAAGTTTAAGGTCATCCTCAGCTACCCATTCAGTTTGAAGCTAGCCTAGCTATAAAAGACCCTGCCCCCCCCCAATAAAAAACAAAATCTAAAGGAAAAGAAAAAAAACCAAAGAGCTGAAGAGATGGTGTAGCTTGGTTAAGAGTGCTTGCCTTAGGGAGCACCTGTCAGCTCCCATGTCACCTGGCACCCATGTCAGGCAACTAGCCACCACTTTTTTTTTTTTTTTTTTTGAGACAGAGTTTCTCTGTGTAACAGCCCTGGCTGTCCTGGACTTGATTTGTAGACCAGGCTGGCTTCTAACTCACAGAGATCCACCTCCAGAATGCTGGGATTAAAGGCTACCATGCCTGGCCTAGCCATCATTTGTAACCACAGCCTCATGGGAATCTAATGCCTCCCCCTGCTGCTCCTGCACTTACATGCACATACACACAGACACATGCACATCATTTTTAAATATTTTTTTAAATCTTAAAAAAAACTATAAATGCCAGATGTGGTTACACAAACCTTTAGTCATGGCACTCAGGAGAGAGATAGTAGCAAGAAGATCCCCATGAGTTAGAAGCCAGTCTGTTCTACATAGAGAGTTCTATGCCAACCAAGTCTACATAGAGAAAAATCTGTCTCAAATAAACAACAAAAAAAACAAATAAACACCACAAAAAAAACAATACACACACATTAAACACCACAAAAACCAACATACACACACACACACACACACACACACACACATCAGAATGTGTGAAGGTCAGCCCACTCTTGGAGCTCACAGGCATCAACTTTAAGTAGTTTGTGACAAAGGTGCCATGGATGACAGGAAGGTCAGTGCTGGTTAAGATTTGAGGAGGTAAAGGGGCAGTGGTGACACACACCTTTAATCCCAGCACTTGGAAGGCAGAGGTAGGCAAATCTGAGTTTGATGCCAGCCTGGGCTACAAAGTAAGTTCCAGGACAGCCAGGGCTACACAGAGAAGCACCTCTGTGCTTCCGCCTCTGCCCCCCCCCCCAAAAAAAAAAGGAATGGAGGAAGTTCAAAGTCAATTTGAGATGAAGACTAGAAAGGATGGCCTCACAGAGGGAAAGCATCAGAGCCCCAGGGACAGGGCATGGCTTGCTTCTGGAGATGGGGGCCAGAGGCCAGAGCAGTGCATACTGGTTGCAGTGAGCTGAAAATGAGGGTACCCTAAAGACAGGGCTGATCTTGGAAGTTTGCCAGTTGAGAGGCGCCCTCTGATAAGGGAGCAATTGGGAGGCCTTAAGGAAGTCCTAATTTACAGTCCAGGTTGAACTTGGGAGTTCTTGCCCATCCTGTCTCTTCCCTTTCTCCAAGCATTTCAAAGTCCCCAAGACAGGTCTTCCCACCCCACGTGCTTCACTGTGTCCACTCAGAGTGCTGATTCTGTCTGCAAATCTACAATGCTGTTACCTCACTCAGCAGGATGGATCATTTCTTCTCTCTCTCTCTCTGTCTCTCTGATTTATTTTTATGTGAATTGCTGTTTTACCTGCATATCTGTGTAGGTGTCAGATCCCCCAGAAGTGGAGTTACAGGCAGTTGTGAGCTGCCATGTGTGTGCTGGGGACTGAACCCGGGTCTTCTGGAAGAACAGCCAGTGCTCTTAAACACTGAGCCACCTCTCCAGTCTAAATATTTATTATCATCATCATCATCATCGTCATCATCATTGCATTACTGGGGTCAGCCCAATGGCTCAGTGAGTTAAGGTACTTGTGGCCAAGACTTGTCATGTCGGACTGCTTCCTCCTCCATAGCTCCTGGATGTATCTGTATGCACCCTTCTTGGATCACCTGATGGCTGCAGCCAGGGGAAAGGCTTTCTTTCTCAAGATAGGGTTTCTCTGTGTAACATCCCTGGCTGTCCTGGACTCACTTTGTAGTCCAGGCTAGCCCTTGAACTCAGGGATTCGCCTGCCTCTGCCTTCCAAGCACTGGGATTACAGCCATGAGCCGCCATGTCTGGCAACATATTTATTTTTTTATTTTTTTTAGAGACAGGGTTTCTCTGTGTAGCCCTGGCTGTCCTGGACTCACTTTGTAGACCAGGCTGGCCTCGAACTCACAAAGATCCACCTGCCTCTGCCTCCAAGTGCTGGGATTAAAGGCGTGCATCACCACTGCCCGGCTCATATTTATTTTTTTGAGACAGGATCTCACTACATAACCCTGGCTGGCCTGGAACTCTATTCAAATAAGGGAACGCTACATAGATAGAACTAAAGATTGAATTTAATAGATTGAACTAAGGGCTAACCCTTGAACTCAGTGATCCACCTGCTGCCTCTGGAGTCCTGGGATTAAAAGTGTGCACCGTGCAGTTGAAGGGCTGGCTCAGCAGTTAAGCGCACTTGCTACTCTGGCAGAAGACCTGGGTTCAGTTCCTAACAGCTGCATAGTGCTTCACAGCCACTTACAACTCCAAGACAGCTCATGTCATTTGTCTTCCATGAGCACCCAGCACTCACAATAGCACACATACATACATGAAGGCACTCAATATAGACATAAAATAAAGAAATCAAAAACAATTAAGATGTGTGCTACAGCCCCTCCTCAATATATTTTTTTGGGTTTTTTTTTTTTTCGAGACAGGGTTTCTCTGTTTAACAGCTCTGGCTGTCCTGGACTTGCTTTGTAGACCAGGCTGGCCTCGAACTCGCAAAGATCCGCCTGCCTCTGCCTCCCAAGTGCTGGGATTAAAGGCGTGCGCCACCACCGCCCGGCCCTCCTCAATATTTTTTTCTGTTTTTTTGTTTGTTTTTTTAGAGACAGGGTTTCTCCTTGTAGCCCTGATGTCCTGGAACTCACTCTTTTGACCAGGCTGGTCTTGAACTCACAGAGATCCATCTGTCTCTGTCTCCAGAGTGCTGGGATTAAAGCAATGTGCCACCACTGCCCAGCTTGATAGTTTCTCATCATGTAGTCCAGGGTTACCTTGAACTAGTTTTGAGTCCCAGGCTGGCTTAGAAAGGTTATCCTCCTACCTCAGGACTCCTGGGAATATAGGCATGAACAGCCACATCAGGCTCCAACTTTAATTTCTTCGTATTATCTTTTCTTTTCTTTTTTTCCTTTGGTTTTCTTGAGACAGGATTTCTCTGTGTAGTCCTGGCTATCCTGGAACTCACTCTGAAGGCCAGACTGGCCTTGAACTCACAGAGATTTGCCTGCCTCTGCCTCCTGAGTGCTGGGATTAAAGGCATGTGCCACAAGGCTGGAGAGATAGATGGCTCAGCAGTTAAGAGCACTGGCTGCTCTTCCAGAGGTCCTGAATTCAATTCCCAGCAACCACATGGTGGCGCACAAGCATCTATAATGAGATCTGGTGCCCTCTTCTGGCATGCGGGCATACATGCAGACAGAACACTGTATACATAATAAATAAAACTTTCAAAGAAAAAAAAAAAACCTGAGACACCACACCCGGCCATTACAGACAGCTGTGAACTGCCATGTGGGTGCTAGGATTTGAACCTGGGTCCTTAGTAAGAGAAGACAGTGAGTGTTCTTAAACCACTGAGGCATCTCTCCAGTCCTCTTTTGTTGTTTTTTTGTTTGTTTGTTTTTAAAGATTTATTTATGTGTATGAGTGTTCTATCTGCATGCACACCTGCAGCCAGAAGAGGGCACCAGAGACCATTGTAGATGGTTGTGAGCCACCTTGTGGTTGCTGGGAACTGAACTCAGGTGGAAGAGCAGTCAGTGCTCTTAACCACTGAGCCATCTCTCCAGCCCTCTTTTTAATATTTTTGGTTTCTTTTGAGACAGAGTTTCTCTGTATAGCCCTGGCTGTTTTGGACTCACTATGTAGACCAGGCTGGCCTTGAACTCACAGAGATATGCCTCTGCCTCCTAAGTGGTGGGATTAAAATCATGCACCACCACACCCTCTGTTTTACACTATTTGCTTGTTTATTTTTGTTTTTCGAGACAGGGTTTCTCTGTGTAATAGCCCTGGATGTCCTGGAACACCCTTTGTAGACCAGGCTGGCCTCGAATCCACAAATATCCATCTGCCTCTGTCTCCCGGGTGCTGGGATTAAAGGCATGCACCACCATACCTGCTGTTTGACACATTTTGAGTTATGGGGTTTTTCTTGTTTTGTGCATTCTATGTAGCCCAGGCTAGCCTCAAACTTACCGTGTAGCTAAGGGTGACCTTGACTTTCTTTTTTTTTTTTTTGGTTTTTCAAGACAGGGTTTCTCTGTGTAGCCCTGGCTGTCCTGGACTCAATTTGTAGACCAGACTGGCCTCGAACTCACAAAGATCCGCCTGCCTCTGCCTCCCAAGTGCTGGGATTAAAGGCGTGAGCCACCACTGCCCGGCAATGACCTTGACTTTCTAGTCCTGTCGCCTCCACCTCTTGAGCACTGTGACTATAACCACAAGCCACCATACCTGGTTTATGTATGTATTTAATGGAGGTTGAAACAGAGCCTTGGGCATGCTGGGCAAGCACTCTATCCACTTAGCCACATCTCCAGACCCTGAACTCTATTTCCTAGATCACTTACTTTTCCCCTAGCAAGTTTGGTTCACCCGGACATAGGCCTTCAGATCCAAGGACCACACTGTTCTGCAGCCATGCCCCACTCCTATGGCTTCCTTCCAATAGACATCCCTGGTGTCTGATGCCTCAGAGTCCCAGCTGTAACACACATCATGTGACACTAGACATGTTCCTTAACCCTTCTGTGCCTTAGCCTCTTCATTTGCAAAGTGAAGACAGTGATAAAAACGTGCATAATCAACTGGCAGAGACTCTACATAGGAGCCTGTGCACTCAGTGGTGTTGGGAGCATGTGATATGAGTCCATGTTATTTTTATTTATTTTATTATTTTCTGGTACATGTGTTTTCCCTGCATGTATGTCTATGTACCACTGTGTGCCTGGCACAAAGAGGTCATAAAAGGGCATCAGATTCCCAAGAACTGGAGTTACAATAGTAGTAAGCTGCCATGTGGCTGGTGAGAATCGAACTCTGGTTCTCTATAAGAGCAGGCAGGCTCTTAACCACTGAGCCATCTCTCCAACCCAGAGCAGTGGCTGTTCTATAGGACTAGAACCCATGTCAGGCAAATCATAACTGTTTGTAACTCAGCAACTGCACTCACGTGCACATATCCGTACACAGACACACACATGTACACACAACTAAAGTGATAAAAATTATTTTTAGAGATTTTTATTTATTCTATCTTGTGTATGTGTGTGTTCCTGAGTCTATATAGCACACCACATGTGTGCAGGTACCTGAGGAGGCCAGAAAAGGGTGTTGGATACCCTAGAGCAGGAGTTAGAGGTGGCTGTAAGCCACCTGATGTGGGCACTGGGAAATGAACCAGGGTCCTTGGCAAGAGCAGCAAGTGCTCTTAACACTGAGCCATCTCTCCCGTTCCTACTTATTTACTTACATGTTTGTTTGGTTGGTTTTTGGAGACAGGGTTTCTGTGGGTAGCCCTGGCTGTCCAAACTCTCTGAGCCTTACCGTCTTTCTCTTTTGGGAGCCCCTATCTCTCCCCATTGAACATCTTTGTTATTGGACTCTGGGGAGCATACCTTCAGCCTGTGTTTCTTTTATCTTCTCTTTGCACCTGTCTTCTTTCTGCCTGTTCCCCCCCCCCCCGCCCCATACACACACACACCCTCATCTTTGTGTCTCTGGGTCTCCAGGCTCGGCCTCCTGCAGTCTCCCCTGGCTGGCTGGCCCTTGCTACCACCTCAGTTACAGCCACACCATAACTCATCTCTGCCTATCTAGAGGGATTCTGTGTTTCACTGTTTCCATCTTCTGCCTTGCCGCTGCCTATCCTGCTAGGGCCCGTTGGTCTCCTAGCATGTTTCCCTTCTCTCTCTGGTTTTAAGACAGGGCTTCCCTCTGTAGCCCACGCTGGCCTCAAAATCACGATCCTCCAACCTGCTCTTCCTGCCTCAGCTGCTGCCACCATCATGCCTGGCTTTTTAAAAATTTCTTCCCCACAGCATTTACTGGGCAGCTAGTTCACACCAGTGCCATCTGAGTCCCTGGAGGTATAGTGATGACCAAGACAGGGCTCCTGCCAGCTCTCAGAGAACATTCATTCTGGTGGTAGACAAGACGCCAGACAAAGAGCAGAGCAGGCTGCAGGTTGAAGTCAGCAGTGAAGCTTTCTTTTATTGTGCTTGAGGTGCTGAGTTCTGTCCCCAGTACTACAAAAAGAAACAGAGTGAAAACAAGTGACCCTATTACTCATGACACTGGCTGCCCAACTGATCCTACTGGGCACAAGAGTCAGCAGGCTTGAGGGCAAGCTGCTGAGTGTCCCTGACAGTTCTGTGTACATAGGACTTTGTGCCCCTCAGGAGTTAGATTCAAGGGTTTAACCCATTTTCTGTCTCTGAACAGCATTCACTAACTCCTACCACAAGGCTAGGAGAGGCAGAAATAAAGAGAAGCAACTAAAACACAAGGCAAACAAACAAACAAACAACCCTGAAGGGATGCAACATCTGCTGGAGGCCCTGGTATCCCATGAAGCAGGGGGACCTTTCACCTTCCCATGTCCTCTCACACTGGCCTATACAGGGTTAAAAGAGATCTGAGCAGCTGTAATATTTTTCCTTTAAAACTTATTTTGAGCTAACATTTGAAAAGGGTGATATTTTATGTAAAACTCAGAATTCCTAGTTTCTCTGGGGAAAAAAATATCAGAAGATCTGGCCCCATGGGGCCCATTCCACCTGGCAGTAACTGGCTGTCTCTGCGAGTGGGACTACAAGTCCTGGTTCGCCCTTGAGGTGGAAGTCAAAGTCAAGCAAGTCTCTTGTGTGGCCACAGAGCTTATGCATCTCTCTGCTTATACTGGAGAAAGAGATGTCTGTCTTATCTCCATCCAAAGCTGGGTGGAGGTGCGGAATGGTGACAAAAGGCAAGAGGCAGGGGCGGAGCCCACCTTCCAAGCTGCCCCCTCTGCACCACCAGCTAGAATCATGCCCCACACTAGGGGTAGGGAGTCTGAACAAGAGTGGCATAATCCAGGCAAAGATACATGGGGACCAGAGTTCTTAGTCATTCTCACCATATGTTTATTAAGTGCTTACTGTGTGCCAAGGAGTATGCTGGGGGCTAGGAACAGTAAGATGACAGGGAAGAGCCAAGGTCAGTGCTGAGTTATCAGTGGCACTGTGTGACCCTGGCGAACATAAGAACACACCGAAGGCCTCATCCTAAGGCTTGGGCTGGACCTTTGATATGGCCTGGATTCTGACCTGCCTAGATGCTCCTAAGAACAGAAAGGGACATAATGCTCCTTTCCTTCCTCTGCCTCCAGGTATTACAGCATACAGGCACACCTGTACATCTCTCACCAGACACACTAGAACATCTCAGCACACACACACACACACACACACACATGCAAGCATCTGTTACAGCACACACAGGTGTCTACACAGCTCCCTCAACAGACACACCAAAACATTTCAACGCACGCACACATACACACGCAAAGAAAGCCTGACCAAGCAGTCATTCATTCAAAAAGGTGGTACAGAAGTGCCACCCCAAGGCTGGGACTTTTGACCCCAAGACTCTTTGGCCACACCTCTTACCAAAAATGTGAAAGACAAAATGGAAATGTGGACACGTGAAGAGCTTAGGCTTCACTGGAGAAGTTGAGGGGACTGAGGTCAGCAGAACTGGCCTTCTCTTTATCTGGCCACCAGTCTGGCATGGTCCGTCAGTCACCTTAAGTCAGTGTCCTGTCGTATGAGGGAAGGGATGCCTCATTCTCAGTACTGTCTGCCTTTCTCCAGGGCCACAAAGGTTAAGTTTCTGCTGCGTGCTCCACACACTGCTGTTCATACAATTGATTTACCTATGGGTTCCCTTAGCCACACTGTGAGAACACACATGCCTTCATTTCATGGAGAAAATGACACTCACGCTTTCCCTGAGAATGTGGTGTGGCTGCTAAACCATATGCTTCCCTCAGAGAACAGTCAAGGTTAGGAAGCAACCCATGGTCCTGTCTCGGATCTGTCCATCTAAGGGTGACTCACTGCAGGGACCAAGGGTCACAGATGGTGGCAGTGCTGCAGGGCCGGGACTCTCCTGAACCCTCGGCTCTGTCCACACCCCAGGGCTCAAGGTGAGTTAGGGCATGGGGACATAGCCTCACCTTGACCCTCAGCCCGGGGAAGAGCTACTGCCTGGGCCTGGGCTTCAAGTGTCTCAAGTGCCCTCACACACTTGGGTGCTCTTGTCCTCACAGCCCACAATCTGTGCTTGAGGAAAGTAGCCGATACACTTGGGTTGGGCCCTGGTAACCTCACAGAGAAGGCACCTCACAAGAACCACTTATTGTCTTCTACAGGGAACAACATTGAGGCTGTAATGGCCCGTGAATGCAGCCTGGCTCTGTGAAGACAACTGGAGCGCTCTCAGCAGGGGAGTGCTGGGATTAAAGGTGTGTGCCACCACCACTGGCTGGATATGGACACAGCCACAGTTTTGATCAGAACTTCTGCATGTGGTTATGAGGGGCAGAACACAGGAGGTAGCCCCCAAGGGCCTATACTTTTGTCTTTGGCCTTAATGAAGGTTGGAGTCAGCTGTGAATAGGCCTCAGAAGAGAGTGATGAGTGCCTAAGACCACAAAGGAGGGACTTCCAGCGGTGCAAGTAAGACCACCTCTGCTTCTGTCCCCACCAAGCAAAACCACATCACTTCCTGTTCCTTCCACCCTGACTGCCTGGAGGACAAGGGGGAAGATGAGAAGGCTGGGGCCACCAGTGCCTCTGCCTATGTCCTACCTGTGGTTCTGTCCCTATCTTGGGGTACTCCTCTTGAGGTTGAAGTGATCAGGGAATTATTCCTTCAAGTACCCATCAGCCTACAGGACTCAAATGACCCTTATGCAAACAGCTTGCCCCATACCTGAGAAAGCTTTGGCTCCAAGATATGGAGACCATGCTGAGTTTGCCCCACTTCCTTGGGTTTTGCTGCTCTGTTGGAAGCCTGGCCCCGGCCCCCCTTGGGCTGTTACTTCCAACGGGACGTTCTGGTTAAGAGGGCCATGGCTGCTTTAGTGACTGATACCCACGTGAGAGTGCGGTTTCTCATTGTGAGCAATTCCTCTACCTCTCTGGGATGGTTTCTCCAAGCATCCACTCCACTCTAGGTTGCCACTGTGATTCAAAGACATTAGGAAAACATGTTGACTTTGTTCCAAGTCAGGGCAGAGTGGCCCTTGACTAGGGAGTTCCCAACTGATCTGGCTTGCCACACCACTGTTCCATGCTACTGGCTGCTGCCTCTAATCCTCAAGTACTATTGGCTCTGTGCTCTCTTCCATCCCGCATGCCTAGTTTCTCAATTCTAGGATATTCCCTTGAAGTGTCATGCTCCAAAGCATGGCCCCTCAGTGTTTTTGGGGACCACACAGGTCATGTCTGATTGACCTCATATGTCCCTACCAGGGAGGGGATTTGTCAGTCAGCAGTCCCTCTAACTACTTTCCTCACTAGGGCATCCTGACTTCTGGGAGGCAGCAGAATCAAACCAAGACATAGGTGAGGCCAGTGGCCTGCCATCTGTTTTTCTTGTTTAGAAGACAGGAACCTTCAGGGACCCAGGTTGGCCCCAAAGTCACTGTGTGACCAAAGATGATTTCACCTCCTCATGTCACCACCTCCCAATTGCTGGGGTAACAGGCATGCGCCACTGTGCCCAGTTTTATTTGGGGCTGGGCATCAAACACAGGGATTTGTGTAAGCTAGGCAAACATGCTACCAACTGAGCTACATCCACACCCAGCCCTGGAGCGTACAATCTTAACATTGTAAGACCTTCTGCAAGGGCCACCTTGTCACACATGCAGGAAGGGCACAGGTCCCTAGGATTAGTCACCACTCAGCAGCATGTCACAATCTTGCATGTGAAGCAGGGTTACAGTTCAGGCTGAAACATGCCACCATTTGTTTCCTGGTGCTAGCATTAACAGGGTATGCCACACTTCCACAGCTCTACCATTCAGACAGCAATGAATACAACTTCTAGTTTTCTTCATATCCTTGCAAACATTTTTCTTTTTTTTTTTTTGGTTTTTCGAGAGAGTTTCTCTGTGTATTGTTGGCTGTCCTGGACTCACTTTGTAGACCAGGCTGGCCTCGAACTCACAAAGATCCGCCTGCCTCTGCCTCCCAAGTGCTGGGATTAAAGGCGTGCGCCACCACCGCCCGGCTCCTTGCAAACATTTTTAAAGACAGGGTCTCATTGAATAGTCCTGGCTAGCCTGGAACTCATGATGTAGACCAGGCTGGCCTTGAACTCACAGAGGATCCTTCCTCTTGCCACCACACCTGGTGCTGCATCCCTTCCCAGAAAGCTGCAATATTCATCACAGACATGGGGAAAAGGTTGTGAAGCAACTGGTCTGACTTGAGCTAACATATGTCTAATTGTTTCCAAGAACAAAGTGACCAGGACCGCATCACAGACAAGTGTTCTGAGAGGTGGTTTGGAAAATGCAGATCCAGTTCTTCTGGGAAACAGAACCGAGGGCCTTGTCCAGGCTAACTGAGCTCTACCACAGAGCCATGAGAAGCCTAAAGAGAAGGGCTTCCGGTAGCTCACTGTCGTGGGGGTTACAGTTTTAATGTTTGAACCAACACTTAGCAGTCCACTACTATTCCAAAACCTGGGGCCATCTCCCGGGTCTGCCCTCACCCCATCTGGGTGCTATTTACTCCATGACTCTTCTGGAGTCGCCACACGACAACGTTGGGGTTATGAGGTGACAGCAAACAGTGGAGCTGAAGGCTTCTGGGTTGGCCTGTCTAGTTGTAACAGACAGCAGGGAGGGCAGCCACACTCCAGGGGCAGTCCCATTTGCCTGAGTGCAAGGCAGTCAGAGCTTTTCTTTGCCCACGCTCCTCCCTGGACATGTCATTCAAGGCAATGGTGAGCACCCAGGTGCAGCTGGTTTGTCACTAGCAGAACATCTATTAAGCTCTGACTATGCAGTCCTGGAACTCTCCATGTAGACCAGGCTAGCCTCAAACTCTGGCTGCTTCAGCTTTCCCAGTGCTGAGATTAAAGGTGTGTCCCTGTGTCTGGCTTTTTTTTCCTTCCTGGAAGAATCTCTTGTCTTGTCTTTCCTCTCAATCATAAAACAGGTACATACAGTAGTCAACTGACGTGTGGGGAGTGGGCATCCATTACCAACAGGAAAATGGATTTATTGCTTCATAAAAAGAATTCTGATCAACTTAAGAGAAAACCAGACTTAAACACTCATTCATCCCTCTTGACACCCCAAGAGGTCCCAGACAGGGTTTCTAGGGGCTGACAAGGTAAGTGGGTTATGGAGCCAGGCAGGCCAGCTAGGTTTCTTCCACATCAACAGCTCCATCCAGTGCCTGATGCAGTATGCCAGCAGGGGGCACTGTGACCACACGGAGACACAAGGTCCCCATCATGAAGCAAGGCTGACTCTGCTATCTTGAGTCTGCTCCAGGTCTGGCTGGCTTCTGGTCTGGCCCACTGATAAAAGCAGCCCTGGGCTAACCCCCTACCATATATACACATGTACACACACATACCACATAAACACACCCCCCTTGGTTACTCACTAAACCGTCACATCCACCAGTCACAGCCTTATTTCCACCCCAGAAAAACAGCTGTGTGTGGGTGGAAGGGTGCCCTTGTGGTGTCTCCTTAGTTCCCTTCAAGTTGCAGACTGGAACAAGGGTGGCAGTAGAGCTGGACTTCCCCTGCTCTCAGGAAGAAGCCTTGCCCATGGCTCTTGAGGCTTTGTGTAAACATTCTGCCTTCCATCTCTTCCCCAGCCTGAGACAGTGGGGCTTCTCCACAGGCCTTCAAGGAAAACATTGGGCCAGGTACCAGCGGGGTCAGCGGGGTCAGAACAAAGAGTTAGTTAGCACCAACAACAGGAAGGGTCCTTCCTTCCTCAGGCAGCCAGACAGGCCAGGGAGGTAAGGGGCCAAGCCAGAGGGGTGCAGACAGTGCAAGCCTTTGTCCTCAGGTAGGCGTGGTTGCTGGACATGCAGCTCAGGGACAGGTGGTGTGGGCAGAAGATGGCAGGCCCTTCTGCTTTGGCAAGTGGCAAAATTCAGATCAGTGAGAGAGAGCCTGCTTGCTGTGGGTGGGTGGGGGCCCCTTGACTCCGGGCACATACCCCACGGAGATCCAAGAGCCCAGAGCCCCTGGGGTGACAGCTAGGCCAGGCAGCCCAGCTTCTGGCAGTGGGAGGGTCATTTGCTCTGGATCCTCTCCTGTCCCTCCACACGAGCACTCCATGGCACGGCCAGGGCTTTGTGAGGAAGTATGGGCTCCAGTGTGGTGAAGGGCAGGATCCAGGGAACACATGGGATCCTCTGGGGTGGGCAGATGACAGCGTCAGTCACTGAAGCACAGGCAGGAAGCCACAGCTCTAAGGCGGTGGCACTACACGAAAGCCTCCGGGTTGGATGAGCCATTGATCTTAAGGAACAGCTTGCTGGCTTCCCTCTTCTGTTGGAGCTGCCTCTCCAGCTGGCGCCGGTAGCAGATCAGGTAAAGTGGCAGGCAGAAGCCCAGCATGCTCATGATGAGCAGACCCACGTTCACCTGGGGAGGTGGGGAGTGGGCTGTGAGAAGGAGCTAGGCTCACCACAGGCAGCAACCTCCCGCACACACAGGTTTGGGGAGGGGAGGTAGTCAGGGGAGAAAAGAGTAAAAGTTAAACAGGAAGGTTTAAGAGGCCCCAGGGCTGTCCATCCACATTCCAGTATCTAAATTCCCCAGTTCTCCACGTGGCACTCAGCAGCCTTCAGGGACTGGGCTGAGGTTGGGACAACTCATAATATCTGCATTAGAATGCTGGTCTTTGGCTGGAGGGCCCAGGATTCACCCCAGAATGAAATCCAGAGAGGCCATTTTTCTCCTCCTGCCTGGCCACCATCCACAAGGAACCCCTGACTGGGATCTGTCCAATGTTCCCACACCACCTGCTGTCCTTGGCTCCATTTTCCCAGGAGCAGAATGGAGAGACACCCTGACCCTTCTTACCCACAGAGGGTCTCCTTCAAGAGGCCCCATCATGGCCAGAAACAGCGGCTGCTGCAGGAGAGCAAAGAGCGCACTGACGAGGGACTGTAGCCCTGTGAGGCTACCAAACTGTGTGGAGGGGTACCTGTTGGGGCAAGGAGAGTGGTCACAGCAGCACCATCCACAGACTTCCCAAATCCCTCACTGGCCTGGCTCAGATATAACCAGGGCCGCACCATTGGTTCTTGTGGTGAGAGGCAGGATCAGCCTCAGGATGATTGGGTCCCAGCCCTGAGGCTCCAGACTCTGGAGACAGTCTATCCCATACTCAGATCTGCCCTCAGCCTGTGGGTGTAGGGCTGAGCAGGGTGGAAAGCATGGTGCCAGTGGGAGTCTGTGGCTTGGCAAACACTCCTGAGGAGCAGGTTGCAGGATGAGCTTGGCTCTGCTGTACCCCACTCCAGGAGCATTGCACAATGACGGAAACTCAGCATCACAGCTCTTGCCGGACTCCCTCACACCCTGCCAGGGCAGCCGCAACTTCCTCCCGGCCTGGAAGGGTGCAAGGCGGGGGACAGGCGAACCTGGAATGACCTCTGTAGGAGGCTGCTTAAAGAGAAAAGGGGTTCTGGGCTTAAACCTGGGAAACATCAGGCTCTGTTGCTGCAGAGGTAGGAGGGAGCCCTGAGCTAGAACAGGCTGCATCAGTCACAGATGGTGGATGATGAACTTGGGTTTCCATTTGTGGGCTGAGCCCTGGACAAAAGAGGGAGGCACAGCTGTGTAGCTTCTTGGAAAGATGTAGGTTTCACTGTAGCTAGGGTCCAAGGAGGGTATGGCCAGCAAATGGCACTCTGAGGCCTTGGGTGAGGACAGCTTAGGACTTCTGGGACCAGTTATCCATGTCACTGCCCCTACTGAGGACTATTTACACTTCAGTATTTAGCTTCAGGCAGCCAAAACCCAACCCTGGCCCAGTGAGCAGCCAGGGACAGTGCCAGGACCTGGCTGAACAGCAACCCCAGGGGCTCGAGGGCACTGGCCCCAGCGGAGAGTGTGACTTCGTGTTAAATACCAAGGTTTGTGGGCACCCAACTGTCTGCCTACGACTCACCTGCTGTCAGGCATGTATGGTAGCCTTTCTCTGACAGACAGCAGAAACCCTAGTACCTGTCCCATGATACAAGTAAAAACATGCTACAAGGGCAGAATAGGATAGTTTCGGGGTCTCAGTACCAGTAGTTCCCTTGGGTTAGAGCCACCACACCACCCAGAGCTCCCAGGACTTACACAGCAGCATATAGGCCCCCTACTGCAGAGTGGATGAATCCTCGCACAATTGTGTGCAGGACGAAGGAGAAGATCTGAAGGAGGGAAGGAGGGGGAACAGCATGAGCAGGAGACTCTCTTCTGTACTTTCCCTCTGGCTCCGCAGACTCAGGCACAGGAACCAGAGCCACCCGGAGTTAGATGTCACCAGCTTTCCAGTGCAGGATGCTCTTTTGTTCTGACAGGTCTCACTGTGTATCCCTGGCTGTCCTAGAACTCTCTATATAGACCAGGGTGCCCTCAAACTCACAAAGATCTACCAGCCTCTGCCTCCACAGTTAAAGTCATGCATCACTATGCCTGGCCCTTGATAAAACTTTTTTGCTCCTAGATAGGGTTTCTCTGTGCCTCTCTGGCTGTACTGGACTCATTTTGTAGACCAGGCTAGCCTTGAATTCACAGAGATCGATCCACCTGCCTCTGTCTCCTGAGTGCTAGGACTAAAGTTGTGCACCACCACGCCCGGTTAATAAAACTTTTTATATCAGTAAAATAAACTTTAGTAGTTATAGTTTAATAACCATAGGCTTGCATATATATATTAATACACATTAATTTTATTTATGTGTATCAGTGCTTAGAATGCCATATATATATAATACACACACACACACACACACACACACCTTGTGTCAGAGTCCTGAAGAGGGCACCAGATCCCCTTGAAACTGGAGTCACAGACAGTTGTGAGTCACCATGTGGGGGCTGGGAGCTGAACTCACGTGCTTGCACAAGAGCAGCCAGTGCTCTTAACTACTGAACCATCTCTCCAGGTCCTCATTTTTGTAATTAAAAAAAAAAATTAAACTGGGGCTGGAGAGATGGCTCAGCAGCTGAGAACACTGCCTTCTCTTCCAGAGGACCTGGTTCAATTCCCAGCACACACATGGCAGCTTACATCTGTCTACAACTCCAGTTCTAGGGGACACAATGCCTTCTTCTGGCCTCTGTAGGCAGCAGCAAACACTTGGTACACAGACTTAGGCATGTAAGCCAAAATGCCCGCACACACACACACACACACACACACACACACACACACACACACACACAAAGACTTTGTTTTGTTTTGTTTTTTTGGAGACAGGGTTTCTCTGTCTGTGCTGGACTCATCTGTTCAAGGCTGGCCTTGAACTCACAGAGATCCACCTGCCTCTGCCTCCCAAGTGCTGGGATTAAAGGAAATCCCTTCCCAATTCCACATTCTCTGGTGTTTTGCTGGAAGCTTGAAGTCACCCATGATGACAGTACTCACACCAGGGACATTGTAAGCAAATGGATGAAAGCTCAAGGTGCCCTTACCAATCCCTAAAATCTAGATTTCCCTGAGAACTTTCCCAGAGGTCTCCCTGCCTCATGATCCAGGCCCTGCTGGCAAGTGGCTGTCTTCACCTGTCTGGCAAATCTCTATTACAGGTTTTGGAAGGAAGGCCACCACTGGCAGACTAAGCAGTCTCTGAGAAGGCCTTGTTAGCTAATGATCCCTGAGAGGCACTGGCCATCTTGTTCTGCCACCCTAGGGTCCCATGTCCATCTTGTATTAGCAGACAGGACCTGCTCCCAGGAATGTGGGGGAGGGGGTCAGGGTTACTCCTGGCATGCTTGAGAGGTCATGCAGATGTGGCTTTATACAGGCTCTGTCTCTTCTTTTGAAAGAATTGCCACCTTTTCACAACTGGCCTTCAATGAGAACTGAGTTAAACAAAAAGTAAATAACAGTCTTCCACTGAGCACCTTCCCTCCATTAGACAAGATGGTCATGATCAGGGTCTGTGAGGCTCTCTCCCTCCTGGAACTGGTACAAGTCTCCCATGACTTACTCCGGTCTGCACACCCAGTGCCAGCATGTATGTGTGACAGTACCTGTGGGTGTGCACACCTGTGTGCTCAACACCTGGAACCCTGTAAACAAGGAGCCTCTCCTTTTCTTCCCAGAGCTACACCCAGAGCCACTGGGAAGCAATGCTATCAGGTGCGTCCCTTCACCTTGTAAATTTGGGACCTGGGCCCAAATGGACTGCTAGAACCTTTTCACAGGCCAAAGAGTGGGGCCAGGCAGGTGTGAAGTCTTCTTGGCTTACAAACTCTATCAAGTCAGGTTTCAGAAAACTCAGACATCTTGTGCAAAACAAAGCATGGTGGTGCATTCCTGTAGTCCCACACTCGAAGGGCCAAGGCAGGAGAACCAAGTCTGAGGCCAGCCTGGGCTGCACAGAAAGACTGTCTCAGAAGACAAAAGAAATCTTGTCTGAAGGAATTAAGCCTTTGAACCCTGACACCAAGCCAGGATCAGCTGTTGTCTGCTATCTCCAGGAGGGCAGCCATGTGGACACTGAAGCCTCTTTCACTAAGAGCACTGGGATCACAACTGCACGCCACCACACTCGGCCAAGACCAGACATCACATTTCAACTGTCTGAGAAAATGTAAAACCACACGGTTCCAGGAAACAGACAGTGGTGGTACCCATGGCATGCAAGGTGCCCGAGGACAGAACAATGTGTCTTGTTGACAAAGTTGGTCTTCACAGCTCACCCTCCTCTTCAGCCCATAGCTGGGGGTGGAGGAGAATAAGCAGACTTCCAGCAGATATTGGCAGCTGGCCAAACTGAATGAATGAAGTCACACGCATGTTTTAGCCTCTGAACACCCCTCACTGTGTCCCATCCCCAACACAGTCTTCCCTCTCCCTAAACATACCTGTAGGGGCAGATTAGGAATGAGGCAGGTCACCCCAAAGCCCACAAGCAGCACATTTGTAAAGGCAAAGGCCCGCATGGCATTAGTGATTTTCTGAATCTGCCTGTCCCGTTTCTGCTTCTTTTCACCTCTGGAGAGAAAGAACACAGAGGACTTGGGGTTGGGGCTCCCTGGAGGAAGGTGGGCCCTCCCCAGAAAGTCAGACCTCAGGGATCCCAGGCCACTCAACCACATCTTAGACAGGTACTAGGGACACTCTCTGGACTGCCATCTAAGTTGAGCAGAGGCTAATTTGAGTGGCGGCTCTCACAGCTGAGAAGGCAGCTTCACCCGCAACCCTGCTGGGTGAGCTCAGTAGATGGCAGGGGGGAGGAGGAGGAGGAGGAGGAGGAGGAGGAGGAGAGTGTGCCCTCGTGCGGATGCAGCAGAGCCTCACTGCACCGATATCTTGCAGGAAGCTGGTAATAAGCCAAATAAGGGAGTGAGTTGGTTTCCCCTTGGGGGCAGGACAGGGTGAGGGGAAACAAATAGAGAGCAGATGGAACCAGGATGGCAAATAGCTTTTTGGCTCTGGTGCCTAACCTAGATAACAGAGAGCCTTTGTAATTATTTCCTTGTGGATTAACTATTGCTGATTCCAGCCATGCCACCCACACTGAAACCCCATGGATGATCACAAGAATGAAAGGCAAATGTTCAAAGGAGGGCTACAATTCTCAGGCCTATCACTTTCTAACTATACCACCTCTGAAAGAAGACTCAAGCATATAGCCCTCATCTGTAAAATGGGTACAACACTAACATCATGGTACTGAAGCTGAAGGGAGACGTTCTGTTGAGTGCTTGGCATTGGGCCTGATACAATAAATAAGAGCCTATCACATGATGGGAGTTGTAGAAGACAGTGTTTAACTCATCCTCTAATCTTAGAGCCCAGCCCTTCCATAAAGCAGGGCTCCAGAGCCTTGTTTAATCTTCATAATCAGCACTTCATTAACACACTTGGTCAAAGTAGCTTACAATTCAAGTGAGTGGAAGGAACCCCAGTGGCAAGTGGCTTTATAATAGTCCCCTTGTGTGCTTGTGCCAACGATGTGAGGGCTAGGCTGGGGTCCTGGGTTCTCTTCTGCTTTCATCTACCTCAGGGCTTCCCAAACTTCATCATAACAGAAACTTTCCACAGAGGTGGAGACAATGTGTGCTGAGCTTGCAAGGATCCCGAACACATCTCTTGCCCATCCTGCCCACCAGGCCCTGCCCACGTACTGAGTGGCGTTCTTCTCCTCAGGCTCCTCGGAAGTATCTTCACAGTCTTTCAGCCTCCAGTCCATGATGTAGCCGATGACAGGCGCTGTCAGCAGGCACAGCAGTTGCAGTGCACCAAAGATGGAGGTATAGAGGGCAACTGGAGAAGAAGATGGCGGTCATAGGAGCACCAGGCACACAGCCCTGGGGGAAGCTGGAGGAGAATCTTCAGGCCCTCAGGGGTCTGCCTTGGAGGCCCCTGGTCACTCTGAGTTGAAGGGAACCTATAGACCTTAACTTCTGAAACTAATGCTAAAACAAAGGCCAATTTTCTGCTCCAAATCTCTACTGCTTCTCCTGAAACAGCTAATGAGATCCAGTATGTCACAATGACCCCCACGACCAAAGTTTCAGGAAGTCACTCTGACTTGGAAACCACAAAATCACCAATGCCCATGACTGGGGCTTTATGTATGACTGACCATCCTTTTCTGTCCCCAGAAATGTACCAGGAAGGCACTGTTCACAGGGACTCTGACGTCATGGTTTCCATCTTCAAAGAGACTTAAAATTATAGGGGGTGGAGGATGAAAAACAGTTGACCGCTAAATGCTCCACCCTTACCCCACCAGTTTAGTCCAGTGGGATATTTGAAATTTGAGGCGAGAAGACTCTGGGCTGAGCAGAGAGTACTGAGGGGTGTTGCAATGTTCTCTGCCACCCCCCCCCTACACACACACACCCTCTCTTACCAGTTGCCATCACTTCATCAAGAAAGCAAAGGTGGAAAAGCAGAAAGGAGAGAAGTCAGAGGCAGGAGTACAAACAAGACAGGAAATGGGCTAGCTAGAACAGGGGTAGCTAGTTGTCGGCTACGTAACAACACACACACTTCCCATGAGACCCCCAGAGCACTCAATGAAGGTCTTGCCCACTCCAGCTCCTGGGCTGGATGAGAGAGAGAGCCCAGCCCAGCTGACATTCTCCTGGCTGCTCGTTATTCATCACCGGCAGACTGGTGAGTCAGGTCTGTGGCCCCGGCCAGGCACTATGATGGGGAAGTGGCATGCCGAAGGCCAAAGGCCTGGCACAATCAGAGTTCTGCCATGTGGCCTGTGGGAAAGCTGCTCTGTCACCGTTACCTCCTGTGGCACTCAGAGAGGAGGAAAGGTCAAAGGATCTGTGGCAGGTCCACAGTCAACTGACACCACAGTTCTCCTTAGATAACCAGTCTTCTTCCCTTCTCAGCTCCCGGAGCCCATGGCAGCTTTTCTGAGCACAGCCAGGCTGGTGGATGCTGGATGACGTGCAAATAGGGGGAACAGGACGGGACAGGACATGAGGACAGAACTCCTGTCTACTACACTCCAGACTTCCTCTCCTGATCCCCTCTACTTCTAGAAGGTTTTTGTCTGTTTGTTTTGTTTTTAAGATAAGGTCTCATTGTGTAGTTAAACTGGTCTCAAATCATAATCTTCCTGCTATTAATCTGGCTGCCTAGTACCTGAGACTACAGGAGTGTATCAAGATGCCCATCTTTCTTCTATTTTGTACTTTTCAAGACAGGGTTTCTCTGTGTAGCCTTGGCTGTCCTAGAACTCACTCTATATACCAGGCTGGCCTCAAACTCACAAAGATCACCCTGTCTCTGCCACCTGAGTGCTGGATTCAAAGGCATGCACCACCCAGACTGGCTTTATATAATTTAACTTTATACCTCTGGAACATTTTTTTTTTTAAAGATATGGGGTCTTGAAGTGGAAATGTAGCTCACTTGGTAGAGTCTTCCTAGCATGCATGACACCAGCACCACACAAATTGGTGTGGTTATGAATGCCAGTAATCCCCGCACTCTAGAGGTGAAGCAGGAAGATGAGATGTTAAAAGTAGAAAACTTTGGGGCTAGAGAGATGGCTCAGTGGTGTTCCAAAAGACCCAGGTTCAAATCCCAGCACCTACATGGCAGTTCACAGCTACCTGTAATTGCCGGGCGTGGTGGCACACGCCTTTAATCCCAGCACTCGGGAGGCAGAGGCAGGCAGATCTCTGTGAGTTCAAGGTCAGCCTGGTCTACAGAGTGTGTTCCAGGACAGTCCCGGCTACACAGAGAAACCCTGTCTCCAAAAAAACAAAAAACAAAAAACAACGTAGGAAACTCAGTCTCAAATAAACAAGTTAGGAAATGATCACTGGACTAGATAAAGCTAAGGGTCCTTTTCTCCCATAAGGACCCTGCAGCCATTTCTGTGCCCCATCATGGTTTTTTGCCCGTTATATTCTCCAGCATCTCTCCACTTCCCCTCCCCACTGAGAAGCCAGTAGGTGCCTGGAGCTTCTCCCTCTGAGAAAGCAGGTCTTCCTATCCCTATGGAGAACTGGTATTTGGCCCCTTGCTCTTTCCCTCGGTAAAAACAAGTTAGCCAACAAAAGAAAGTGGCGGCCTGGTGAGACTGCTAACTAAGAGTGTGCTCGTCCTGCCTGCTCGCTCAGGGGACTAAAGCTGAGTCAGCCAGGCCCTGGGGAAGTCCTGACTTTCTCTGTGAAGCAAAGCCCTTGTCAGCTCAAGACCTGCTGCTGTTTTCCTGTGTGTAATCAGTTCTGTTCCTCAGCTTCCAACAAGCCCGGACTGGAGTACTTGTTCCTGGGAAGCCTCTGTTTTCCCTGTTGTCCCCCAGGGCGGGACCCTGATCCTAGAGTGGGCTCCCACTGACCCAGAGTCCCCTGCCAGGACAAAGGTCACCTCAGCCCCCAGATTGTCCAAGCACCAAGGCAGTCCCTTCAGATCAGGGAAGTGACTGGGTGGGGCTGGGCTGCTGTCGTCTGCTCTGGACAGTGTTTTCGGTACAGACGCAGCCTTCAGCCCTCCCCGCTGCCACTCGAAACATGCACCCCACACCCTAAACACATGGAGCTATTCTGGTTCTCTCCCTCCTTAGCCGGGAAAACCCTCATGGGGACATGAAAGAACAGTCACGCTGGCTGTGACAAAACAGCCCTGACAAGCAAGCAGGACCTCAGACACTGCAACTGCACAGCCCTACCGATCTAGCTGAGCATAATACCTCAGCTGGTGGTGCTGGGGGCTTCACTTGGCTGCTGAGAGGGACAGCATTGCCCCACCCTGGAGGGATGCATGAAGGCCTGGGGGACACTTACCTGTCTTCTGGTCACTGCTGACCAGGAACTCAAGGATGCTGTTCATGGCCCCCATGTAGAAGATGAGCCGCAGCTGTGTGATGCACATGGTGACCAGGCTGAGCAGCAGGATGGGGCTGAACACACTGTGCATGAACGAGGGGGCCGCTGTGGGAGAAGGCATGCGGCTCAGGGCCAGGAAACATGGCCCATCCAGCATCCGGGGCCTGGGTAAGGGAAGAAGGCCCAAGGTGCGGACTGTGCTGGAGGTGAGGGACAGCAAAGAGCCCTGGCGACATCCATGGTCTTGACACTCATCAGCTGACTCTCTAAACTCTGTGAAACTCAGTGTGTGTGTGTAAGACAGGACAGGTGGTGCCTCTGCCCTTTTCGAGACACAATAGGTTCAGTGAGAGGATACTTAGCCAATGATTGCCAGTCAAGGGGGCCCTGGGCTATACCTGCAGTGTAAATGAGGATCCCCCCATCTCCTGAGCCAACATGGAAGATAGGGTCGGGTGTTGGGTACCTGCAGTATCTGGCTGGCACTTCACCTCCAGGTCGACAGTGGACAGGCACAGCTTGTGGCCCTCCTGCAGTGCAGCTTGTTCCTTGGCCGTCCTCATGGAGCTGCCCACGCTCAGGCGGCGCCCCACTGTGGTCACCTGCTTGTAGAACTGCTTCCCTGTGATCTTGTGGTCGAAGCCCAGCCAGCTGAACTTGATCTTCACCCTAGTGGCCACAGGAAGGTTTTTGTTGGTGCTGTCTAGGACCCTGGCTGGAGGGGATGTTAGGGCAGAGAGCATGCCAACTTACGAGTAATCCATGTCCTCTGGTCCTGGGAAGGGCTCTAGTGGCCAGTTGAAGAAACAGTTGAGGAAAACCAGGCCAGAGCAGCCAGCCCAGACCACCAGGATGACAATGAAGGAGGCACCAGCATCGTAGATGAGCTGTGAGGTGAGGGGGAAAGTTATTACCAATGGGAAGCAGAATGGGCATTGGGCAGGGGACAGTTGGGAACTCCCACTGTGCAGGGCTGTATAAAAAGCTGTAAGCTGAACTGTTTGGCTATTAACAGAAACCCTTGTTCTGATAACCCCACCTGTCTGTCCCCAGGATCCCATTTGAACCAAATGTCACCATCTTTTTTTTTTTGGTTTTTCGAGACAGGGTTTCTCTGTTTAACAGCTCTGGCTGTCCTGGACTCGATTTGTAGACCAGGCTGGCCTCGAACTCGCAAAGATCCGCCTGCCTCTGCCTCCCAAGTGCTGGGATTAAAGGCGTGCGCCACCACTGCCCGGCTCAAATGTCACCATCTTAAAAGGTGACCACCTTATTGCTGTCATGCCTGCCTCTCTGGGTCACAGTGAATAGTGCTGGCTAAGATTTTTCTGCCCCATCTGGTTTTTTTTTTTTTTTTCCTTCTTCTTTGTTTTGAGACAGATCCTCATGTAGCCCTGGCTGGTCTCAAACTCTTGATCCTTCTGCCTCCACCTGCAGAGTGTTGGGATGATGAGCAGTCTAGTCATTCTGCTTGACTGTCAGTCTTGTTCCCCAAGGACAGGAACCTGCCAGCCTTGTTCACTGACGTTTCTCTGGTCTTTAAGAGTATACACCTGCAAGGGCCCCAAGAACAACTGGTACATCTCCTTTAGCTCCTCTGTGACATAGGCTTTGACACTAAGCTTGGAGAGTGCTCTGGCCGGGTAAGTGGTGACCCTGGCGGAGGGCAGAGTGCTGTGCATTTCAGCACCAGTTGTCACTGCTTCTCTCTCTTCCCTCTTCTCCGCTTTCTTTCTTTTCTTTTTTTGCAGTACTAGAATTTGAACTTAGGGCCTCCTTGTTCTTGCCAAGTGTCTATCAGTGAGCCTTACTCATGGCTCTTAAAAAGCTATAAGATGGCTCAATGGTTAAGAGTACTGGCTACTCTTCCAAAGGACCCAGGTTCAAATCCCAGCACACACACATGGCAGTTCAAAATTGTTTATAATGTCCAGGTGTGGTGGCGCACGCCTTTAATCCCAGCACTCAGAAGGTAGAGGCAGGCGGATCTCTGTGAGTTCGAGCCCAGCCCATCTACAGAGTTCCACAATAGCCAGGGCTACAAAGAGAAACCCTATCTCGAATTCCCCCCAAAATTAATTACTTAATTAATTTTTAATAATTTAAAAACCAAAAAAAAAAAAAAAAGAAAAAAACAAAAAGGCCGGGCAGTGGTGGCGCACGCCTTTAATCCCAGCACTTGGGAGGCAGAGGCAGGTGGATCTTTGTGAGTTCGAGGCCAGCCTGGTCTATAAAGTGAGTCCAGGAGAGCCAGGGCTACACAGAGAAACCTTGTCTCGAAAAACCAAAATAAATAAATAAATAAATAAAATAATTTAAAAACCAAAAATAAATATTAATTTTTTAAAATGTGACAAGTACAGACTAACTTGCCCAGGTTGCCCTTGAATTTGCTTTGTAGCCCAAGTAAGCCTTGAACCTGCCATCCCCTCCTGCCTCAGCTTCCTTAGTAGTTATGATTACAGGCCTGTGCCCCTCTAGGCCTGTCTTGATCACCCCCATTTCTTCCCAAACCCAATGTGAGGGTCCCCTAAGTGCCCCAGCATATGGCTGCCCAGCTCCCAGGTGGAGGCCAGCACTTATATACAGAAGAACTTCTGCTTCCTCCACCATCCAGGAGCAAAAGAAAGCTCACAGGATGGCTGGCTGGATCCCTACCTCCCGCTATCTTCCCACACTCCCAGTCTGCATCTGTGGATACCTCTCATGGTCACAGCACCTCCGTACCTCTAAAGCTGGCTTCATTTACCTCGGGGAGGAAAAAGCCCCTGGTGACACCCTGACTGAGCAACAGAAGAGGGGAGGGAACTTGAGCCTAGGCTTCTTCCTGATCCCATGTGACATCCACAGGCTGAGAATCCTGCCTGGGAGGGAAACAGCTGAACCAACTTAGCGGACAGCAGAGCTCTGGCTAATGGGGAGCAGCAGCCCCACAGCAACAGGCTGGAGGCAAGCTCACTCACCCCGCTTTCCCTTCCCCATCCAGTCTGGGGTCACACACCACAGTACAATGCTCAAGCCCTCCTCTTCCAGGGGCCCAGTGCTTTTCTGTTCTTGCTCCTGTGGTGCCAGGTGCATCCTGCCCAGGTGGGTGGGGCAGCAGAGGGCCATCCCTAGGGCTCACCACACGTCTCTCTTCAGAAAGACTGCAGTGGCCACCCAGATGCTAAGGAAAAGCAAGAGTTGGGGAGGCAGAGAGACAAGGGCTAGCCACACCCTCACCTTGATTCCTGGGAAGGTAACTGCTGAGGAAGCGTAAGATCCAATCATCAAGGCAATAAACGTGGACCGAAGGTCACCGAACATATTGGGCAGCTGAGGGGATGGATGGAGGAAAGAAAGTCTTAGGTCACAGGTGTGTCTCCCCCTCTGACATTATGATGAAACACTGTCATCTGCCAAATTCATACCAGAGCACTACACAACTGAGGTTAGAAACGTGGCAAGAAGGCCTCGTTTTAAGTAAGCTCATGACTTTGTGTGGGGTAGCATTCATAGCTGTCCTGAGCTGAGTTGGACTTGCCTGAGGGAGAAAGGAAGAGAGCAGCTAGCAATGGCCAGGCCCCACGTCTCACCTGCTCTCTCTCCCTCTGTGGAATTCACAGCACAGCAGTCTAGGCAATCGCCGCTAATTAACTGCACGCTTTCCCTTCCCGGACAGAGACAGAGGAGGGGCAGAGAGTAAGGAAGAAATCCAACTCCAGAAGAAAAGATGGCACTGACTGCACATGCCCACACTACTCCTGCTGCAGAGCCGGGCCCTTACCGTATTTGTCATACTGGAAGGAGGTGTCAGAGAGCAAAGCTGTGAGCCTTAAGCACCCCACAAAGGGAGAAAGCCCATTAAAAATAAGAATCTATTTGGGGAAATGAGTATCATTTTATAAATAAAAATATCCAAAGAGTCCCAAAAAGACCAGATGTCAGCAAAAGCTGCTTTTGCTTTTCAGAGTATGTTTCTGGAAGGTGCCAATCACAATCTTAACAAGACAGGTGGCTTCCCAATTCCTGCCCCTGAGTTCTTGTGTAAGTAGAGGATTCTCTCCAACATGACACTCTAGCCTTCAGTTCACCTGGCACCTTCAGAAAACTAAGATTAGGAAGGCTCAGGCTGTCTGTAACATGACCACTCTGAGCATGGGAGCAAAGCAAGAATGGGCTCATCTGAAAAAATTTTTTTTTTCCGAAACAGGGTTTCTCTATGTAACAGCTCTGGCTGTCCTGGACTTGCTCTGTAGACCAAGCTGGCCTCGAACTCACAGTGATCCGCCTGCCCCTGCCTCCCAAGTGCTGGGATTAAAGGCGTGTGCCACCACACCTGGCTCATCTGAAATACTTTAAGGCCAAACCCCAATGATTCTGCAGAAACTCAGGCCTAGTAAGACATCATAACATGGGCTGGAGTCATGGTTCATTAGTTAAAAGTGCTTGCTGAGCATGGTGGCGCACGCCTTTAATGCCAGTACTCGAGAGACAGAGGCAGGTGGATTCCTGAGTTGGAGGCCAGCCTGGTCTACAGAGTGAGTTCCAGGACAGTCAGAGCTATACAGAGAAAACGTGTCTCGAAAGCAAAAAAAAAGTTACCACAACAAGCCATGGATGGATTCCAACTCAGAGCAAAATACACCCTGTCCACAAGCAGCCATAGCTCGTCTCCCATCTTGGGAGCCTGTACCATGTCATGAGCAGTGCTGTTGGCACTGGGACATTGGCACTGGGGACATTGGCACCGGGGACATTCTCTTGAGAGTTATGTTCACCTATCTCATAAATACAGCCAATGTGCTTGAGCCTAAGGTGTGTTCCTTTCCTCATTGTCTGGGTTTTTTGTTTGGTTGGTTGGTTGGGTTTTTTGAATCAACAAGACTGCAGCCAGAGTACACCCAGAATCACAGCACCCAGTGGGCTGAGGAAGGAGATGTCTCAAACATCTAGGCCAGCCAAGGTTCATACCAAGACCCTATGTCAAGAGGAGGCCACTGCAAGCCTGTTCCTTGCTACTAAAATGGGGTAGTTGGGATGCTATGACTGCCTGCTTTTGTTCATGATTAAATTAATAAGCAGTAAACATTATCAAAAAATTTAAATATCTGGGGGAAGAGGGTGGAAGGGCGGGATAGGAAGGGGGAATAGGGAGGGGTTTGTTACTGAGATGTAACTTGAAGAAAAGAAAATAAAGTATTTTAAAAAAAAAATTAAATATCTATGCTCCAAGATAGGTAGAGGCAGGAGGATCACTACAAGCGTGAGGCTAGCCTGTTAATTTCAGGCCAACGAAGGCTGTATAGCAAGATCAACCTCAAAAAAAAGGGAAGAGACTGGGTGTAGCAGTGCAAGCCCTTAATTCCAGCACTCAAAAGGCAAAGGCAAGTGGATTTCTATGAGTTCGAGATCAGCCTGGTCTACTGAGAGAGTTCTAGGACAGCCAGGGCCACAGAGTGAGACTCTGCATCAGAAAATTAGACAGATAGACGATAGGTAGGTAGGTAGGTAGGTAGATAGACAGACAGACAGAGTGATGGTGGGTAAAGGCACTTGCTGTCAAGCTGACAACCTGAGTTTAACCCCTGGGACCCACATGGTAGAAGGAGAGAAACAACTCTCACAAGCTGTCCTCTGACCACATGTGTGCATGCATACTGCACACACACACACACACACACACACACACACACACACAGGTACTAGGATGGCCATTCTAAGACAGTAACAAGAGTTGGTAAGAACCAAGGGGGAGCTGGTATAAGCTTCTAGAAGGAATATGAAGCTATAGCCCCTTTGGAAATAGAGTTGGTTTTTCACACAGTTAAAACAAAGTAACCCAGGTAATCTACTCCTAGGTACATTCCTTTCTTTTTTTTTTGTTTTTTTGAGACAGGGTTTCTCTGTGTAACAGCTCTGGCTGTCCTGGACTCACTTTGTAGACCAGGCTGGCCTTGAACTCACAGAGATCCACCTGTCTCTACCTCCCGAGTGCTGGGATTAAAGGTGTGCGCCACCACGCCCGGCCCTAGGTACATTCCTAAGAGATATAAAATTATGTTGCACACAAATGTTTAGGACAGCACTCTTCCTAATAGAAAAAAATGGCAACAACCTAATGTCAAGATGAATAGATAAACAAAAGATTTTATATATATATATAATTACAAAAAGGAGAGAAGAATTGATATATGCTACAACAGATGTGAACCTGGGAAAATAGTAAGCAAAGAGAGAAAGAAGCCAGGCACAGAAGATCACATCTGGAGAGATGGCTCGCTCCTTGGCAGCTAACAATCATCTTTAACTCCAGGTCCCGGGGATCTGATGCCTTCTTCCAAACTCCATGGGCCCTGCACACATGTGGTTAACATTCATACATGCAGGCAAAACACCTTTACACATAAAACAAATAATTTTCTTAAAAGAGCACATGCTTTATGCATCCATTGTATGAAATGTCCCAAGTAGACAAAGAGTAGATTAATGACAGGCAAAGGGCAGGGACCAAAAAGAGGGATGCCAGGGGTATGGGATTTCTGTCTGGGTGATGCAGTTGAGTGAAGTGATGACTACACAGAATACACTAAAACTCATTGGATGTGGACACGCTAGGTGAAATTAATGCTGTATGAGTTCTAGGTCAGTAATACTTCTCAGAATATGAGTAAGAATAAAATCAGGATTGGGCCAGGCGGAGTGGCACACACCTTTAATCCCAGCACTTGGGAGGTAGAGGCAGGCGGATCTCTGTGAGTTCAAGGCCAGCCTGGTCTACAAAGTAAGTCCAGGACAGCCAAGGCTACACTGAGAAACCCTATCTAGAAAAACCACAAAAAACCCAAACAAACAAACAAAAATCAAAACTGTAAGTCTTATAGTACGAGGCCAGGATTATGAGCTTAGTTTTCTCCCAAATCCTTATCAAACAAAAAGCTTTTTCTTGTCACTCTGGACTTCCTGGGAAAGGTGAGAGGGGGACAAATGAGGGGCATAGGAGACAAAGGAAATGTGACAAGGTCAAGTGTGCATGAACACACCCAAGTGAGCACTAAAGGTAACTGTGCTCCCTGCGCAACTGCCTGGAAGGAATGCTGCAGTTCAAGGACATACTCGGTTCCCAAATGCACTAAGGCAACAAAACATACTTGTAGGACAGGCATCCACGGAATCGTATCTACCTTGGGGAGAATCAGAAGGTGACAAGTGCCTATGTGGAAAGAGGGACAAACACCTGCAGGGATTATAGTCCAGTCAGGACAAGTGGAGAAAGGAAGAGATCAGAGGGGTCAGAAGAGCAGTTGAAGGCCAAGCGCCTGACCTCCTCCATGAGGAGAGAAACACATACACACACACACACACACACACACACACACAAAATCTATTAAGCCCTTAGGGAAAATTCCCCACATCATAATCATCCCTGGGCAGAAACTCTTCAACAGGGCTAGGAAACACCCCAGAAAAGCAGACCATATGTTGGTTGGGGCTTTTCTTCTTTCTTCATCTCAAACCTCCTTAACCCTTACCCAGGACAGAGGCCAGCGTAAAAGGGCTTGAGACGAGCGTGTGGCCCTGCTTTGATCTTACACTAGCCTCAGAACAGGGACAAAAAGGCAGCTCACATGTTCATGGTGACATCATTTGCCCTGGGCAGGATCAATGGCAGCAGCTCAGCTGCTGTCCACCTGCCTGGAGGGTTCCTTTTCTGATCTGTTTTTTGAGACAAGGTTTCCTATGATCTTTCAATCTTACTTCCCTCCCACCCCATCTCCCACAGTGCTGGGATTCCTGGCATGGGTCACCACACCCAGCCTCCTACCTGGAAGTGTTACCAAACCAAGAAAACTCATGTTATTTTGTCAGTATGCCATTCCTGGGGCAGCACAGAGCCTCAGGGCAAACCACATTACACAGCTTCCTGCCAACATCTATATATCTTCTATTTTGAATCACGAATATTTTACTTCATTAGAAAAGGAATGTAGCCGGGCGGTGGTGGCGCACGCCTTTAGTCCCAGCACTCGGGAGGCAGAGGCAGGCGGATCTCTGTGAGTTCGAGGCCAGCCTGGTCTACAAAGCGAGTCCAGGACAGCCAGAGATATTCAGAGAAACCCTGTCTCGAAAAACCAAAAAAAAAAAAAAAAAAAAAAGAAAAGGAATGTATATCTATTATAAAACGTTTAGAACAAAAAGACAACTAGTGGGAGTTCTTTCCTTCCACGATGGGCATCCTAGGGATTGAACTTGGGTCATCAGACTTGGAAGCAATCATCTTTACACACTAAGCCATCTATCTCACCAGCCCAACATACTGTTTTATAAACTTTTTCCTTATTTTGAAGGAGTTGCACTATGCTGCCCAGGTCTTGGTCTTGAACTCCCGGGCACAAGTCATTTTCCTGCACTAGTCTTTCAAATAGCTGGAACTATAGGGTTGAATCACTATATCCAACTAACCTTTTTTTTTTTTTCTCTTCACTTTTTTTTTCTTCCAGACAGGGTTTCTCTGTATAGCAGCCCTGGCTGTCCTGGAACTGGCTTTGTAGACCAGGATAGCCTTAATGTCACGTAGATCTACCTGCCTCTGCCTCCAGAGTGCTGGGATTAAAGAGGCGTGCCACCACGCCTAGCTTCTTTACTCTCTCTTTCTGGTTAGTATTTTATTTTATGTGTCTGGGTGTTTTTCTTACATATATGTCTATGCTCCACTTGTATGACGTACCCAAGTAGGCCAGGTGTTGGATGCCCTGAAACTGGAGTTACAGATGGTTGAGAGCTGCCACGTGGGTGCTGGGGTCCATACTCGGGGCCTCCAGAGCGGCAGCCACTCTTAACCACTGAGTGTTCTCTCCAGCCTCTCCACACTGTTTTTTGTTTGTTTTTAAAATATGGTCCATGTAGCCCAGGTTAGCTTCAAATTTGCTATCAGGGGTTGGAGAGAAAGTTTTCTGCCCTCACCTCCTAAGAACTAGGATTACAGGCAAGTATCATATCTTTTCCCTTCTAACCTGATATATATATATTTTTTATTTTTTGAGACAGGGTTTCTCTGTGTAGCCCTGGCTGTCCTGGACTCACTTGGTAGACCAGGCTGGCCTTGAACTCACAGATATCCACTTGCCTCTGCCTCCTGAGTGCTGGGATTAAAGGCGTGCGCCACCACGCCCGGCCTGATATATTATTATAAAGCGTTTTCTAAACTATTTACTGTTTCTTTCTGACACAATTTGAAATGACTACATAGTATTTCACTATCTGGATGGCCTATAATTTAGGAAACCATGTGTCTGCTTTTAGGCAGTAGGTCCTTTCATATTTATTCATAAAAAGTTTAGTCATTTGGGATGGAGGGGCAGTACAGGGACTGTTGCAGGGCCTGTGTACACGGGGCAAGTGCTCTACCACCGAGCTATATCTTCAGCCTTCCTTTTATTTTTTCATTTAAACAGAGCCTCACTAATCTGTCCGGTTTGGCCTTGAACTCACTTTGCAGCCTAAGCAGGCTTTTAACTTACCATCTTCCAGCCCCAACATCCAAATTACTAGGATAACAGGCCCTGCACTACCAGGCCTGGCTAATTTGTTTAAAAAAACAAAAAACAGGTTCTTACAATATTAGCTAGAATGGCCTTAACTCATGATCGTCCAGCCTCAGCCTCCTAAGCAGCTAGATTATGAGCCTAAACTACCATACTCAGCTCAATGAATAATCTGAAGGATGAAGGTCAGTGTAGGTGACTTTCATCTCAAGGCAAATCCCCAGAGGAAAAATTGTTAAGGAAAAAGGAATACACACTTTCTAGAGACTTACGATACCCTGACTTCCAGAAGAGATGTGCCAACTGATACCCCACCAGCAGTGTATGTTCCTTTAATATTAGTCACTCCACCAGCATTCTTGCTTTAAAATGAACCTGTCTGGCATGTGCTGGAGCCCCACATCCAATCCTTAGTACCATGCACTCAAAACATACCTAGCAGCACATATGGATGAAATTAATTATTAATAGTTAATCTGAAATAATCTGGATGAGTGACTGGAAGTATAAATGGGAAAAAAGGCTGATTATGCCTGTCTACAAAAATTCTTTTATATATAAAAGACAGTCATGGTCTGAGAGTCAGCTCCTTGGAGAGCACTTGCCTAGCATGTGTGAGGTCCTAGGTTTAATCTGTAGCACAGAAAAAGTACTTCTTTTTTAAGTTTTTTTTTTTTTTTTTGAGACAGGGTTTCTCTGTGTATCCTTGACTGTCCTGGACTCACTGTGTAGACCAGGCTGGCCTTGAACTCACAGAGATCCTCCTGCCTCTGCCTCCGAAGTGCTGGGACTAAAGGTGTGCACCACCACACCCAGCAATTACAGACAGCTATGAACTGTCATGTGGTTGCTGGGATTTGAACCCGGGTCCTTTGGAAGAGGTCAGTGCTCTTAACCACTGAGCCCTCTCTTCAGCCCCAGAAGAAAAAATATATTTATTTTTAAAGATTATTTATTTATTGTGTATACAGTGTTCTGCCAGCATGTACACATTCACTCCAGAAGAGGGCACCAGATCTCAATGTAGATGGTTGTGAGCCACCATGTGGTTGCTGGGAATTGAACTCAGGACCTTTGGAAGAACAGCCAGTGTTCTTAACCTCTGAGCCATCTCTCCAGCCCAGAAAAAATATTTTTGAGGAAGGACTGGAGGAAAGTAGTAGGAGGCAAATTCAGCAAGGCACAATAATGTATGCATATGAGCATGTGCCAATGAAACCTATTATTTTGTATACTAACTGAAAAATTTATAAAGGTAAGTCAAAAACAAAAGTCAAACATTCAGTACACCCACATGTTTTTCTTTGTCATCTAATTTCCTCTTAATATATAATTTTGTTTGTTTGTTTTGTTTTTGAGACAGGGTTTCTGTGTGGCGCTGGCTCTCCTGGAATTCTGTAGACCTGGCTGGTCTCAAACTCTGATCCACCTGCCTCTGCCTCTCGAGTGCTAGGAATAAAGGTGTGTGCCACCACCGCCTGGCTCATAAGTTTTTAACAAAAAACATATCTTGCCAGGTGTGGTGGTGGTGCATGCCTTTAATCCCAGCACTTGGAAGGCAGAGAGGTAGGAGGATCTCTGAGTTCGAGGCCAACCTGTTCTACAAAGTGAGTCCAGGACAGCCAGGAGATACACAGAGAAATGCTGACTCAAAAAAAAACAAAAAAAACAAAAAAAAAAACAACCAACCAACCAAACCAAACAATAACCCCCCCCCCCACAAAAAAAGTATCTTAAACAGATGATGAGGCTGGGTGTGGTGGCACACTTCTGTAATCCTAAAACTTACGACGTGACAACAGATGACAGGAGAGAAGGTGCATGAGGTCAATCTGGGTTAAATAACTTTCACTCTGCTTCAAAAATGGTGGGAAAGATAGAGGGCAAGATAGCCCAAGTGCTTCGCCTTAGGGACTGACTACCCAGGGCTTGGGCTAGATGAACTGCTCCTTAAGGACAGGGAAGCTGACTTTGCCTAATGAACTCAAAGCATAGACATCCCTACAATAGACAGGCTCACAAGAGGGTAAGGCACGAAAGCCAGGGTTTCCCTATGGTATTGGTTACCTTGTACCTAAGTGGTAACACTAATTGTGTTTTCTTCCTCAGGGTGGGTCCTTCTCCTCTTTCCAAAGCAGTCCTGCCTGCTCAAGATTTCTCTCATTGGCTGGCTCAGGGACAGCACGGTCAGATTTCCTTCCGTTAAACAGCATGTATAGTAATAGCAACTATTTTTAGCACATGCTTTCTATACCATCTTTAAAACCCTAAAAGCAACTGTCTAAACGCTCCTCACCGTGTTCATTCACTGCTTACAAAACGTTCAGAGTCTACACTAGGCACTGTGGGGCACTGCACGCCTGCAATCCCAGCCCTCAGGAGATGGAGGTGGGAGACCAGAAATTCCCGGTCCTCCTCAGCCAGCCTGAGTTGCACGAGACCCTACCTTAGAACAAAACATTTAAGAGTCAAAAGACTGCATCAAGCTAGTAAAGGTCAAACTTAGGATTCACAAGTGCAGCTAGATTAAGGCCTAGAATGACACTTCTGTTTGGATCACAAGCCATTTCTCCCCACATGTCTGCTTCCTTTCCGTGTTCCCTATTAAGCATCCTGCCTGATCCCAGCTCACTGGGTATTCTTATATCCCTTCAGACGCTCCTTTTAGACCTACCAGCCTCTGGCCTCAGCTGACCCCTGTGATCCAGGACCACACCACCCAGGGATGTGCGTTTGTATATGGACTCGCCCTGTTTCTTCCAGGTCTGGATCCCCTCTCTCACTGGTCTTGTCTCTCCTTCTTATTCTTTCCTCCTGCCCCTGCCCAGTCCTGTCAGACATAATGGTGCCCAGAAGTGGTGGTGATGTAGTTGGTGCTGGCTGAGTGTTAAGCTGCCTGCCTTAGCAGGGCCTCAAGGGCCTGCTGGAGAGGAGAACCAGCTCTGCTGCCAAACAGGAAGCTGGAGCCATGCTGCAGTGACAGGTGCCAGGGGAAACACTGCAGAGGCTGCTTCCTGGATCCCAGGCACACTCACAGGTAGGGCAGCTTAAGCCCCTCTCCCAGCTCTTGGCTTTTTTTTCTCACAGCCACTTTGCTGCCTCTATTCTGTTAAGCAAAACCTATCCTCTGTGCCTGAGCTCCTAGGTCTCATGGTAGGCCTTCCCTCACCCTGATGACTCACTCTCCCTAAGTCCGTCGGCTGTACCATAAACAGGCCCAGCTGTGTCACATTCCCAGAGGGGAAAACAGCAGCTGCAGGCGGCCCTACCCCTGGACAAGAATCCCCAGAGGCCACTGCCAAAAACAGTTTGGACATCTTCCTTAGGAACTCTAAGATGACCAAAGATGCCTCTTTTCACGGGAAATCCCAGAGCTGGCTGCGGGGGTGGGGGTGGGTGGTGGTGGTGAGTGACACTCCTTTTTCATATCCAAGGCCTCCTGAAAGCCCTGGAGATACACCCTGACTCTCTAATGAAGTCAAAGAACCAAGCAGTGGGTGTGTTTGGGGGTGGGGGGGGGAACACTAACATTCTAGGCCTGTGGTCCATCAAAGAGATGAGTTTTGTGCTCAGGTGGCTGGTATACACACCCTGAGTTCATAAAGCCTGTATAGGCCAGGATTCAGAAGTGTATCTATTTTGTCCAGACTATCTATCTACTGGACAAGTGGACTCAGTAAAGTGGGGCTGTTCCCTAACTGAAACAAGCAGGCGCCCCTCAGCACAACATCCCGGGGAAGGTCCTCTAGGTCACCTTTCCGCTTCACTGGTGCAGGGGCAGGGAGGGAAAACTGCCTTCTCCCAGCCGCCTCCCACTCCACCTGCCAGGCCCAGATCCCTGCTGACATCCCTACTGCCTCCCGTCAACCCCTGCACATGTCACGTGGAGCAAATTCTTCAGGTAGAACCCCTCTGATGGGCCAAATTGTCCCAGGCCAATGGCCATCAGCTGATTGCTTTGCTTCCCAAGGTATGAATGCAAATAAGAAAGCAGAAGCTAAGTGTGCTCTGGTCTACCTGCCTGGCACATAGGGAAGCAAATGAAACTCTGCCTGGCTGAGCAGGAAGGGTGCTGGACTTCCATCCGCTCACAGGGGGCCATTTGCTTCCACACTTGTCCCTCGGGTCCTTAGAGAGAGGGTTGTGCATGTACTGTTCTCTTCAAACTCCAATCTAATTCCCCTGGGATCACTTCTTCCTCAGGTTTAAAGCCAAACTTCAGTGAATAAAATGAAAAAAGCCCACAGAGATATTTTTTTCCCTGAACATTTTGTAACCACTTTTCTGTGAGGATTTCAGACCAGAACTCTCCATCCCTGACAAGGGTCAGGGTAATGAAGTGGAAAAGATATGTTCACAATTTTGGCTGCATCTGCTCCCATCTCTAAGCAACCCAGGCTCTGGATTGTGGGGTGGCGGCCCAAAGATGCCACCTCAGCTGCCGGCCGATGTTTGTGCTTCAGCTGATGGAGCGAGCTAAAGGCTGTACAAACTAGAGACACTGAGCAAACAGACCAGAGTGTGAGGACCAGATGTCCAGGGGAGGTCAAAGCTCCACACCTCCGAGTGTGTGTTCACACCAGTGGACTGGCACACCCCTCCCTCAAGGATCCCTAGGCTTCATGCTACAAGAGACCTGAGAGAACCAGTCCTGACTGTTGGACATCCTCTGAACCCTCACGCTTTACAAAGGACTACAGTGTGGATGACAGAGTTAGACTCCCAAGACTCTGTGAGGGTGGGGGTGGGGGTGCAAGCTATGGGCCACCTCCTCCTGGTGTGTGAGGAAAAGGCATTTTGCCAATTTGGGCCCATTCTTCACTAATGAGTGAAACAGCCCACAGACCATGTCATTCAAAGCCCCTTGGGTCTGAGGAAGTCCCCAAATGAGGGTTTCCCTGACAACACATTTCTCCTATATTCCCAGGTTATCAAGGAAACATTCTCTGTTTAAAAGTCCTTGTAGATTTGATTTAGGGAGTTCTAAAGGCAGCCTTACAAACTCTTTTGTCTCCAAAGTGAAAACACAGATAGGAGACACAAACAGAAAGTGCCATTGTGCTGGCAGTGCTGTGACTCTGGGAGCCGGTCCTGACAGTTCTGCTTTTTAAAGGCCTGGGCTGTGTCAGAAGCACATTCAGCTCTGCTCAGCAGAAAGCCTCCCAGCCCTGAAACATTGCCTAACAGCTTCAGTCTGTCCTCACTGACCCGCTTCCTAGTCCCTTTCAGGGTTTATTCTCATGAGAGATCAGGTCCTGTGGGAAGCCTCATGGGACAAGGGAATGTCCAAGGAGATCCCTCCAGCTTGAGGGAAGAGGTGGAAAAGGTGACTCCAAAAGGTGCTTAGAGAACTAGCCTGTGCAACCCGAGGGGCTGCAGGGGTGCTGACCCTCGGCCCTCGGGTGGTGAACAGTACTTCTTGGGAGCCTCTAGAGCAAAGGTTGGCAAATGTTTTCCATAAAGGACCAGACAGTAAACATTTCTGTGTTTATGGGCCATATGGTCTCTGTCATGACAGCCTGAAAGCCCCCGTGGTATAAAAGCATACACAGACAACACATGAGCAAACCCGTAAGTTATGTGGTTCAAGCAAAACCTTGTCTATAAAAAAATGGGCAGAGGGTTAGAGATGGACTGTAGAGGCAGCTCACAAACCTCTGCACTCTAGGTCCAAGATAAAGAAGTCAGAGGGCAAGCCCTACACCTGCCTTACAGAGATGGATCCCTCCCTCCTGCCAAATGCCTTCAGAGTGCCCACTCACCATCTAGTCTGGGCAGATACCTGAAGTGAGTAGGAGAGCCAGGAGCTACCTACCAGAAACACACACATGCACACTCACGCATGGGCACATGGGCATATGCACACACCCAAACAGTGATGCTGAAAGTACCCAACACTCTGAAGCCAATGTCCCTGAGCAGAACATGTTTATACACGCTTGCTTGGGGTCTAAGTGCATAGTTTTCTGCAGCCTATTCATGGAACATATAGGAATCTAAAAACCCTTTACTCCTACAGAGAGATTATTTGTATTTCAATGAGATTTTTACAAAGTAGGAAGAAAAAGAAAACAACACAAAGGAAAATTAGGTAAATGATACAAAGAAGCAACTCTGAAAAGACACAATGATGACAGAGGCCCAGGATGGTGGAACACATCTGTAATCTTGGCACTTGAAAGGTAAAGCAGGAAGATGAGGAGTGAAGGCCAGCCTGGGCTACACAGCAAGTTCAAACACAGCCAGGGCTACATGAGACTCTGTTTCAAAAGTAAACAAAGGCGCACACCTTTAATCCCAGTAATCATGAGGCAGAGGCAAGTGGATCTCTGTGAGTTCAAGGCCACCCTGGTCTACAAAGTGAGTCCAGGACAGCCAGGCTCTGTTACACAGAGAAACCCTGTACTGAAAAACCAAAATAAATAAATAAATAAGGAAAAAAAAAAAAAGGCCAGGTATAATGGTGCATGCCTTTAATCTCAGCACTAGGGAGGCAGGTGCAGGTGGATCTCTGTGAGCTCAAGGCCATCCTGGTCTACAAAGCGAGTCTAGAACAGTCAGGGCTATTACACAGAGAAACCCTGTCTCAAAAAAAAAAAAAAAAAAAAAAATATATATATATATATATATATATATATATATATCAGGTTAGAAGGGAAAAGATATGATGCAGAAACAGACTCTGTGAATTTGGGGCCAGCCTGGTCTACACAACAAGTGCCAGGCCAGCCAGGGCTACATAGTGAGACCTTAAAGAAACAAAACAAAACTAAGCAAGTATAAGACAAAAGAGGACCAGCAAGATGGCTCAGAAAGTTCCTTCCTCAGAACCCACATAGTCAAGGAAACTAACTGAGAAAACCATCCTCAGACTGCCGTGTGAGCTTCCTGTGCACATACCTACAAGTGCACACAGCAAACACATCAAATCAAACAAATGAATATAAAAAATATTAAAGGTGAGTGATATCTTGGAGGGAATATGAAAACTGACTTTCAGACATGTTACTGGGATTATAACAACAGATAGAGGACTCCATTTTAGGACTCTGCAAGAAAGCAAATATTAAAATCTAAAACATGCTAATCCTGGGCCTAGAAATTCCACTCCTGGAACTTATTTTACAGAAATACTTGTACAGATCATTTATTTCAACTGTTTTCACAAAGGGAAGAACTGGAAGGCAACCTGAACACCTATGAGTGGGAAACTAGCTGAGTTTCTAGCACAGACCCGGGCAGCATCGAGGACAGCCACTGGACATTAAAGTAGGGTGCAGAGGTATAGGACTGGCAGGGAAATGGAAAACACACAATTAGAAAACACAAACTGATACAGCTAAAGCCAAAAGAGTACCACCAATGTGTACAGACAAAATGAGACTGAGGGATGTAGTCTGAAATTCATTGAGACATTTAGAATTTTACAGTCTACCAGTTAAATTCCCATAATGCTGAATACTTTGAACACTTTGGGGTTTTTGTTTGTTTGTTTATTTTCTTGGTTTTTCGAAACAGGGTTTCTCTGTGTAGCCCTGGCTATTCTGGAATTCAGTCTGTAGACCAGGCTGGCTTTGAACTCACAGAGATCCACCTGTCTCTGCCTCCTGAGTACTAGGATTAAAGGAGTGAATCACCAAGCCTGGTCACCACAAATGGTTTCAAACTGTCATGTGGGTGCTGGGATTTGAACCCAGGTCCTTTGGAAGAACAGCCAGTGCTCCTAACCACCGAGCCATCTCTTCAGCTCCAAACATTTATTAACAACAACAAAATAAGAAAAGTCAAAAGAATGCTATGGGTTTGTTACTTTTTCCTAAAAGTACCTTGGACAACAGCTTCCAACTTCATTTTAAAGGCTTTCTTTAATGTTGTGGAGACAGTAGGAGGCATGAACAAGCAGATAGGTAAGAATTGTGAAATGTCATCATAGGATCTAATATTCTGTACAATAACTAAAAAGTAATGAAAAATGAAGCAGACACACACAAAATAAAGGCTCACTCTCTTTCTCTATGTGTTTTGTTTTGGGTTTTTTTTGTTTTTTGTTTTGGTTTTTCGAGACAGGGTTTCTCTGTGTAACAGCTCTGGCTGTACTGGACTCACTTTGTAGACCAGGCTGGCCTTGAACTCACAGAGATCCGCCTGCCTCTGCCTCCCAAGTGCTGGGATTAAAGGCGTGAGCCACCACGCCCGGCTCCTACTTTGTTTTTTTTTTAAGACAGGGTTTCTCTGTGGTCCTGGCTGTTCTGTAGCTCAATGTGTACACCAGCCTGGCCTCAAACTCATAGACTCTCCAGCTTCTTCCTCTGGAGTGCTGGGATTAAAGGTGTGCATTGCCACTACTCAGCTATGATTTCTTTTTTTTTTAAGTTTATTTCTTTTTTTTTTTTTTAAGATTTATTTATTTATTTTATGTTTGGGTGCTTTATCTGCATGAACATCTCCAAGCAGAAGAGGGCATCAGATCAGGTTGTGGATGGTTGTGAGCCACCATGTGGTTGCTGGGAATTGAACTCAGGACCTTTGGAAGAGCAGTTAGTTAGTGCTCTTAACCACTGAGCCATCTCTCCAGCCCCTCAGCTACGATTTCTCAAAAGGAACTCCCCATATAGTGTTTTTCAGCTATTTGTCTTTTGCTGTTACTGTTTGAGAAAGGTCTGCTGGAGCCCAGGGTGGCTCTGAACATCCTATGTAAATGAGGATGACCTTGAACTCCTCTTGACCCTCTGCCCCTTCTAATCACAGGGGTCACAAGAACATACTACCATGTCTAGCTATCCTTTTTATGATTTCAAGGGTACAGGGGTAAGGCCTCATTCTGTAGTCCAAGCTGGCCTCAAAGTCACGGCAACTGTCTCACCTCTGCCTCCCGAGTGCTGGGATTACAGGTAGTTCCACCATACCCAGTTCTTCTCTTTTCATAAGCTGGGCTTGTACCTGGCATCACGTGCATGCTAGGCAAGCACTCACCACTGAACTGCACCCTAGTCCGTTTCTATCCCATGCTTCATGATGACTAAGCATTGTTCTGCATTTTGGTGCTTAAGCTCCTCAAGTCCCAGGACCATCTCAAACAGATCCCTGAAATTCAACTCTGCCCTAACAGGTGCCCAGCATGACTGAAATAACAGGGGCAATGCCAGGTTTTTATTTTTCATCTTGATAAAAAAAGGGCTGGTGGCTTTCATGCTGTCCAAGAACAAACAGAACCGCACATGACTCCTGTTTCACATTTACACAACCTAGTGGAATTTGTGTACTTTTCACAGTATGAACATATTTCTCACTGTTTCAACATTTGTTTTCCTCTGGGCTTATGAGAGGGGAGAATATATCTATTTTTATTTTAAATCAGATATTTAAAATAAAACAAAATAAAAACATTCCAACAGATACAAAGTAAATCTCCCTGGACCAGCAGAGGTGAAGCAACTGAGCCCCCAGGTTTATGTGTGTCACTAACCCTTAGACACCCACACACAGTGCCTATGGTGGGCCTATTTTACTGAGCAGAGATGATAGTGAATGGTCCATGGACATTAAAATAAAACAGTTAATCTTCACTGCCTGAGAAAAGCATAAGAAAGGAGAACAGAGAAGATGTGGGCCTGCAGGCAGGCACAAAGATGCCAGCGCCTCTTCATGCTCCTTTATCAAAGGACCAGGAAACTCCCAGAGCTTTCTTAGGGCAAAAGAAAGGCCTCTCAACAGCCTGACATGCAACTCAAGCATTATCAGACCCAGACTTCACCACAGACAGTAATGGTAGCTAAGTGAATGCCCAGTCCTTCTTCAATGGTAAACTGAGAAGCTGGCAGAAGCCTCTGAATGGTACCCTTGCCTGGAAAAGATGTTTCTATTTCTTCTTTAACTTCTTTCAGCTCTCCCTCCAACCCTACCCCCTGCTTAAAAAGAAACCCATTTTGCAGCATCCTGGTGGTCCTAGGAAGAACATACTCAAAGTTCCAAGAAACACTTCCACTTATCTGGCCAGATATCTGTGCCCTAGCCAGTGGCATCACAATGTTGCCACTCTGTTCTAGGCATCCACAAAGGTTGGGGCTGGGTGGTTCCAGGACAGGCCTATCTACAAATGGCACTGTTAGCCAGAGTTCCTGGAAAGCCTCAGGACAGCAGCCATGGAAGATACTGTCTTCTCTGGACACATAGTTAATAACCTGCACCCTCCATGCCAAAGGCAAGGCCAGAGGCAGTTGCAAGTCACCCTGGGAGGTGCGTCTGCCTGCTTGAGAACCTAGAATACTGGCTTTGCTGTCAGCCCACTGCACCCACAGTTCCTACACTGCTTGGGACGTCTAAGTACACATGAGAATGTAAGGACAGAACCTGGAAACCAGCAAATGTGTCCCTGATCCACAGTCTACTCAGCTGAAAAGGCTACTTAATAAGCCAATACTTACTGTTAATGACGTGAACGTCATGCACATCCCCCCAAAGCCATTCAGAGCCAAGGCGATAAAGATGAGCACAGAGAGCGCTGTAGACAGACAGAAAGTCATCAGTAGGGGACCCAGGAGCACAGTGTTCCATACCAAGAAGGCTACAGATATAGCTAAAAATATAAAAAGCAGGCCATCGAGGCTCAGGGACACCTGGAGAGCATTCTCATTCTCACCCTCACCCTCCTGCCTACCTCATGGAGCTTGAGTTCTAGCAAAACGCAGACGCCCACTCTCTTTTCTCTGTTAACCTAGCTAGCAGCAATCAAAGGGTTCCCTAAAAGCTCTCATGGGCACCAAAACCCCAGGTTCCTGAAGATCAGTGGATGAGGCTGGTGAAGACATTAGTGAAATTCAGGTCCTGTTTCGGTGTTGTTCCAAAAGCCCTTGGACTCCTTGGCTGGGGGCAGAGTCCAGGTGTTTCCTAAGCTGTTTTTCCAGGGCTGGCCTAGGTTGCCTTGAGGGCTGAGCTCAGCCGGGTGTGATGTATTATGCCTGTAATCCCAGCCCTCAGGCTGAGCCAGGAGGATTGCAAGCTTGATATCAGCTTGGGCTACCTCAGTCTCAAGGGTCCAAGTGCTGGGGATAAGTTGCTCAGTGGTAGAGCACTTGCCTGGCATTTACAAGCCCTGGGTTCAATTCCCAGTACTGAAGAAAAAAGAGGAGGAAGAAGAGATGGCTCAGCTTACCATTTCTGCACCATAGAAGGCCATGCCCTGTGGCTGGCCTAGTCCATAAAGCTTGCCTTTCAAGTAACATCAATGAGGCTACCATCAGAGACTGGGTTTGTGGCTTAGGGGTGAGACAGGAGCCTCACACACCCTGGGAACACCTCTCACACTTTTGCTTGGGATAATTATTCTCTTTCTAGTCATCGTTTGAAAGAGCTAAATCCTAGGCAACAGACTACCAGAAAGCCACCACAGCCACCCATGAGATTAGTGAGGAGAGGGTCAACAGGAGGGGGCTTGTTCTGACTTGTACAGGAGACACCAAGCCTAACATAGCATCCAAAAGCAGGTGGGTCAGTGAGCACCTGTGCATGATGAATCTTTCCCCAGTTTCTGGCAAAAAGGGAGAAAAGACATACTCACAGTCTGGGCTACTCGCTCCATACGCAATCAGCAAGCAGGAGACAGCAAAGCAGGCACTAAAACCAAACAGAAAATGGACTGTTTATACAACACTATCAGTTGCTATTAGTATATAGTTATGTGGGGGTGTTTACTGTGTGACACTCCACAGTGTTCATAATCATTACCTGACAGCTCTAGGAAGACCTGGGAAATACGCCTCAGGAGGTATGCAAGATAATCTGATCTATTAGGGCTTGTTTTCAGTGCTGAGAATTGAACCCAAGTGCTCTACCATTGGGCTGCATCCTCAGCTTCATTTCAGAATTGTTAAAATTTCACTCATTTTGCCAGGCTATGGTGGAGCACACCTTTAATCCCAGTACTTAGGAGGCAGAGGCAGGCAGATCTCACCAGAGGCAGGCAGTTCAAACCAGCCTGATCTACAGAGGGAGTTCCAGGACTACCAGGGCTACACAGAGAAACCCTGTCTGAAATACACACACACACACACACACACACACACACACACACACACACACAAACGTCAAGTGACTTAACTTTTGCCTTAGGATTTTTTTTTTTTTTTTTTTTTTTTTGTGGGGTTGGCAGTGCCGTGGGTAGACTCAGGCCATGCACATGTTAGGCAAGCACCCGACCACTGAGCCTCACCTCAGCCTTTCTATTTAAAGCAATAATATTATGAATGGCGTGTGTGGGCTATAATTCAGGTGTAGAGCACTTGCCCAGCACACATTAGGCACAGTTTAATGTACAGCAACTTTCATCCCCTACACACACACATAGGAGGAAGAATAACATATGTATAACCAATTTACATTTACATATATTTATATATGTTCAAAAACTTTTCTTTTTCTGGAGGAAGTATAAAGCCAAGAAGTCTTTGGAAATCAAGACTCTATTCTATTTATTTTCCTTAGTGTGTGTAGGTGCACATGAGTGTTGGTGTGTGTATCTCATGGCACGAATACAGTGGTCAGAGGGCAATTTGCAAGAGTCAATTCTCTACTTGGTAAAGTAGGGTCCAAGGATAGAACTAAGATCATCAGGCTTGGTGGCAAGTGTCTTTACCGGCGGGCCCCCAAAACTAAGGTTAAAGACAGGGAAGCTCAGGGCCTCCCACATGGGAGTCCTGTGGCTTACATGCAGAACTGCACACAGAACATGGCAAGGATCACAGCAACTACTGATTCTGTGCCAGACAGTGTAGTAACCCTGTCCCAGGTGGACATTTAGAGAGAGTCCCATGGTGCACCTGGTAGCACATTCCAAGATTCCCTACCGTAGGGAATGCAGCTCCAGGAATCTTCTATCCTCATCCTGCCCTCAAGGAACCCATACTGACCTGCCCAGAAGCCTGAGCTTCCTCGGACCATACTTGTCCATGATGATGCCCAGGGGTAGGGTGATGGCACTGAGCAGAAAGGAGCCCACGGTGAATGCCAAATTTAGAATCTCATCCTGGGCCTTGCAGCTGAGCCAGCCGTTCACCAGGATCACCTCCTCATGCTCTGGCTCTGCAGTGCCCCCGACTGTGCCATTCGTGGCATTCTCTGTGTGTATAAAGAAAGAGAACATGGTAGGCACCCCCAAAGATTCAAGAGACATACCTTTAGAATTATACCACTGATAGGCTGGAGAGATGGCTTAGAGGTTAAGAGCACTGGCTGCTCTTCCAAAGGACCCGGGTTCAAATCCCAGCACCTACATGGCAGTTCACAGCTGTCTGTAATTGCTGGGTGTTGTGGTGTACAACTTTAATCCCAGCGCTTGGGAGGCAGAAGCAGGTGGATCTCTGTGAGTTCAAGGCCAGCCTGGTCTACTAAGTGAGTCCAGGGATACACAGAGAAACCCTGTCTCGAAAAACCAAAAAAAAAAAAAAAGAAAGAAAGAAAAAGAAAAAAGAATTAAACCACTGAGAAAGGAAAAGCTAGCCCTAAGTGCTGGAAGACTTGTTCTCCCAGACATGCTGTTTCTGTGTAAAGGCTCTTGTAAAGTGTAAAGGACTTGGGAAAGACAAGCTGCTGGTCTCTCCAGAACACCTGGGTTTTCCTCATCCAATCTGGGCAAACTGAAGGAGCCTGTAATTTATGTCAATGGAAACACATGCCATGTAACATCTTCCACTCTACAATTTCCATACCTCCCACCACCATATACTACAACTCAGAAACAAAAGGGTTGGAGTTCCCCTTCTGTTTCTGAGGTGCTGGGAATTGAACTCTGCAGCAGTGATGCTGACGTTTTCAACATCCGTAGAAAGCACAGACCAGCCAAAGACTCCAACAAAGAAAGCCATTCCTCAGAAAAGACAGAATCTTGTCTGAAACCTTAAGGGCTTCATGTGTCCCTTGACACACACCATTAGTCTCACATTAGGATTCCCACTCTAGCATGATGGTGGATGCCTATTATCTAAGCACTTGGGAGGTGGATGCAAGAGGATCAGGAGCTCAAAGTCATCCACAGACGAAGAGTCTCAGGGCAGTCTAGGCTATGAGACCCTGTGTCAAAAGGGAGAGTGGGTGATGGGACAAGATGGCTCAGCACGTAAAGGCACCTGCCACCAAGCCTGCTGACCTGAATTGGATCCCCAGAACCCATGTATTGGAAGGTGAGACCAACTCCCAAAAGTTTTTCTCTGACTTCTTCTTGTGTGTGTGAGCGCTCGCGCGCACACACAAACACACACACACAAAATGGAATAAAGTCAGGCTGAAGTTGTGCACACAGACACATGCCTTTAATCTCAGCACTTGGGAGGCAGAGGCAGGGGGATCTCTGTGAGTTTGAGGCCAGCTTTGTCTAGAGAGTGAGTTCCAGGACTGCCAGGGCTACACAGAGAGACCCTGACTCCTGACTAGAAGGAGAAAAGAAAACACGGTCCCAAGTGGGAGAGGCAGAGAAAAGTGGACCCTTGGGACTCAGTGGTCAGTCTAACCTTACTTGGCAAATTCTAGGCTAATGAAAAACCCTGTCTCAAAAAAAAAAAAAAAAAAAAAGCAAGCAATGTAGACGGCTCTCAAAGGAACAATACCCAGGGTTGTCTCCACATGCTTATGTACACATACACACACATGTGCACATACATATACGCAGTGGGCATGAGCACACTCATGCACATACAGGAGGCCACCTGGGCTCTAAAGTGAGACCTTGTCTCAAAAAATGTGATTTTAGCCGGGCGGTGGTGGCGCACGTCTTTAATCCCAGCACTTGGGAGACAGAGGCAGGTGGATGGATCTCCAGGCCAGTCAGTTCTACATAGAGACATTGTATAATATTAATAATAATAATAATAATAATAATAATAATAATAATAATAATAATAGTGATTTCCATTCTAGAGTATCCTATACTCTACATTCAGTATCAGTAGCTCAAGGTCCAGCCTTGGCTGTAGAGCCCAGGCTGTCTCAAACATTCTCAGCAGTTCTGTTCGCAGAAACACATGCTGTTTCTGTGTAAAGGCTCTTGTAAAGTGTAAAGGACTTGGGAGAGACAAGCTGCTGGTCTCTCCAGAACACCTGGGTTTTCCTCATCCAATCTGGGCAAACTGAAGGAGCCTGTAATTTATGTCAATGGAAACACATGCCATGTGACATCTTCCACCCTACAATTTCCATACCTCCCACCACAATATACTACAACTCAGAAACAAAAGGGTTGGAGTTCCCCTTCTGTTTCTGAGGTGCTGGGAATTGAACTCAGGACCGCTTGTATATAAGGCAAGCTACCTACCATTTAGCTTCACTGGCAGCTTGGTTTTTTGTTTTGTTAACAGCACAGAGTTATTTTCTTTCAGTTACCTATACATACCATTCTTACTGCTCTTACATTGTGTTGATGGCCACTGCCTACCATGACAACACCCATTGCCTGGTGTGTCAGTCACACCTAAGTGTGTTAGTGTCCCCTCCAAAGTTTAACCTGTGTCAAAACAACACAAAAAGGGGAGGGAGAAGTACTTCACTAGCACGATTGAGGATGGAGACAAGCTGGGAATGGGACTGAGGAACCCCCTTGCCGGGACCAGTCCTTAAGTGATGCTGACTAGAGGCAAGCGGACTGATTAGCTTTGAGGCTCCACCAAAGAGCCAAGGAAACTCTCCCTCAGACCAACTGCATGGCGCCCAGATGCAGCCCTCTGGCTGCCAGGGCTGCTCAGTTGAGGTCTACAAAGCTTGCAGGGGCCTCTCAGAGCCACCCAAGGTAACTGAAAAGAAAGCACCTGGCATGACTAATGGCAAATGCCTGCCTCCTCTGATCCTCTGAACCCTGCTAGGGGCATGCAGAGACTGCAGTGGCCCACCTGTCTCTGGATTCTAACTCCCCTCCACTGCTTCCTGTTGTATATCCTTGAAAATGTGACTCATCTTTCTCTGTTGCTTTCCTTATCTATGTACTAGACATATTAGGATTATAGTATATATACCTCTAGAGAAAAAAGTGGATAGCATTTCAGAGCTCCCAACTGGCATATGAAGTGTGTGGCAAACAACTCCTGTTATTGCTACTGTCAGTCTTACTGGGGCTCAGGTTGGGGTGATTCAATAAGATGGCAGCTTTTCCCAGGAGCAAGGAACACAGTACTGTATCAACATGTGATAGCATGGGTGGATTTACTTGCCCCTGGGCCCACTCTAAGGCTAGAAACTATCTTCTGGCGACCGTGTAACATTACCTCAGTGGGCCCTGACCACAGCAGCTGTTTACTGAAAGAGTGGAAACAATGAACCAGATCCCAGCGGCCAAAAGGATCAAGAGGGGAAAGGAAATGGGACATGCAGAACCAAGCTGAAGGCAGAGGGACTTAGGGAGATCAGAGCTACAGGTTAACCCCTGAACCCACACGAACAAAGCCTCTTAGGCCAGACTCCCCACTCCTACCACTTTCGATCCCCTTTCCAAAGCATCTTCTACACTGACAGCCAAAACACAAAGCAAACAGGGTTCTCTGAGCCCACTGGTCCCGTGTGTTGCTGTGGCTGGCAGGTGTGAGGCAGCTCCTGGACGGGAAGAGGCTGGTTTCAGATGTCAGCCCTGCCACCAGAACAGGAAATGGACCTGCAATAGGGGGACAGGGCCTCCATCCAGAAATGAGCATTTATTTCAAGGCAATCATGCAGGTATGAACCAGCCAGCATGGATGAGATTGGGTGGACAGGTGGAGGGAGGCCAGTCCAGCCTGAGAGAGCTGCCTGGCCACACAGCTTCTGGAGTCAGTTACTTGCACTCAACAACTTCCAGTGGCTCTCAGTAACTGGAAGGAGGAAGGAGGGATGTTCTGGTGGGGGTTGGTGGGGGGAGAAGACAAGACCGGCACAGTCTATTGAGAGACATGCTCCCAGAGTCCCCCAAAGTCCCTTCATTATTTTTTTGTATTGTTTTGTTTTTCAAGACAGGGTTTTTCTGTGTAAACCTGGCTGTCCTGGAACTCACTCTATAGACCAGGCTGGCCTCAAACTCAGGGCTCTATCTGCCTGCCCTTGCCTCCTGAGTGCTGGGATTGATAGCGTGCGCCACCATGCCTGACTTCCATGACTCTTCTTATCAAGAGACAGAAGATAAAATCCTAAGGCAATGGCTGGGGTACAGCTCAGAGGTGCAACAACAGGTCCCGTGTTCAATCCTCAGCTGCAGTGTAATAATAAAAGTAATCCTAAGGACTGGAGAGATGGCTTAGTGGTTAGAGCATGTGTTGCTCTTACAGAGGACATAGGTTCAGTTCCCAGCACCCATATGGGATCCAGTGCTTTCTTCTGACCTCCAATGGTACCGGGAACACATGTGCTGAACATAAATACATTCAGGCAAAACATTTATACCATAAAATAAAATAAATCTTTAAAAATTTTTTTTAAATCCTAAGATGGGCCAGTGAGATGGCTCAGCAGATAGAAGCACTTGCCACCAAGCCTGGCAGCTTGAGTTTGATCCTCACGACTCACATGGCAGAAGCTAAGAATCAGATCCTCTGACTTCCACATGCACACTGTGGCTCATGCTCACACACACACACACACACACACACACACAGAGAAACATACACACACACAGATACATACACACAGAGACATACACACACACAAACACAGAGACACACAAAGAGAGAGACACACATACACACACACACAGAGACAAAAATACATACATACACACACACAGAGACATACACACACACAAACACAGAGACACATAGACACACACACATACATACATACATACACACACATACACACACAGAGAGACAGAGACACATACATACACATACACATAACTAAATGTAATTTTAAAAATTTAAATCCCAAGGCACGGGGACTCTAAGGAGAAGGGCTGGGGTAGAAGTAAGGGTGTCTATCCTTCCTTCAAGCTAGAGCCACTGTACCCAGGAGCAGAGCCACCAGTATCTGCTCTTAAGTCCCTGCTAATGGGGCCACCAGGCCTCTGTTCATCTGTCTATGGAAAGTGATATTTAGCAGCAAGTGATCTTGGAGTTAGGGGACCAAATAGCTTTTTTGTGTCCAGAGACCTTGGGTGTCCCTTACCTGGGGAGGAAATGGAACCTTCAGGAAGTCTGGACTTCTGTCAGCAATAAACAGCCCACACAAATCATCTCAGTCCCAATAGGTGTCCAGTCACACCCAGGCTGCTCCTGTCTTCTCTTCTCCCATCTGGCCACAGAAAGGCAGGAAAGGGACCAACACTAGGAAGTATCAAGGCCCAAGGTGTCCCCTGCTCAGTCTACAGCGCAGCGATCACCAGCCCTGCTCAGGCTAGTCTGTTTGGGTCTCACCTGCACCTGTTTATTGAACTGGTGCCTCCACCATGGGGTGGTCAGAGCAGCCCAGGCTAGCCCCGCCAGGGAGGGCAAACAAGAAGACAGACAAGAAACTGGTGTGCCAGAGTGTGCTGAGAACAAGACCAGGGCTGCCAGGGCCGGGAAGGGAGAACAATGCCCTGTAGTGTTGGCCCCACTCACAAACAAAATCTTAACGGAGAGGGCAGAGGAGGCTAGAGGGTGCTGTGACCCCACTCAGGGCTCCCCTTGGCTTCTCTAGGGTCAGAGAGAGTCCTCCCCTCACCCCGGGCAAACAAAGAGAGTGGGGAACTCCAGAATATCTCCCCGATGGTGCTGAGGGAACAAAGAGGCACACAGATGAGACACTCCCTCAGTTCCTTAGCAGCCCTTTCTCTGGCTGGTGACTGAGTCCCTCCCAGCCATGGTGCTGACCCTAGCCAGCTCTCCCAAGGGCACCTGCCCCAGCATCTCCTGCCTCTCGCCCATCCTTAGTCTATCCGGCAACAGGAAGCAGCATGTCAGCCCAGCAGGGGAGATGTGGGTGAGAGGTCGCCTAAGCGACAGAGCAAGCAGGAGGGAGGGCACAGTCAGAGTTCCATTGGGAACCTCTCATGGAGGTCCCAGCAGCAGCAGCCTCCTGCACACAATCTGTGAGAACTGGCCACTGTGTTCATTAGCATCCGTTCCTCAGGCCACTAAGTACCCTCCAACTCTGACCCCACGGCATGTGGAATTTCAGAGCAGGTATGTGTCTCGCAGAGCTAGGCTCGAGTGGGGATTGTCGGAGCCAGGAGACTGTGACGACGATGCTGTCCTCATGGCTTCGAGGCAGTCTAGAAGGCCGGGAGAAAGAAGCTGGGAAAAGCTGGACAACACCAGAGGTTCTTCCTACTGCCTAGTGAGAGGAGGGCTGTCCCATGGCTCTCTCACAAAGCACAAAGCCAACCCAAGCAGCAGGACCTTCATGGGACACTAGACAAAACAGGCTGACAGATGTCAGGGAGGGAAATCGGGTCATGAAAAGGGGAAGGATGGCTGGTGGTGACAGTCAAGGGTACTCTTTGTGACACATTTTTGAGGCTGAGTACAAGCTTTTAGCCCTCTTACTGCTTCTTTTTGATTTTTTTCTGAATTCAAAAATAAACTAGGGCTGATCTAAAGGTATCGCTAAGTGGTAGAAACTGGCATGTGTGAAGCCTCAGCACTGGAAAAATAAATAAAAAACAAACTGGGGTGAAAGAACCAATCCCAGCACTTGGGAGGCTGAGGCAGTTCAAGGCCATCCTGGTCTATATAGTGAGTTCCAGGAAAACCAGGGTTACATAATAAAACCCTGTCCAAAAAAAATAAAAATAAAAGAGGATGAGTCAACAGGCCAGCCTGAGCTACATATTAAGATCCTATCTCAAAGGGAAACAGAGACAGTCATGCTCATAAGCAATGAAAGTCAAAAGTTAAGTTTTCAAGAGACGCGCATCCCTGGCTTGTAGGTGATGATAAGAGCCCATAAATGGGAAGGCCTTGATGTGGCACAGCTCTCCCATCCACATCTCAAGGCTGGCTTTGTGCTGCTTCCCCAGGGGACATCAGCCCCTCAGCCCTCCAGAGACACAGGGTCTTGCTTCTTGATGTCAAGGTGAGAGGTCCTACTAGATACTGTGAGGGCCAGGAACACAGAACCAAGGCTAGGGAGTAAATCTCTCAATGTGCAAACGTGAGCACCATCATCTAACCACCAAAACCTGTGGAAAAGCTGTGAGCTCTGGGCTCAGTGAGAGACCCTGCCTCAATAAATAAAAGTGGACAGTGGGGCAGGCAATGGTGGCACACACGCCTTTAATCCCAGCACTCAGAGGCAGAGGCAGGCGAATGTCTGTGAGTTTGAGGCCAGCCTGGTCTACGGAGTGAGTCCAGGACAGCCAGGGCTACAAACCTGTCTCGGGGTGGGGGTGGGGCAGTGGGGAGTGACTGCAGAAGAATCCTGGCACCAACGTGCACATGCACACATGTGGTCCATAAATCTGAGAGCATGCACATGTACACACATAACAGGGGTCCGTCTTCATGTTCACAGCTAGGCTGAACTCTTGAAGGAGATTTGTATCTTCACAGTCCTCATTCCACTCAAACCCAGAATGTGGCAAAGCCCTCGACCCTTCATAAGAGCCTCTGAGAGGTCCACTGAATTCTGGAAGTCCTCTGCCTCTCTGCTTCCTGCCGGCCTTGAGACTGAAATCTAGTTTCCTTTGCCTCCCGGCCCCTCCACCTGCCCAGTCACTGATCTCCCTTCTGTGCCAGCCCTTTCTGTCTTCTCCTCTGAGGTGTAGGATATAGCCTACTCTGGCTCTTCCCACACACCAGCTCACACTTCCTTATCCTCTAGTCTTGTGCCTTAAGTTTAGGAAGGGCTCCCACCTGGGCACAACCAGATCCCCGCTGTTAGTCTCATTCCTACTCACCCCCAACCTGCTTTATGGAGTCTGTATATAAAGACTTGTTTGCTAGGGACCCCTATGTTAGCACCTCAATAGTGCTTATTAAGTTAGGTATGGTGGTATAACCCTTTAATCCCAGCACTTGGGAGGCAGGGGGATCTCTGTGACTCCAAAGCCAGCCTGGTCTACACAGTGAGTTCTAGGACATCAAGGGCTAAAAGATACTCCTTCTCAAAACAAAGAAACAAAAATAATGTCTACTGAATTGTATGAACTGTGGCCCTCTTAGTGCAGTAGGCAGCGCGTCAGTCTCATAATCTGAATTGTATGAACTAAATAAGAAAAAGCAATATTCACAGATACCCCTCGCACATGCTGACCCTGTCACGTTCCACCAAAGGGCCAGGCAGTGGTGGTGCACACCTTTAGGCCCAGTACTCAGGAGGCAGACGCAGGTGGATTGACCAGCCCAGTGGATACAGCAAATTCCAGGCCAGTCAGAGTTATATGATGAAACCCTGTCTCAAAAACAAAACAAAACAACAACCCAAACCCCATCAAAGAACAACAGAGAAAGCGAAGGGGTCTTGTGAGGTGAGTGACTATGGCGGTGGTCATACAGTGGCCAAAGGACTTGGCTTGGGGAATCCCACTCTTCCCAGACTAGATACCCAATTGTGGAGGACACAAGAACCAGTTAAGTATCATACAAAACTCATGAAATGCCCAGACCCAGTTCCCAAGCCCTAGCCCCTGTTCAGGTGACAGAAAACGCAAAGCAAGGAATTCCTTTCCTTTTCCCACATCACCAAACTGGAACCCAACACCACATATGTAGCCAGATATGGTTAGAATCCCAACACAATTCTGAAAACCTTTCAACAGGTTCAGGCAAATTTCCTTTGGTGAACAAACTCATGCCATCGATCTTAAAGACAACAAGAAGCTGAGAGACTCCATCAGCTATGCACAGGTCAGCTCTTTAGAAGTCTAAAGCAATCAACTCGTTGTCAAACAAAGTTGACAGTGCTGGGCCACAGAGCAAACCTTGACCCTAACTTTGCCAGGCACTCCCAGTCAAGGAAGCGCAGAAGTTTCTGGCCCCAAAAGTCAACAGGTTACCCGGACTCCAGGAGGCAAGGAGGCCAGAGAGATAAGCTATGTGGAATCAGCAGGCTTTCCCGAAGAGGATGCTGGGTCAGCAGGTTTGCCCGATAATCAGAAAAACCAAAATGAGACACAGGAGCAAAGGCACAGGATAAGAAGTTGATGTTCAACCCGCAATCCTGACCCTTCCCCTTTGCTGTGGTTTGTAGGAGTGACCTGTCAAGTGTCTCGAAGGCTTAAATACCAAGTCAGCACTATGATGGCACAATCCTTGCACTTCTCTCAGCCAAAGGAAGGAAGAGGAGAAGGTGTCCTCGGGAAAGCAGTTTCCAGTCCCATGGTGCTCACTTCATCCAAGAGATTGTGTAAGGGGACAATCTGACATTACCAGCACCATGAGTCAGGAAAAGAAAGGAAGAAAAAAGAAAGAGACAGAGAGAGAGAGAAATCTGACCACAGCAGTCCCCTGGTCTAAATGAGATACTAAAAGTTTTGTCTGGAATTGATGGTTCTTTTTTTTCTTTCTGGGTTTTAAACCCCCATTGTATCCTGTAACAAAGGTATCCTGTACAAAAGAGCCGAACACTCCTACCTGCTCCTTTCAGAGGGGTCTTTAATCTCCTAACATTTAAGCAAAACAGAAAGCTTGGTCAGGGAACAAGGTCTGACTCTCATCTCTCAAGATTTCTTGCTGATGTGGGGAAAGACCTGCCAAGAACCCTTAGGCTATTAGGAAATATTTTTGAGGACTAAAGGCTAAAGGTTGGTTATAAATGATAGACTTTCTGCCCTCTCCCAGGTGGCCTTTGAATTCCCTCCCTTTCTCCTGCCTGTACCTTCTCCTGCTAAGCTCTGTACACTAAGGATCCTCTGGGCAGATCAGAGAAGGGAAACAAAAACTGACTCAGAGTTACCGCAGTGAGTGAGAATCTTACCCTCTTATCTCTTCCTGCTAGGAATGAAAGGCTGGGTGAGGTAGTACAGGCTTGTAATCCCAGCAGTCAGAAGAATGAGATGAAAGGAGTACAAATTAAAGGATAGCCTGGGCTACATAGCAAGATCCTGTCTCAAGAACAAACAAAAAAGCACCTTTAGCGCCCTACAGTGGTGGTGCACACCTTTGATCCCAGCACTTGGGATCTCTGAGTTCGAGACCAGTCTAGTCTACAGAGTGAGTTTCAAGACAGCCAGGACAACACAGGGAAACCCTGCCTCGAAAAGAAACAAACAAAACACTTTTACAGGTGACACTTGGGGAGGGAGGTTTAAAGCACTCGCCACCAAGTCTGTCAACCTGAGTTCTACCTCATGAATTCACATGGTAGAAGAAGAGAGTCACTAACCAAACGTTGTCCTCTCACTTCCAGTGTCCTGCATCCCTCCCTGAGATAAACCAATAAATAAATGTAAGAAAAAAATTAAATAAAAAATAAGTTAAAGGACCCGAGAAATAAAAAGGCATGCTAGCAGTGACCTAAAGATTCAACTCTGGCCCCTCTGCATCAAAGAGGACTGGGGTGGAGCACAGTAGAGACAAGAGGCATTTCTTACCAACGATGCTTAAGGAGAGGAGAGGTGGGTAGCTGACTGGGCCGGACTGATAACCCTACTGTGCTGCAACAATCAGGGTGGGAAAATAGGAATGGAAGAAGGAAGGGTGGGGGAAAGCGGTGGACCACCCTCAGCCTGCCTTCAGAAGGTTAATGGAGCTACCCAGCCATCCTTCTCATCATTGTCCCCTTCCTCCCTACTATGTTTTGGAAGAGCCACTGAGATATTCTCCCAGTTAAGGAGAGGAAATGGCCTTTGGAGAATCACAAAGCAGTAAAAATAGACAAGAAATTTTGTCTTGGCAAGCCTTTAAGGAGACTCCATAACGGCCTGACTTAAAAGCATGAAGATCTAGATGAACCTTCTCGGGTGGAGGCGAAGTCACTTCCTCTCTCTTGCTTCCCTCTGGCCTATGAATCGAGTTCCTCTTTCTCACACTGCTAGGCAAGTGATGCTGCAGGCCCTGGAAGGCCAGGAAGCCAGCGATGTTCCTGACTTCGCGCAAGGTCCTGAGTCTATTAGTCTGCAGCTTGGACGAGGGGAAGGCTGGTCCCAGCCTCACTTTCTCCATCCACAAAGAGGGGCGATGACAATGATACGCACCCAGAGAGTTGGATGAGGATCAAATGGGCCTTTCGGCATTCGGAGGCGCTGTGCAACAAGCGGGCATCGCCGGCTTAGATCTTCACCACCAACCGCCCTCTCCCAAAGACCCACACTAGGAACCTGCCCCCGACCGAGGCGCCCATCTCACCTGGCTTCGTACACAGGTAGGAATAGAAGCCCTCCGACTTCAGCATGATGAGCAGCGAGCCCCAGCCCAGGAGGACTGCCGAGAAGAGGAGGTTTTCCAACACAGCCGTGCAGGCCATCCACCAGCGGCGCCGATGGGCAATGGCCAGGGTGGGCGCCATGGTGCGGTGTGGTGCGACGGCGGCGGTCTGGCTCGGGCTCTGCAGACACCTGCGCAGAGACCTCAGCTTCAGCGGTGGCTCTACCCTAGCCGTGTGGCCGCTGGCACACAGCGACCTGCCTGTCAGCCCCCTGCAGCCTCAGGCTGTAGGCGCACACCGCAAAAGAAGCGAACTCTAACCCTGTCCGGGACCTGGGCCACCCCACACCCGCGGCTGGCTGGTACCGCTACCTTCGGCCACAAGGGAGCACTGATGGCCAAGTAGAGAGGCTTATCCCTTAGTTCATTCGGGGGTAAACTGAGGCATGGCAGCTGGAAAGGGACTAACGTATGCTCAAGGACGTGGAGCTTGGTCCTGACCCCGAGCAAGATTGAATAGCTACTTCGGGGGCCGGAAAGGGAGGCAGTTTGCGGTAAGGTCACCTGAGCAGAGGCGCCCCTGAGAGCTGCCACTCCCAGGGACCCTGTCAGGCTCCCTCCCGCCCGCACTCGAGACCCTTCCTAAGAGCTTGTTCCTTCAACCACAAGATCAGCGCTAGGAGCCCCGGAACGGCCCGCCCACGGCGCATTCATTGGTGGGACCGCACAGGAACTGCCGCGCCATTGGTCCGTGTCTAGGTCGCTAGGCGCTACCGCCACGCGAACCCCGCATGGGAGAGGCGAAGCCGGTTCAAACCGGCGGCGCGAGCCAACCGCGAGACCCTCGCGCCTCGCTGTTACCGCGGCGATTAGCCCGTTCCCGTAGCAGACCACGTCCCTCCGTCCTTCTCCTTGCTCTTCTCGTCAGGTCTCCCGCCCAGTGTCTTCCCTCTGACAAGCACGCGCCTTCCCTCTAACCCCTGCAGCCTCAGCTTCCCGCAGCCTCGTCCGGGGCCCGAATCCCCGCAGTCCAGCTCACCCGGCTCCGACCGGTGTGTCTCGGGCCCGCCCGGCGCCTTTTCTGTCCCCTTTATTTCCAGCCCTTTTATTCCTACCCTAAGATGAAAAACACTGCTGTCCGTTGATTGGCTGAGTGGGGCTGGAAACAGGCGCTGACCAATCAGCGGCTACCCGCCCGCCCCCCGGCGAGCAGAAGCCGGTTCCGGCCGGACTTGGAGACAAACAAGAGAAATGGGGGGGCCGAGGGGCGGCTGGGCCAGGCCCAGCTCTACCCAGTTAAGCCTGAGTGCCCCTCGACCCGTTTGGTGTCCCTGCAGGCATCTCCCCACGCCCTTCTCGGAGCCCTCTTCCTTGTCAAGTCCTTGGGTCAGCCTTTTCAGGCAGTCTTGGTCCACACCGAGCTGGGCTCCCAGCACCGTGCCGTTCGGCCCGCAATGCAGACCCCCGTCCACGCCCCGAGAGAACCACGGCCGGATGCTCCAGCTCCGCGGGCCATTACTGCCCGGCCCGCTCTTCCGGCTTTGTGTCCGGGTTCCTCGCTGTCTTGCCCCAGTTGTCCTACTCAGCTGCTGTCTGCGGGTATTGGAACACCCGGACCCAGGTCTCGGCATCATGTACAGCATCCCTGCTAGATCTCCTGATTCACCGGGTCTTTGCCCTCACGTGCCTCCCGCCTGGTCCATAATCGATGCCCCTTAAGGATCTGTGATCAGAGTTTAGGACCGAGACGCCCCTGGTCCTCCATCCAGACGTCACTGTCCCCATCCCGAGTCCGCTTTTCTCGGTGTCCTCAGAGACTGGTCAGTGTTCAGGCCGGTCACCTTGGTGTGTGCCCTGCCCTCCTCTTTTTCCAAACGTCTCTTCATGTGGCTGGCACACTCTGTCTTCCACCCATCATGCTGTGGGCAACCCCGAGCACCTAGTGTTAAGTCTTGCTTTGGAGAACGCGACAGGCTGCTAGGGGTCTAGAGGGCTCCGTCTGCTAGGGGTCTAGAGGGCTCCCTCTTTTCTGTGCCATCAGCCAAGCTGCACTGCCCTGAGGACCTGCCTGGACGGGGATTGGAGCCTCAGCTCAAAAGGTTTAGCTGTCTGGCTGCGTCCCCTTGACCAGAAGCACTAGCCAACCCTTAGAAAACACTCTGTGTCCCTCGGATTACCCATACATCAAGAGCGGGCTTGCTCTAGGGCTGTGGGAGTCCCCAACAGCGTGGCTCAGCTTCCCTCAGCTCGAGTGCGCCCTCTGGCGTCCCGAACCTTCTCTAGCCGCCCGGCCAGCGCGTGCCCTCAAAGACTTGGTTTTTGGTGCCTGATGACCCACTGAGCAGAATCTCACAATCTGCAAGTTGGACCTGCTACCCGCCAATATATTCAGCCCTTCAATCCTTTCCCTGAGCCATCTGCTTGAGGACCTTCAGACATACCTCTAAAAATTTTCCCTCTTAAAATTGTGACCTCCCTCCTTCTCCCTCAGATTTTAAAACCATCTATATTGGGGTAGGGGGAGTGTTGAGACGGGGTCTCAACTATGTATCTCTGGCCGTCCTGGAACTCACTATGTAGACCAGGCTGGCCTCTGACTCCGAGTGCCGGGTTCAAAGGCGTATGCCACCATACTGAACTAATAACTTCTAACGAAGTTAGACCCTGTGAATTTAACTTTTCAACAGAAAAGTTAGATTATGGGGCTGGAGAGATGGCTCAGCGGTTAAGAGCACTGGCTGCTCTTCCAGAGGTCATGAGTTCAATTCCCAGCAACCACATGGTGGCTCACAACCATCCATAATGAAATCTGGTGCCCTCTTCTGGCCCTAACCTTCAGAGAGAACACTGCATACATAATAAATAAATAAATCTTAAAAAAAATATTAAAAAAAAAAAAGAAAAAGAAAAGTTAGATTATATACTGTGAGTCTCCCCCATCTCTCGCCCCGCCCCGTCCCATCCCGCCCCGCCCCTCCTGCACCAGTATAACCTGGCGTCCTGCTTATCTAATCTGCCCATTTCTGGCCACAACTATTCATCTGGCAATCTCTGCATCGCATATCCACCCCGCAGTGAATTGTGGGAAATGTAAACCTGACCTTGGTAAGCCTGACTTCTTGCTAGATCCCGCAGAAACTCTCTGCCGTTTATTTTTCGAGATAAAGTTCAAGTCCCCCAACTGACTGGCCCATGCTGCTTCCTACACGTCAGCCTTTTCCTCCCGCTCTTCTCTCTAGGAGCCTTCCCTAGCCACTCTCCATAATGCCTTTTGCTCTCTCTGTCTGCTGATCATAACGCCTTGTAATATGCATCTTCATTTCCCACTGACTGTGAACTCCGTGGGGGCAGATATGCCTTAGTCCTTGGTACTGCAAGCCCTTCAGACGAAAGTAAACTCAAAGCAGAGGTACAGTGTGGGTCTGTGGAGTGAAGACATGAGCAAGTGAAAAGTACCAGGTCCTAGGACACGAGATCATGGGGCGCCGGAAGGATGGTGGAAGTACCTATGGTAATTACCTTTTAGTTTAGCTGCAGTGATAGCTGAACTTCTAATAGGTGTTTTTACACCCTCTGTGTCACTTCATCCCTAAAACCACTCTAGATATACCCATTATCCTTATATTCCAGATGAAAAGCCTGAGGATTTAGGTGGCTTTTCCAAAAAAAAAAAAAAACAACTGAGGATTTAGGTGGCGATTGAGAGGTCCATTTGAATGAAAAAAAAAATTTTTTTTTAATTTAAGGTTAGGAGTGCCCAGGCTAGACTCCCAAGAGTTTTGACGAATCTTAAAGAACTAAGCACCACCGCATGCATTACCCATGGAGGCCAGAAGAGGGCATCAGGTCGCCTGGAACTGCAGTCATGTGACTGAATTGTCAAGGAGGTGATGGGAACCAAACTTGGTCCTCCTCAAGAGCAGCAAATGATCTTTTTTTTTTTTTCTTCAAGATATGGCCTTTCTTTGTAGCTCTTGCTGTCCTGGAAACTCGATCTTTTCTGTGTGGCTCTGGCTGTCCTGGAACTCACTCTGTAGACCAATCTAGCCTCAAACTCAGAGAGATCTGCCTGTCTCTGCCCCCCTGAGTGTTGGGATTGAAGGTGAGTGCCCCCACCACCTAGCTAGTACCCTCATAGTCTGTAAGAATGCAAACCCATACACTTGTTTTGGAAGACCATTTAGAGCGAGTGTATATATGTATACTCCTTAATGTTCTTACCAAGTCCTCAGCATCTCACTCCTAACATATTCTAGAGAAGTGCTCTAACACATTCTCAACCCCACAACATCATTTTGTTTGGCAACAACTACCCAAGGTGGGTGGTAGTAGCAGCAGTCAGGAGACAGAGGCAGGCGGATCTCTGAGTTCCAGGCTAACCTGGTCTACAGAGTAAGTTCCAGGATACCAGGGCTACCCAGAGAAACCCTTCTCAAAAAAAAAATAAAACAAAGTTGGTCTTGTGCACTTAATATTCAGATGCTGAGTTCTATGCCCCAAGATCAGGCTGTAGTATTTGCATGGGCATTGTATTGACTAATGTACTATAAATAATGCTCCCCAATTATCTCCGATTGGTTAATAAAAGGCTGGAGCCTATGACTGGACAGGGAGGATAGGAAGGCAGGACTTCAGATTGAGTGGGGGGGGGTATCTAAGGAAAGGAGAGGAAGAAGAAGGAGAAGAAGAAGAAGGTCTCTGTGAGGCAGGATAGACCATAACCATGTGGCCAAAAGAATTTCACTCTGAGGACACACATGGAACAGAGCAAGCCAGGTCAACTCTAAAATGGCAAGTAACGGCATTTGTCTGGGTATTAATAACATATTGGTCAGAATAGCTCAGAAGCTGCTCAGCATAGTGCCAACTGCTTGTTAATAAAATTTGTGTCTCTTGTGTCATTTACTTGGGAGCCAAATGGGCTAGAGTGGGGTAATAACCCTCATAGATATTAAGGAGTTAAAGGGAGCTTACCATCCCCCCCAAAAAAATTATACAATTAAAAAAAAGAAAAAATAAACAACTATGAATGGGCAAGGAGGGGTGGCTTATGATCTGTGTTATTTTCACACACTGGCATTCCATGTTGTTTGGGTTTTGAGGCAAAGTCTTGTGTAGCCTCACCTAGCCTGGCCTCCAATTTGCTATGTAGCTTGAGGATAACCTTGAACTTCCTTGCCCTTACCTCCTGGTGCTGAGATTAGGGCCACAGACTACCACATCCGGTTTTTTTGTTTGTTATTGTTTCTTCAGTGCCACCAAGTTTTATGGAAGCAGCAGCTTTGTATTCACTGACATCTACTGATAAAGGCAGACATGGTGGTACAAGGTTTTAATGCTGATACTCGGGAGGCAGAAGCAGGTGGATTTCTGTGAGTTCCAGAGTACACGGTGGTGAGATCCTATTTCAAAAAAAAATTATGTAATTTGTAAGACACACATTAGGGATGATTTTTAACATGTATCCTGAGACAGAAAGTTATTTAAAACATAAAATAAAATGAGGCTGGCCAGGTGGTTCTATGGATTGAGGCACTTGCCCAAAAGCTTCATGACCCCAGTTCCATCCCTGGAATCTACAAGGTAGCAAGAGAGAACCCATAAACAGTTGTCCCTTAAGCTCCCCTGAAATGCATTGGAAAGGATGCATGCATGCACAGGAATGCAAGGTCACAAAAAGAAAAGAAAAAAGGTCCAGAGAGATGGCTCAGTGATCAAGAGCATTTGTTCTTGTAAAGAACAGGAAGTTTGATTCCCAGCATCCACAGGGTGACTCACAACTTTCTTATATTTTTGGTTGTGAGCCTAGCCTTTAACGGCTGAGCCATCTCTCCAGCCCTACTCACAACTTTCTATAACTCCAGTTCCAAGAGATCCACTACCCTCTTCTGACCTCTGAGGGTACCAGGCACACATGGGAACAAACATATGCAGGCAAAACTCTCATATATATAAAATAAGTCTTAAATTTTAGGGGATGTTTTTCAAGACAGAGTTTCTCTGTGTAGCCCTGGCTGTCTTGGAACTCACTCTGTAAACCAAACAGGCTGGTCTTGAACTCAAGAGATCCACCTGCCTCTGTCAAGTGCTGGGATCAAAGACTTGCACCACCACTGCCTGGCCTTTAAAAAATTTTTTTTGTTTTGTTTTTTGAGACAGTTTCTTTGTGTATCCATGGCTATCCTGGACTCGCTTTGTAGACCAGGCTGGCCTTGAACTCACAGAGATCTACCTCCCTCTGCCTCCCAAGTGCTGGGATTAAAGGCATGTGCCACCATGCCCAGCCTTAAAATTTTTTTGTATTGTTTGGTGGTAGAGCAAATGCTTAGTATGAGTGAGACACTGGGCCCTGCTCTCCAGCACCAAACATAAAATACAGCAAGGAAGACCAGGAACTGCTCTATGGTCCCAGATTGGTTAATTACTTTATACTCTCATGGATTGGGCTTTTAATTTTTGAATTGTATTTCTTACATATGTGTGCTTTGCATGCATGTGTGGTCTGTAAGTGACTTTATGCCTGGTGTTCTCAGGTTGTGAGCCACCATGTGGGTGCTGGGAATCAAACCCGTGTGTGGTAGAAGTTAGGCCTCTTTAGTGAATTAGTATGCCCTTCAACTTAGCATCTGGCAGCACATAAGGAGGAGCTTAGCATCCCTTTAATTTGCTGAAATGGACAAAGCCCAGTTGAGGCCACAGTTCTGTGAGAAACACAAAATGTCCTGTTGAAGGGGTGTGGCTAAGAAACTGAACAGCTGGCTATCGTGAGAAATCTTGTGGACCCTCGAGACTCCCAAGGATCGCGAGATGATGCAATATATAAACCAGAGAGCCCCACGCGGCCTCTGTCTTCCTCTTGCTGTCTCAGCTGAGACACATTGAAGTGCACAACAAGGTATGGCATACGTAAGCCTTTAGACCACAATGGTCATAAACTGAGGTGGAGTCCAAAAAACTTTTCACTATAAGTCAGCCCCAAGAGAGACCCTTTGTCATAATTTCACCTATTAAGGCTGGTAGAAAAAACAGGCAGAGTTCAAAAGCTACTCAGAGAAGCCTTAGGCCGGGAAGCAGACACGGGCTGAGGAGACCATAGAAATAAGTCTCAGCTGATGGAGGAAGCCGACCTCAAGCTAGCGGTTAAAACAGACTGACTTTATAAACTGACCACAATCTAGTGGTTGAAGTAAACTGGTCATACGAACTGGCAAAGGAGGTGCAACGAACACTATGCTTGAAAGGGACTGCCTGCCCGGACTGTCATATGCAGATTACCAAAAACCAAGTTATCCTGCACAGACCTACACTAAGAATATTAATATTCTTTTAAGAAAGTTAAAATAGTATTGGTTAGGTGTTCTTAGATATTAAGTGTTTATAGGTATTTGGTATAATGTTATAGGATATAGGTGTTTAATAGGTGTTAAGTACTAATAAATATAAGTGTTTTAAATAAAATTTTCTGTTGCACCCATTCTGTCCTGTGGAAGAGCAATCAGTGTTTTACCCATTGAACCATCTCTCCAGACCTACGTAGAAATATTTCTCAATAGCATAGTTAGCCACTGTGTAGAAACTGATTGGAAGAAGTATCTGTTCAACTGGGCTAGTGTGTACTTCAGTTGGTGGCATGCTTGCCTGCCATACATGAAGCCCTATAAAAACAGACAACTCAGGCAAGAGGAGCAAAGGCTCAAAGACCTTCTCAGCCACAGAGTAAGTTTGAGACCAGCCTGGGCTGTAAGAAAGACCGTCTCAAAAAGGAATGGCTAGCTAGATGGCTCAATGGTTAGAAGCACTTGGGTCACAGGCCCGAGTTCCATCCCCAGACTCATGAGGTGACAAGAAGAAACTCCCAAGAGTTGACCACTGACTTCCACATTAATACTGTGGCACATACCCTCCTCCAAATAAATAAATTAATTTTCTAAAATAAATGTTGGTTTAATCAATCTTTATCATCAAACATTTAGGTTGCTTTTTATTTCAGGAAAAAAAAAAAGTTTTGAAGTGATGGAAAGAATATAGTCTTGGGACCGAATCCAGGACAACAGAGGGAGTCCTGTAGCCACCTCCTCCTTCCTCTGACTCAGTTCTGCAGCGTCTCTACCCAGGCCTTCTAGTCCCACCTGGGGACACTGCCAGTGCCAGACCCACAGCCAGGCAGCCTCTAACTCTTCTTCTTCCAGGGCATAGTTTCCCCTTAGTCCTTTGCAGCCTTGGCATCATTTCCCAGCACAAAGCCCGATCTGGTCCATGGCAGGTCTGGTTTTAGCATCCCCCTCTCCCCACATCCCCATCCCCAGTCTTCCCACTCACCAAACTAAGGTCCTCAGTGCTGTGGTGGCACAGACATGGGTACAATATTCTCATAGACAGGTTCCTCTTGTTCCTTCTCTTCGGCCTGCTTCTGAGAACCCTGTTCCAGGGAGCTGTTTCCAGCGACTGGCTCCTGGACTGGCCCTAAGCTCTCGATGCCATCTCCCAGACTTCTGGATGTTTCCTCTGGCCTTACTGCGGTGGGCTCTGTGGCCCCGGAGAGCATAGCACCTGGAGCTGAGCCAGAGCTCTGGGACAGCCCAGGGCTGCCCTGGTTCCGACCCCGGCGTAAAGGCTTAGGGATGGCGCTCTTGACCTTGGGCGCTGCCTGGTCTTTCTGATAGTTTCCCAAACGACGAAAGACAGACCAGATAGGGCCCTCAGGTTTCTGGGGTGTCCCTGCCAGCATATAGATCGTAGCCACAGAGCCCGAGCTCTCCTGGATGCTGCCGTGGGTGGTTTCCACACACTCAGCCTCAGTCGGGCTACCAGGTGGAAGTTGATGTTGACTAGCGGCAGGATCCCCGGGGTTTGTGGCAGCAGGAGCATCCTCCTCTGTGTTTGCTTGTTCCGGGCCTGCAGACTCTTCAGTTTCTTGCCCTTCAGGACGTGGCTGAACACCTCTGGAGAGTCTCTTGGGTTTTCGTACTGGGCTGGAGAGATCCCCAGAGCTTCGGCCATTCTGTGGTGCAAACTTAGTTCCTTCAGCAAAGGAGACGGATGGCCTCTTGGCTCGGGCCAGGCTGGAGGTGCGTGGGATGGGGAATGGTGTGGAGGCGTCCTCAGGGGGCGGGAAGGTGCCGCCTCCGGGAAGGCTGTTCCCTGGTGGCTCTTCTTGGGTCACAGGGACCATCTCTGGCAGGGGAGAAGACCGAAGAGCTTGTGTAAGTCTGGGTCCGCTGCTCTAATCCATCCTACCTGGAGTGCAGAATCTTCCCAGAGACCTCAAGATGTGGCAAGGAAGAGTGAGGCAAGGGAGGGGCTGATGTAGTAGACAGCTATCCTTCCCTCTTTTCTCTCTACCCCTCCTCGCTTTGAACTAGTGTGCACTGTTCCACTTACCCAAAACACCATCACTACTGCCTGATTTTCACTTGGCTAGTTCCTACTGATTCTGCTAGACTCAACACAGCTGTTCTAACGGACCCGCTCCTTAACCCCAGTCGCCTTGGACGGGGTAGGTAGCTTCGGAGTCCCTTCCTTTTTTTAAATGCCCCACTAAAGTATGACTGTTGTGACTGTCCTCTGAACCAAGCAACTGCCATGTTGTATCATCCACCTGTGCCTTTGGAAAAAGATTATCCCACCTGGGCTTGCTGACTGTTTACACACCCTCATGGAGCAGTGTGGAGGGTTAAGAGACCCTCACCTGATTATCCAACCCTCCATACGGTCCGTGGTTTGCAACTCTACCTTAACTGCAGAGAGAGGGGCTAGAATATATAGGCTGGGGAATACAGGCGATGAGGACTCCATCATGTGGCTGGGGAAGCCCACATCCCAATGGGTTAAGACTTTGTAGATATGGCCTCTTGAGGGAGGAGCACCCACACCCCTGTTAATAATCCCTTCCCTATAGCCCAATAAACTCATTGGTTCCCAGAATGAGCTTTGGTGGCCTTGGTTTATTGTTGGGAACTTTGTTGCTTATGTCCCCCCTGAGAAGAAATTTTAGCAACAATGGCCCATCCTACTTTTTTTTTTAAGAGTTATGTATTATGTATACAGTGTTCTGTCTGCATATATGCCTGCAGGCCAGAAGAACACAGCAGATCTCATTATAGATGGTTGTGAGCTACCATGTGGTTGCTGGGAATTGAACTCAGGACCTCTGGAAGAGCAACCAGTGATCTTAACCTCTGAGACAGGGGTTCTCTCCTGTCTCCAGCCCCAAGACAGGGCCTCTTTACATACTCCTGGCTATCCTGGAACTCACTATGTAGACCAGGCTGACCTCAAACTTGAACTCACAGAGATCGGCCTGTCTCTGCCTCCCAAATGCTGGGATCAAAGGCGTGTGCCATGGTACCTGGCATGATACATCTTTTTACTGCCCACCAGACTACAAGCTTGATGAGGCCCTGACACTCCTTTGTTCTGAACTTGTTCTCAGAGCCAGAAACAGCAACTGGTGGGGGAAAAAGCACAGACATACATCCACAAAAGGACAAAAGGACACACAGACGGCCCTGCTGCAGTGGGCAAGGCTGTTGGGGGCTACCTTCTCGAGGTGGCATGAAGTAGGCATGAGCTTCATCCTCTTCTCCAGAGTCAGGATCAGAAGAGAAGGAGTCATCAGAGTTCCAGCCGGCAGAAGGTGGCTCAATGAAGCTGTGGTTGAAGGGGACCTCTGGGTCGTGGTGAGAAACTACAGGGGTTCCAGGTCAGGAGTGGAACCTCACGGGAAGTCTTGTCCCATCTTGGCCCTAGACTCCTGACCCTGACTCCCAGTGCCCACTTACCTGTTACCCAGGGTAGCTTGTAGTTACTGAGGGAGCCACAGGGCAGTGCTGAGCCCAGGCTGGTGAGGGCTCCCCACACCTGCTGCTTCATTCTGAACAAGGTAGCTCCATTTCTCTCTGGCCTGAGAAGGTGGCAGAGGAAGGGTGATCAGTGTACAAGATTTAAGGGGGCCCACTCAGATTGACATGATGTGATGTGGCAGGTGACTACATTTATCTATGTCAGTGGCCCTGGACTGATGACAGAGTAAAACCTACGGAGTCCAAAATCTAAATTATAGAACGCAACATGACTCTAGAGCAGAGGTTCTCAACCTGTGGGTCATGACCCCTTTGGTGAATTTCTATTTCCAAAAGTATTTACATATGATTCATAACAATAGCAAAATTACAATTGTTAAGTAGCAACAAGATCAATTTTATGGTTGAGGGTCACCACAGCATGAGGAACTTTAAGAAGGTTGAGAGATGCCAGGTGTGGTGATGCATACCTTTAATCCCAGCACTTGGGAGGCAGAGGCAGGCGGATCTCTTCAAGTTCAAGGCCAGCCTGGTCTACAAAGTGAGTCCAGGACAGTCAAGGCTACACAGAGAAACCCTGTTTCAAAAACTCAAAATAAGCCGGGCGTTGGTGGCGCATGCCTTTAATCCCAGCACTTGGGAGGCAGAGGTAGGCGGATTTCTGTGAGTTCGAGGCCAGCCTGGTCTACAAAGTGAGTCCAGGACAGCCAGAGCTGTTATACAGAGAAACCCTGTCTCGAAAAACCAAAAAAAAAAAACAAAAAAAAAACCTCAAAATAAAAAATAAAAAAGAAGGTTGAGAGCCACTGATCTACAGCCAAGCAGATCTGAGTAATCATGTTGGCTTTGATTTTGCTTTTCTTGGCCTCAGTTGTAGATCTGACAGAGCTTTCGGCAGGGCCCAGCACCCCGTACCTGCAATGGTTTCTCAAAAAATGTACTTCTTAGCCGGGCGGTGGTGGCGCACGCCTTTAATCCCAGCACTTGGGAGGCAGAGGCAGGCGGATCTTTGCGAGTTTGAGGTCAGCCTGGTCTACAAAGCGAGTCCAGGACAGCCAGAGCTGTTAAACAGAGAAACCCTGTCTCGAAAAACCAAAAAAAAAAAAAATGTACTTCTTAATATTGTCATCCTAGCTGAATCCCAGGAATCTGCTTTTGTCCCGTCTCTACTCCACTCCTAAACTGGAGTAGACAGCTTGTCAGAGTTCTCTGGGAGCCTTTGGACAAGTCCTCATCTGCTCCTAGGGGTAGCCAGGCAGGCTGCCATGTGCTCATCTATGAGTGCCCCACAGCAGAGAGGACAAAATCAAGGGTTAGGGTCTAGTACGGTGGCACATTCCTGGAATCCTAGCACTCAAGTGGCTGAGGCACGAGACTAACCAGTTCATGACAGCCTGAGCTATATAGTGAGGTATTTTCTCAAAAAGCAAGCCAACCAACAAGGCTGAGAGTGTAGCTCAGCAGCAGGGCATTTGCTTAGCACGTGCGAGCCCTGGGTCTTATTCATAGTGTGATGGAGGAGAAAGAGCACTGGGGAGAGTCCAGCAAGCCAGGCAGGGCCTCTGTGTGAGCCACGAGCAGCTGAGACACCAGGAGCCTCAGTATCTTTGTAAATCAAGGGAAGGAGTCCTCTCACTACCACATTCCCTGTTCCACACTTCCATGATGTGGTGAGTGTGCAAGGGGCCAAGGACTCTGAAGAAGAACCCAATAGGTGAGCACGGTCTCACTGGGCCTTCCTCTACAATCTGCTCTCAGGCTGTGTTCTCTGCAAAACCACAGCTCAGGCATTTCTGTCCCTCTCTTTCCTGACGTTTTGAGATCTGGTCTCTTCTCTTCTCTGCTGAGCTGTGTGGCTTCTCCTCTGTCCCCATCCTTGGAGCGCTGTCACGAGCACAACATTCTGCCACAGGCTTGACTTTGAGTCCCCTGTCACCCAGTGTCCCCTCCCCATATTCATGTGACTCAGACACTTGTCAAAAGGCTTCTAAGGAAGACAAGTGGTCCCAAGCTTCAGTCTGTGCCAAGCATCTCTACCTGAAGGGTGACAAGTTTAGCCCTTCCCCACCCTGAAAGGGACACACGTAATGGCCAGGGCTTACCTGTCCTTGGGGTCCAGTTGGGTGGCTGAGCAGCAGTAGGCACAGCAGATAATGCCCATGAGGAGCAGCAGCAGAGGTACCAGGATGCCCGCAATGAGGGCACTTTTACCACGATGGCCTAGGAACACGGGAGATGGTTACATACTCAGGGCCTTTGAGGATCCCATCTCTGAAGAGAGCCCATCCTTCCCCATAGCTGAGACTCCTGTAGCCCATGGAAATGACCAAATGTTCCCTCATCCTCCCTCCACTTACCTAGCTGGCAGGCCCCAGACACAGGGTGGCAGAGGCCCTCTGGGCATTGGCAGGGGATAGAACAGTTGTTTCCATAGAAGCCAGATGGGCAGGAACTATTGCAGCTAGAGGGATGTAATAGGAAAGGCAGACTGAAGGCACCACACAGGGGAAGATAAAGTAGATTTCTGGGTACTGTCCCCACCCCTTGCCAGGTGACCCCCTCTGACTTCTAAGTCACACCCTAAGTGACCCTGCAGCATTGAGAGTGCTTCACTTGTAGAGACTTTGAGTGACAAGTCTCATCCCTAAGTCTTAATGTGGGAGAAGCAAGATGCCACACAAGGATGTGCCCTGCCCCTAACTTCCTGGACTTCTGTTCCTCCCCTTCCTTTGTAAAACAGGTCTCCTCTGCTTGATGCTGTGTGTTCTTCTTTAGATGGACACCAGACTGCAGTCACTGACTGACACTTGATGAACTAGAGGAATAATGTGGGGTCTAAGTCCCACCCCTAAGCAAAGTCCTCATCTGAATGAGCCACTACCTCCCGCCTTTTTTTTCCCTGATATTTTTCTTTCCCTTTAAAATTTCTTTTTATTTTTTCTTTCCTTTTAAAAATTCTCATTTATTTTTTAGTCCTTTTAGATTAACCTCTGACTTTCCTCAGAAGATACCACCCCACACAGGAGAACTAAATTCTTAGAAACAGGGTGGAAGAGAGGGTTTCTGGGAAGTAGAGAGGCTCCATGAGAGAAATTTAGGAGACATTACACAGAGGCCTGACCTCATCTCCCATAATCCCTTGACCCAAGCCCTAATCCTTACCTGGTCCCCCAGTAGCCAGCACTGCAGACACATTCCCCTGTCACTGAATCGCAGGTCCCCTGAACACAGGCGGGGCAGGTAGAGCTGCAGCGCTCCCCAAAGGTACCAAGGGGACAAGGGTTCTCACATCTGGGACCACACAGGGAAAGCAAGACTCAGAACTGGGAGGCCAGGAAGACCCTACAACCTCTCCCATGTTCTTGGACATGGGATCCTAAAAGGGCCATTGCCCTGTAGCAAAGCTGAAGTTTACATGGCCTAAAAGCTGGAGCCAAACCTAAGTGGGTGACAACCTACAGGTCCCTGAAGGGAGAAGGAAAGGTCCAGTGAGGAAGCAGTCAGCTGTACACCCTTCCCAGAGCCCCCTTAAAACCTCTTCCCCTCAGCCTGCCAGGAGGCAGTCCCTGAGCTGTGTGAATGTGTACCTTGTGAAAGAAGCAGCTCTCCCAGAAAGAGCAACTGAGAGGAGGGGTCTAGGAGAAAAAAACACGTTCTGAGCAAGGTAGTCCCTCACCTGTGTCCTTGCCGACCAGGGTCACAGCGCTGGCAGTGCCCAGTTTCTGCATGACAGGGCTCTCCGAGCCAGCAGCGGGGGCACTGCTCACTGCACCTCTCACCAAAGGTACCAGGAAGACATGGCTGTTTGCACTGAGTCCCGTTCCAGCCTGGCTTGCAGGACTCACAGCTGCCTGTGACTGGAGAGCATGTTGCATTCACCCCACAGTGGCCGCAGCTGGCAAGAAAAAGGATTCATGGGAGCACTAGGATCAGATTAAGTATCATACCTTCCAACCTGTGAACTGCCCACACTGCCCACTCAGGCCTCAGAGCACTGGAGAAATCCAGGTCTGAAGCCTCAGTCCCTCTGTGTTGTACATTGGAAAGGTTGGGCAGATGGTCTCTGAGGGATCACAAGCATTCACCTCCCCCTGACTCCCTGTTCTGGGACTCATCCTTCTCTGGGTTCACAAAGGATGCCAGGAGCTACCAGCCCAGCCAGAGCAGCCAAGCTACCTCCCACCCTCCACTTGCCTCCCATCCAGCTCTCTTCCTTCTCTGTTCTGTTTCCCATACCACACAATCTCTGAGGTTAGAACTGAGTGGCTAGGGACAGAGATACATGCCACATAAAAAACTGTTCAGGGGGCTGTGAGAGGAGAATCACTTGAGCACAGGAATTTGAGACTACCCTGGGCAACATACAGAGATCCTGTCCTTTTTATTTTTAATTTTTGTTTTGTTTTTGTTTTTTTAGTTTTTCGAGTCAGGGTTTCTTGGTGTACCCCTGACTCTCCTGGAACTCATTTTGTAGACCAGGCTGGCCTTGAACTCACAGAGATCTTCCTGCCTCTGCCTCCCAAGTGCTGGGATTAAAGGTGTGCACCCACCACCATGTCCAGCCTATTTTTATTTTATTTTATTTTATTATTTTTTTTTTTTTGGTTTTTCGAGACAGGGTTTCTCCGTGTAACAGCTCTGGCTGTCCTGGACTCACTTTGTAGACCAGGCTGGCCTCGAACTCACAGTGATCCGCCTGCCTCTGCCTCCCAAGTGCTGGGATTAAAGGCGTGCGCCACCACGTCCGGCTCTTTTATTTTATTTTTTAAAGGTATATTAGTTTAACTATAATGAGAAAGTCTACAGACTTTCTTGAACACTCACATGGTACAGCCTTGGCCAGCCAGTAGAAACCCTTTTTTTTTTTTTTAATGTATATTAGTATTTCGCCTGCATGTGTGTTTGTATACTACTTGCATGCCTGGTGACCAAGGATGCCAAAAGAGAGCTTCAGATCTCCTAAAACTGGAGCTACTAATATTTCAAGCCATCATGTGTGTGCTGAGAATCAAACCCTGGTCCTCTACAAGAACAACTAGAGCTCTAAACTGCTGAGTCACTTTTTTTTTTTTTTATTAAAAAACAAAAAATGTGGCCAGGTGTGGTGGTGCACAACGCCTTTAATCCCAGGACTAGGGAGGCAGAGGCAGCTGGATCTCTGTGAGTTCAAGGCCAGCTTGGTCTACAGAGCAAGTTCCAGGACAGCCAGGGCTACATGGAGAAACCCTGTCTTGAAAAACAAATAAAAGAAATACACAGGTGCTGGAGAGGTTAAGACCAATAGTGCTCAATAGCTAAGAACACTTGTTGTTTTTGAAGAGCAGTGGTTCTCAGTCTGTGGGTCACAACACCTCTGGGGGGTGGTCAAAATCCCTTCCACAAGGGTTGCCTATCAGATATCCTCCATATCAAATATTTACATCACAATTCATAACAGTAGCAAAATTACAATTATGAAGTAGCAATGAAAATAATTTTATGGTGGGGGGGGTCACCACAACATGAGGGACTATATTAAGGTGCCACAATTTTAGGAAGGTTGAGAACCATTGAGAAGAATAGAGTTCCGTTTCCAGCACCCACATACTGACTTACATCTGTATGTAATTCCAATTCTAGGGGGTCTGATATCCTCTTCTGGACTCTGTAGCCTCTCAGGACACAGATTTACATGCTGGCAAAATACCCAAATGCACAAAATAAAGATTTTTTTAAAACATTAAAAATAAATAAATGGAGCTGGAGAGACAGCTCAGCAGTTAAGAGCACTGGCTGCTCTTCCAAAGGACCCAGGTTCAAATCCCAGCATCCATACAGCAGTTCACAGCTGTCTGTAATTGCTGGGTGTGGCAGTGCAGGCTTTTAACCCTAACACTTGGGAGGCAGAGACAGGAGGATCTCTGTGAGTTCAAGGCCAGCCTGGTCTACGCAGTGAGTCCCGGACAGTCAGGAATACACAGATAAACCCTGTCTTGAAAACCCAAAATAAATAAATAGATAGATAGATAGGTAAGTAGGTAGGTAGGTAGGTAGATAGATGGATGGATGGATAGATAGACAGATAAAGAAAAATTATTTCATCATGATAGTTTCAGGATTAACTCTTTTTAATTTTTTTCCACTGATGCTAATAGGAACTTGATTCCTCTCTGCCAATACTTAATCATCTGGGACCCATTATCAAGGAGAAGGGGTAATCATAAAATCAGCTCAGCTGAGCTGTATGTGGCGGCTCATGTTCATAGTGCCAGCACTCTGGAGGCAGAGGCAGGAAGAGCTCTGGAAAGTGAATACTGGCCTAAGCTACACAAAAAAAAAAAAAACATCTTAAAAAAAAAAAATCAGTTCGGCTGATTCTGACTAGCTCTCGGAAAAAACACTATATGCTGGGAGTGGTGGGTTGGAGCTGAAGTCCCAGTGCTCAGGAAGCAGAGGAGGAAAGACTGCCTGGGCTAGACCATGAGTCCCAGGCCTGTCTGGGCTACAGAGTGAGGCCCTGTTCCAAAAATATCAAAGGAAAGAGGCTGGGAGGGGAGGAGCTGGCTGCGGTGGTAAGTGCTGGTAATCCCAGCATTTGAGAGGTAGACACAGGAGGATCAGGAGTTTGAGGTCAGCCTAATCCACATGAGATTGGAACCCACACCAAAACCAAACCAAACAATAGAAAGGAAGGAAGGAAGCAAGAAAACAAGACCACAGTACATTCTTATTCTTTCTTTGTAAAGGCTGAGTTTGTGCTGTGTGGTTACACTTTAACTCAGGTTGCTTCAAATACTATGTGTTATGGGATACAATGTCTTGGTCTGTGTTTTGCTCCCTGACCTTTCAGGTGTTGGGAGCTGAACCTAGGGTTTAGCGTAGGCCAGTTCAGCTCTGTTCTTCTGATCTGTATCCCCAGACCCATTCTTTGTTCTAAATATAGCTTGTTTGTTGGGAGGGGAATCGTTGAGATAGTGTCTTCATGGAGCTCAGGCTAGCCTCAGACTTGCTGTGTTGATATTAAACTAATGATATTAAACTAATCCTCCTGACTCCAGCCTGCTTTGTTACTACTGATCCTACACAGACCGGCTACCTCAGTGCATACCCCAGGCTGACATCTAATGTGTGATCCTTATGCGTCTGCCTTCCAAGTACTGGAATTTTAGACCTACTCCATCACAACAGGTTGTATAGCAATTTTTGTTTTTTGGGTTTTTTTTGAGCATCTCACTTATGTTGTGCTAGCTGGCTTGAACTTGCTATGTAAACCAAGCTAGGAACTTGCAGATTCACAGGGAATCCTCTTGCCTCAGCCTCCTGAGTACTGGGATTACATATATATGTATGCATGTATGTACATATATATGTATGCATATATATGTATGCATGTATGTATATTATGTATACATATTTTGAAACAGAATTTCACTATGTAGTTCTGGATGTACTGGAACTATGTAAACCAGGCTGGCCTCAAACTCACAGAGATCCACCTGCCTCTTCTCACCAGAGCCTGGATTAAAGTCATATTCTACTATGCTCAGATATCTATCTAACTATCTATCTATCTATCTATCTATCTATCTATCTATCTATCTATCTATTTATATGTGTGTGTGTATATATATACACACATATATACATATACACATACATACATACACACATATACATATACACATATATACATACACACACACATACATATATTGATCTATGAGCACATGAGTGCAGTTACCACCCAGCAGAAGGCACAGCTGTGGGTAGGGAGAGCAACACTCAGTCCTCTGAAAGAGCAGTACAACGAAGAAGTGTTAACTACCGAGCTGTCTCTCTAGCACAGTGGTTTGTACTTTAATTTTAGCCTTCCTTAATGGGCTGAGAGAAGTAGGCATTAGTAGACCTAGATCCATGCAAGTGGGTTTTTTCCTTCATTCCTGCCTTGTCTATATTTTGGAGGTTGCCTGAGATACCCCACTCCAGATACCTGTCGTATTTCTTGCCCACCTCTGCCTGCAGCTCCCCTTTCCCTGCTGCTGGCTCACCTTTCTCTGCACTGTGCCCCATAGCGGCCAGGATTGCAGGGCAGCTCACAGCGGGCTCCACGGAAACCAGGAGGGCAGGAGCAGTGGCCAGAAGTAGCGCTGCACTGGCCTCGCACACACTGGCACCTACGAGTACAGTCCGGACCCCACCATCCCTGCCGACAGATGCAGCGGCCAGAGTCTTGCGAGCAGGGCGACATGTGGCAATCGCAACTGAAGCTGCAGCGGCGACCCCACGAGCCTGTCGGGCATATGCAGGCTCCAGTGGCCTGGTCACAGCTCGCCACCGGGTTGCATTGGCATGGGCGACGACATTGGGGGGACCACCAACCAGGGTCGCAGTGGCACAAGCCCGTCTTTGGGTCGCACTGTCCGTGGGGGCCGCAAGTGCAGGTTAATTTGCAGAGCTCGCCCCAGTAGTTGGGCTGGCATTGGCACACACCGGTGGCGGGTTCGCAGTGGCCGCGGGGATGGCAGGGGCAGGTCTCCCGGCAGTCATGCCCCCAGTACTGGCCTGGACAGCCTGCGAGATTAGGATTTGGAGATGAGCAGGTTCAGGGCTGGGCAGAGGTCCTTACCCTGCCCCTTCCTCAAGGAAGAAGACACAAGCCTGCTCTTCAAGGGCCAGGGACAGACCCTGAGAACATCTGGCAGCCTCTACTCTTGGGATTCAGCTCATTCCCGGCACCAGATTCAGATGACAGAACCCTTAGCCTTGGCTAAGCCTCCATTTCACGTTCCAGAACACAGATCTTGAGTTTGACATCAATGTGCCCAGTCTTAAGGGTGGATGGGATTTCATTCATGTCCCTCTCCCTGTGTCCTGTCTTTGGCCATCACTGGCATCTGGATTTTGGGTAGAAGATGCCTACCAGGGTAGCAGGAAGTACTTATGTCCTCTTCCACCCAGGGATTCTTGGTGCCTGCCCCTCACCCTTTGAGAGCCTAGCTGCGGGCTCCTTCTGCCCATTACTCAAGTATGAGGTAAAGTTAGTAGAGATCACAGGCCCGTGCCCTCTCCACCTCTTTATTTGTCCTTACTGAGAAGTTAAAAGTGAAGGTGCCAGATAAGCAGAGTTTTGTGGCCGAGGGTAAAAAACAACCACCCAGGGCATTTCCCAGTATTGCTTCTCATTTCTGAGCCCGTTTTCTCAGGGAAGCTTGGGGGATTTTTGACCTTATCATTCATTCTAAGTTTACATTTGCTTTTCCTACTTTCCACCCCTCACCCAATTCTGCCCAGCAACTTCACCCGGCCCTGAAACTTACGGGAACTGCACTGGGCTCCGAAGAACCCAGGTTTACACCGGCAGAGGCCTGGCTTCACACACACCTCATCTTTCCTGCAGGCATCAGGCCCCTCACAGATGGCTGAAAAACACCCCACCCAGGCTATTAAAGGACTGGGGCACAATCAAGTAAGGGGTACCCCTGGCCCCCTCACCCACTCCCTGGGGCTCTGCTCCCTCCAAACCCATTCTCTTAGTGCCAGAGAGGGGTAATGTGTCATAGGGCACTGGCCCCAGGGCTCAGGAGGGGAGATAAAGAAGGAAGGGTTGTCACTGGGTAATATCCTTCCTTTTCCTTAGCTAGGGGACTGTCCTGGCTACTTACGGATGGTGCACTCTTGATCTTTCTGCCTCCAGCCTGGACAACACTGAAGCTCAGAGAGGCTGTCGGGCAAAAAGGGGACAGCAGAGCCCCATAGCATGGGTCACTAATGCTGGCTGAGACCTGGGAGTCTTCTGCAGCTCTGCTTTGGAAATCGAACCCTAGAGTCACACAGCACCCATGTCTCCAACCCCTCTTTTCTCCTTCCCTGGCCTTCCCACCATCTGCCCTGGCCATCAATCAGCTGCCAGGCTGCCTCTGAAAGCCCCCTTCCTTCAGGCCCATGACCTCCCGCCCACCTCTTCATCCTCCAAAATGACTCTACACTAGTCAGCCACCATCTCTGTCAGTCAGACAAGACCCACCTGCTGCCCATACAGACGTGCTGACCGATTGGGTCTAGTGTGGATCCCTGGGTCCCCCAAGTCCAGAGCAGCAGCAGTGGAAATGCCAGCCCTAGTCCCATGGCGGCCAGGGTAGTAGGAGGGCCTGGTTTGATCTGGCCCTCACAGCTCCCAGCCCCCTCCCTGCTTCCTCCCAAGGCTTTTCCTGAGGAAGCCAGGATAGAGGGCGGGCTGCTATGAGGCACCACCCTGAGAGGGCAGGCAGCTTAACATGCAGAAATGAAAGAGAAAATAAGGCTGATGGTGAAAATTGAGTGGACTTAGCCTGGGGAGGATAAAAGGTGTTGAAGCCTAAGTATTAGAGAGAGGCAAAGGGGTGAGAGTCTCAAAACAAAGAAACATTCTTCATCCCAAGTGAAGAGCCAAGGAGACCTTTCAATGAAGGCCACTATGCCTCTATTCTCACAGGGCTGGGAGGTAACACAGACCACTGACAGACAGACCTAGAGCATTTTTAGGGGTATTACAGGTATTTATTGCACTGGTCACCTGCACAAGCCTCAGGGAGCCATGCAGGCAGCCTTCTGTCTCATGATGGGGAAAGCGGAGCTCAGAGGTACCTTTACCTCTGGCTCTGAAGTGTGGTACAGCAATGTCAAGAGAGGGAGACAGGCTGAAATCCCATCATGCCCAGTGCAGGCTAGATATAGAGGGGAGTCTCATCCTTGTTTGAGGTCACACATCCAGACACAGCTGGAACCCAATGGTAGGCCTCTTGAATAGCTGAAGGCCTCAGACCAAGATGTTCCTTGAAACCAGAGGACTAGTCAGGAGATGGGAGCCGGAAGGCTGCCCAAGATTCCAGGTGTGATTGCTGTCAGGACTCTTCTCCTTCCTGTAGCCTGCTAGGAGCTGTGTGGCTGGTCTCAGCTTCAGGGGCCTCAGTTTCACCCCGATACCATAAGCCAAAGCTGGAAGGAGAGTCAAGAAGTACATTGAGCCAGGAAGACGGAGATGTCAGGCATGCAGCTGAGGGTAGACAGAGGTGAAAAGCAGGCTTTGGAGGAAAGAGGATGGTACAGGTCACAGGGACTGAAAGCACGTGGGGCAGAGAAGCCAGATCTTGGGAGAACAGAGCAAAAGGCAGTGGAGCAGAAAGGAAGGGTGGAGAAGAGCCAGGCAGGTACCCTCCTTCACCCTCCTCGCCTCCCCTCCTCCAACATACAAATTCTGGATTCTGGACCCAGGAACTAGAGGAACATCTTCCTTGTCATTGGAGAGCAGGAGCCACGAGTCATCCTCATCATCACTAAGATAACGAAATGTAAGGGCTGTATACCAGGGCCTAAGGGATACTACAGCCTCAGGGCTGGAGAGGTGACACAGAGAGGATACAGGACATCTTGAGGCTTTCATTTTATAGCCTGGCACACAACAGCCCCTGACTTGGCCGCACGGCTTGCTTTAGTAAAGAGAGCCAGCCAAAGAAGGAAACATGAATATGGAGAAATAGCATCAACAGTTTCTTCATCAGGGTGCACAGCAGCCAGAGCAAGTGGGAGCAGTGGCTTTTGGAGGACAGGGTGGCAGCTGGACAGCAGGCTCAGTGAGGTGCAGGGAAGGACTAAGCTGGGTCATTGGGCACAGAACTGCAGCAGGCCAAAGGGTCCGTTCATTGGGTTTGGAGGCAGGATCGTACCTGCTCTCTGCTTCCTCTGGCGTCCCTAACATCTTGGCCTTGATCTTCCTCCGCTGTTTCTTGACTGCCACCTTCATGGCTTCCAGGAGAAGCCCGGGGACCCGGTGATCTGTGAGCAGCTCGCTAAAGAAGAGAGTGGGAGGGGGGAAGAAAGTGGGAATGCCAACAGTAGTTTTCAATTAAGTAGCCAAGGCCTGCTCACTGTTTCCCTTGGAAACACCTGAAGGCTCTTTAACGTCAACAGCTCTGAACTGAGCTTAGATGGCTCCTCCTAAGGATACTTCCAGCCTGTTGGTCCGGCTTGGTGGCCCTTAGTGCTGCCCTGTTTGAATGAGGTTCCAGAAGGGCAGGGACTATGGAATTTACTTCTTCCCAGGACCTGAGCAGGACACTGGCAAATGTCACTGCTGATCTATAAATGATCCAAAGAATAAGGTGGTGTGACTTGTGGCCCAGGAACAGGCGTCCTGGCTTCTGGTCCCTTACCGCTGGAAGTAGGCCAACTCCTCCTTGAGCAAGAATACGTTGGCTTTGAGTTCATTCCGCTCCTGAAGGATCTGCTCAAGTTCCTCCCGGCTGAAGCCACATGGAATGGCGTCTGGAGGGTTCCCTGGTTGCTTCTGAGCAACCACCTGTGTGTGCAAGGTCAGAAAGGGTCAGCGAGAAGTCTCTCTTAGCTCTCCCCTAAGTCTCAGCGCTCACAATAATGTTAGGGGAAATGTCTGCTAGGAAAATTTAGGGGACAAGATTGCTGCTACATTAAGTGGCAGTTTCGGCAGACTGCTGCAGCCGAAACTGTTGCTGCCTTCCGACTTCCTGGGAACCTTCACTGCATGGCACACCCAGGCCGGGACCACCAAGTGCTGGATGTTGTGAGCACTGGGATGTATCCTGACTCCACTCTGGCTCTCACCGGGTCATCTGGGGTTGCTGCTTCGGGCTCCGGCCTCTGTTCTCCAGCCCGCTGGCAGGAGCCATCCCGAGTTATTTGGCGTTCCTTCTCCCGGTCCTGCGCCGCCCTCAATTGCGTCCGCACGGCGGCCAACTTATGCCGCAGCTCAGAGTTGACCAGCAGGAGGCGCTGCAGCTGCTCCTGCAACTGGGGGTGGGGCAGGAGAGCTTGCGGGCGGGGCTCCAAGGCCCGCCGAGGCCCCGCCCCTCTCCGCGCTCCGGTCTGGCCCCGCCCTCACCGCCTCAGTCTCTTGGCTTCGGCGGAGCAGATCTCGGCTGTGTGCCCGAAGCTCGTCCCGCTGTCTGTCTGTCACCTCCTTGAGCTGTCGCAACAGCGCGCGCTCCTCTGAGGAAGGGGTGTTCTTAGCACCACCGGCCTCTCGGGTGCGCAGGCCCTAGCTGCCCCCAGCTCGCTCTGCTCCGGCGGGACCCGCACTCACCCCGCGGCCCTGAGCCTAGCTCCCGGCGGAGGCGCTGGTTCTCCTCCCGCAGCCGCCGCAGCTCCAGTTCGGCCTGCTGTGCAGACACCTGTAGCTGGGGGAGCCAGGGGTCTCAGCGTTAAAGCCTGCCGGATGCCCGGGTTAAAAGGAGGAGCTGGTGACTCACCGAGTCCGGAGCTGGCCCCACGGCGGCCTTTTCCAAGAGCTCCAGCGCCCGCACTACTAATGGCACCAGCCCAGCCGCTGCGTCGGGTCCGAAACGGCGTGCCAGGTCCTGTAGCTCAGTGCCCAGAGCACCCGCTAGATGGTACACGAGCTCTGCGGCTGACCCCGCGCCCACTGCAGACCCCTGGCTGGGTGGCCCGGGCGCTGCCCTCTTGGGCTCCATTTTTCCTCTAAGGAGAAAAGCCACCTCCACCCTCAGCTGGGGCAGGAAAAAGCCAAACAGTTCCGGCCCAGGAAGTTTAGGGCCATAAGGGGCGGGGTAGGAGCCACAAGGGAGGGACAAATAGGGAAAAGGGCCCTGGGGTGGGAAAGTGCCCTGGGCCCCTTGAGCCCTGTTCTGGTCCACCTACAAGGTCACTGGATATAGGACAGCCAACTTCCAGGCAGGTATCCAAGAGCTGAGGATCAGGGCTGTAAGTGGTCAACTTTAGGCAAACCCTCCCCATACCGCCTGACCCATGCTCCACCCCCGGACTTGGCTGCCAAGCACTCCAGAGGTGAAAGACTGAAGGTCAGCAAACAGCCTCTACTGGACTGCAGGGACAGCCACCTAAGTGGTTGTTACCCCTCCAGCAACGACAAAGTTTACAAATGAATTAGGCTGGACACTACAGCTACGGGACCATAGAATCCTAGAAATAATGTTGAAAATGGGTTGTTTCCAAGTACTTTATAGAGAAAACAGCAAACATGGTCAAGGTAGTGGAGTGTGGAAGCCACTCAGCTCCCTGAGTCTAGAGTATATGGAGCCTCAAAGGCTCAAAGGGAGAGAGGGCCTCAAAGCCCTGAGGTGAGACCCATTATCTTGTTGTCAAGTGCCCAAGCTAGTCATCAATCCCCAAACTTATCTACACCCAGAATTTGAAGTCATAACAGCAAGAAAACAGAAGCACTCCTATTTATACAAAATTTATTACATTTTGTTTAGGATTACAATCTATCAACAACACAAGCACAAAACACAAAGGGGCCAGGCTGCTGAATGTCAGCAGCTTGTCTGTGGTGAGGATGTTTAAGAGGCTCCAGCCTTTGGGAATCTGAAGCAGAAGGAAGCGAGGAAGTAACTAAGCATAGAGGTCCTCTCTGTCTGCGGAGTAGACCTCACCCTCCTGCAGGAGGGCAAAGTTGAGGAAGTGGGAGGGCCTGTGGACCTCATGGTAGAATTCCTTGGGGTTTGCCAGCTGCAGTTCATATTTCATGTTGGGATCATGCCGAACGCCTTAGGGGAGGGGGAAACATCACATGTTAACAAGGGGCTGCTTGCCTCACCCAGCCTGTGCCCCTGGGTCATTTCCAAGGCAGCCAGACCCCAAGAGCCAAGCATGTGAGCTTCACCTGTCTGCAAACACTGCCCCACCCACTTCCTGTGCTACTGTACACACAACCACATACCCATAAAGTTGTAGTTCCAGGAGGACTGGGCAGGGACCATAAAGAAGCCGAGGAATCGGTCTGACAGGAGCATCTGGACCCTCTCGTAGTGTGAGGGTAGGTAGCCTTTGGGGTTGTTGCCTTTGTCTGTGTTCTGTCTGCCCCACTCATAGCCACTGGGGGTCAGCTTGTAGGCTGTCAGTGTGCAGGAGCCTGGTGTGAAGCTGGGGCCGGGAGAGAGGAGACAGGCTAAGTGCTTAGGCCAGCAATCCAGGTCCTGGCCTGAAACACACGCCCTATAGTATTTCCACTCAGGGAGTCCCACACCCACCTGCAGGTGATGATAATTGTTTTCTCTCCGTCCCAGGATGGATTGTCAGCCATGATCTTGGCATGAGTGGTGACATCCTGGGGTGACAGCTGGGGAGACTCATTGGGCTGAGTGTGGATCCAGCCCAAGGGTTCCATCTCCTGTAGGCAAAGAGCAATGAACACATGTTCAACTGATGTACAGACAAATGTCACCTGTTAGGTATCATAACAGTAAGGTCAATTCCCAGGTCCCACCATCACAAACCTTGAGGTACTCATGCTGGGGCAGCTGGCTAGGCAGGTGCACAGTCTGGTGAGTGCCCCACTGTGGGACCATCACAATACAACGGATCTCCTTCACCTGAGGGTTATCTGGAGGACTCACTCCATACAGGTATCCTGCAATCTAGAGATGCGGGGATCAGAAACTATTCTCAGTACCCACCCAGAATGCCAGTTTCTTCCCATTCCCAAGAAAAAGAGGGTTTCTCAAAACAGTCAAAACTCCTAGGGCAGAATTATTTGGTTACTTGTTCAAATGTTACACGTGGACCTCATCTCAAACTGTCCCAGGATCTGGGGGAATCAAATTTGGGTCATTCAGTTTGGTGGTTAAAAACATCTACCCAATGAAGCTAGAAGTTTTAAAAAAAATTTATTGAGCCGGGCGGTGGTGGCGCACGCCTTTAATCCCAGCACTTGGGAGGCAGAGGCAGGCGGATCTTTGTGAGTTCGAGGCCAGCCTGGTCTACAATGTGAGTCCAGGACAGCCAAGGATACACAGAGAAACCCTGTCTCGAAAAACCAAAAAAAAAAAAAAAAATTTTATTGTCAGGGCTGGAGAAATGGGCTGCTGAGTCGAAGGGCAATTTCTGGGTTGTTTTAAAACTTTAAGCATGTTCTTATGCAGTGGGTGTCCGTCTGTCCACAGGACAACTTGCAGGAGTCAGTTCTCTCCTTCTACCATGTGCTGTGGAGCTCATGCTGTGGCCGGCAGACTTCACAGTGAGCACTTCACCTGCAGAGCCTGTCACCAGCCTGTCATCTTCATGCAAATATATAATGGGGCTCTGTGTGCTTCTTTAAGAATGTCTCGCCAGGCGTGGTGGCACACACCTTTAATCCCAGCACTTGGGAGGCAAAGGCAGGCGGATCTCTGTGAATTCAAGGCCTGCCTGGCCTACAAATGAGTCCAGGACAGTGAAGGCTGTTACACAGAGAAGCCCTGTCTCGAAAAAAAAAAACAAGAGAAAAAAAATTAAAAAAAAAAAAACAAAAACAAAGTTTTATTTGGCACCACCTGGCTAGAACTCAACATTCAGAAGCTGGCTTTGATCTCTTGATCATCCCAGCTCTGCTTCTCAGGGTCTGGGTTACAGGCCAGTGCCACAGTATGCAGCTAAGACACAGCTGCCTCCGTCTCAGTTGGTAGTGAATCTTGCTTTACATTCCCAGCAATCCTCTTGCCTCAGCCATCCAAGTGCTGAGACTAAGGTGTGTACCACTATGTCCAGCTGGGAAAGTGTTGGGAAAACCTTTAAACACAACAAATCTCTATTCTAATACTCTAGTTTAGTTTTTGTTTTTTTTGTTTGTTTTCTGAGTCAGGGTTTCTGTGTGTAACAGCCCCAGCTGGTCCTGGACACTCTTTGTAGAGCAGACCAGGCTGGCCTCGAACTCACAGAGATCCACCTGCCTCTGCCTTCCAAGTGCCTGGCTCTTAGTTTAGTATTTTACATTCATAATTTTACTCTATTTAGATTTTACTTTTGTGAGTAGTGTGAAGGATCCTGCCCTTTCCTATCTCACTATCATAAAGTATGCAGTAATTAAGATTTAATATAGCACATCAACTATATATATGAATCTGGTTCTGTTCATTCTCTCCCAATAAATTCTACCAATATTTTCTCTTAATTGCCATAGCTTTATGAAATGTTTTGATACCCTCATTTGTGCTTTTTAAAAAAAAAAAAAAGATTTTTATGTACATGAGTGCTCTATCTGCATGTACACCTGCATTCCAGAAGAGGGCATCAGAACTCATTATAGATGGTTATGAGCCACCATGTGGGTGCTGGGAATTGAATTCAGGATCTCTGGAAGAGCAGCCAGCACTCTTTTTTTTTTTTTTTTTTTTGGTTTTTCGAGACAGGGTTTCTCTGTGTAGCCCTGGCTGTCCTGGACTCACTTTGTAGACCAGGCTGGCCTCGAACTCGCAAAGATCCGCCTGCCTCTGCCTCCCAAGTGCTGGGATTAAAGGCGTGCGCCACCACTGCCCGGCCAGCCAGCACTCTTAACCACTGAGCCATCTATCTCTCCAGCCTCTGTTCTGTCTTTTAAGTTATTCATTCATCCATGAATTTTGAAGAGAGCACCTCAAAGTCCTGAAATTATCAAGTGAAATTTAGGCACAGACTCAGCAGGCTCACACTGTGGCCCAGGTTCTGGGCTTACTCACCTGGGCCCGGAGATCAGATATGCAGATGAACTTCTTAAGCACATTCTTGGGAAGAATGTAAGTATAACCAGTCTCCTTGATGTCATCAGATGAAACATAAATGTGATTGGTCCGCAAATGCAGGTTGGCAGCAGAGATCGCCCTAAAGAACAAACAGGGAATGTCAGCATCCTAGCCCAAGCATGTTCAGCAATATCGACAGGACTGTGCATCCCACCTTCGTGCCCTCCACAGTACCTGACTCTCCATTCAGTCTTTGATGAGAAGGTCTGGGTCTCATAGTTGCTAGTGGTGGAGGTGATAATCTCATCGCCATGCTTGTTGACAGTTCGAGTCTGTGTAGCAGTGAGTTGGGACTGCTCCTTGGTCTGCTTCTCGATCTCAGCTATCTGCTGCCGCTGCTGTGATGGTGCCGAGATCTCCATTCCTAGGATGATGTCTCGGATTTCTGACTGTGTCAGCGATGCCACATTCACACTGTGGGGACACTGTAGTTAAACAGGATCCCTTCCCTCTAGCCACTTTTGTCTTAATGGCAAAGTAGAACTGGGTAGACAGGGCATACTTTGCCAAGATAATCCTCAAGGAATGCTTTTTTTTTCATTTTTAAATTTATTTACTCTGGAGGAGGGAGGCCTATCATAGTGCAGGTGTACAGGTCAAAGGACAACTTACAGGAGGTTCTCTTCCATCCTGTAGGTTCTAGTGACTGAACTCAGGTTCTCATTAGCAAGCATTTACTCTTGAACCTTCCTTCCTTTTTTTTTTCTTTTCCAAGACAGGGTTTCTCTGGGTAGTCCTGGCTGTCCTGGAACTCACTCTGTAGGCCTTGAACTCAGAGATTCACCTGCCTCTGCCTCCAGTGCTGGGATTAAAGGCGTGCGCCCAGCAATTACAAACAGCTGTGACCTGCCATGTGGGTGCTGGGATTTGAACTTGAATCCTTTAGAAGAGCAGCCAGTGCTCTTAACCACTGAGCCATCTCTCTAGCCCCATTCAACCATCCTTTGACACTTCTGAAAAAAAGCATGAGGTAGAGATGCTGTGGCACTGAAGAATTACTACAGCCCAAGCAGCATGACAATGATGCACATGTAACGCTAACATTTCTTCCACAAAAATTGTTCTGACCCAGGACAATCTCAAAAGCAGAAACCCCAAACTGGGTGCAGTGAGACATACGGATAGTCCAGCAGTTGGAGGGTTAAGGCAAGAGGATCGTGGGGAGTTCACGATTAGCCTGGGTTACATAACGAAACCCTGTCTCAAACACATGAGAAATGGAGAGAGCAGGAGCAAAAGACAGTGTAATCTGTTCAAAATGGCATCAGTACCTTCACTGAGAAGTAGTGGCCACTACTGAGACTGGACATTGACTACACTCTTCCTAAGCACCTCATACGTTGCTTTCTTTTGAGACATAACCTCATGTGGCCCAGACTAACCTCTAACTCTAGATTAACCTCTAATGTAGTTGAAGACAGAGTTAAATTCTCTACCTACCAAGTGCTGGGATTACAGGCATGCATTACCGAACAGCTAAAAAATTTGAGAAACTTCTAAGCCTGTCTCAAAACCCCAGAACCAATGTCCTGAGCGGTCTACCTTTCCATTTCTGCACTGTGGCACCTGGCCCTTACTTGTTTTTCTTCCCGTAGTCCGCCAAGATCAGATCCTTGAGCTGCACCTCGACCTTGATCCACTCCTCGTCAGTCAGCGTGGGCCAGATGTGGTGGGGTTCTGTGATTGTCGTTTTGTCTGGCTTCAGGATCACCTTTGCCCTATCATTGTTCACATGCAAAGCACGCAGAATCAGGATGAGACGGGAGAAAGCCTGGGAAGAGGGTTCGGAGAACATGGAGACTGTGAGCTCTGTGAGGACTCCCTCCTTCACCCTATCCTCCAAGGAAAGCATGCACTGTCTCCAAACTCTAAAGGTGGCAACCCCTCAAATCAAGAACTCTTGCTCTTCGTATACAAAGGTCAGAAGTCTGAAAATGACCTCATTAAGTGGCCTGTGGAGAACCCTGAGGCACAGTATCTTCTGCCGGCTACCAATCCACCCCAGAGAGACCCTGTTCCTAAGGTATCAAATTACCGTGTAGGATGAGATAGTCTTGAGCCAGTCGTCATAGAGATTGAAGAGAACCATCTGGGGCTCTGTGGCTTTAAGGATGAGATCCCCAAACTTCTCCACCTTGAGACAAGCCTGGAAGGGTAGCTGGAGCTCTGATCCTTTGATCACAATATTGGGGAAGTCCAGTAAGTGTACCTAAAGCAAAGCCCAAGGTCAGAAATAAAGCCTGGAGGGCTAAGGCCTACTTTCTTCTACTGTGTCACCTCTCACCTCCAATGGATCCAGCATGCCCTTCCTGGTGACAATTATCTGTTTAGGCTGTTCTTCCACAGGTAGAGATCGGATCAGGGCAGCCACTTCCTCAGCTGTCTTCCACTTGGCCAACTAAAAACCAAGAAAAAAAAACAAAATAAAACTGAGTCTACATTCCTCAGCTAACTAGAAAAAAAACCTAATTTTGAAATAAATTGTTTCTATAATGAAATGAATAGGTGCTGAAGTTAGTAATTATAAAAAGGTACCTACATGCTTAATGGTGAATTATAGTTCAGAAATATCAAAACAAGACAGGGGCCAGAGCAATGGCTCACAGGATAAGAGCATGTATTGCTCTTACAGAGGACCTGAGTTTGGTTCCCAGCACCCAAACCAGACAGCTCACAACTGCCTATAACTCTAGCTCCAGATCTGATACTTCTGGCCTCTCTAGGTAACCTCCCCCACAAATTCATGTAACCACATAACCATACACAAATTAAATATTTAATTTTTAGAGACATGATTTCACTATGCAGTCCTGGTTGGCCTAGAGCTCAATATGTAGACCAGGTTGGCTCCAAGCTCATAAAGATATATATATATATATACACACCTACCTCTGCCTTCCAACTGCTGGGATTAAAGGCATGTAATACCATGCTCAGCCAATGGGGTCACAAGAGCAGGAGAGCTGTTTCTGTCCCTCACATGCTGCAGCACTCAGAAGAGCAGGCCCTGTATCTCACTCACCTGGTCAGCACAATACAGCTGGCCCCAGATGCCGGGATTGTGAGTGAGCCAGCCCCAAGGGGGGGGTGGTGGGTGGGTGTGTGGGTGTGTGGGTGTGTGGGTGTGTGGGTGTGTGGGTGTGTGTGTGTGTGTGTGTGTGTGTGTAAGCCAGCCCCAAGGGTGTGTGTGTGTGTGTGTGTGTGTGTGTGTGTGTGGGAAAGCCAGCCCCAAGGGTGTGTGTGTGGGGGGGGGGAAGCCAGCCCCAAGGGTGTGTGTGTGTGTGTGTAAGCCAGCCCTGCCTTTTGTCTGCATTTAGGTGGTGTTGGCGAGAGATGGCCGTGATGAGGTCATGAGAGCAGGAGAGCTTGTCCAGGTCCTTACCAGGGCTTTGAATTGGCTCACCCCAACATATAACACCCCCCCCCCCATGGATGAACTGCTAGAGTGCATGAAGAGGCCAATTCCACAAACCCAAACTACATGACACAGGACAACAACAGGATATCTGAGAGGAGTCCCAGTGAGCTTCCAGTATTGACAAAGTAGCAGAAGCCAGAGGCCTTGTACCAGACCAAGGAGTCACTATAATGAACTTTTTTTTTGGTTTTTCAAGACAGGGTTTCTCTGTATAACAGGTCTGGCTGTCCTGGACTCGCTTTGTAGACCAGGCTGGCCTTGAACTCACAGAGATCCGCCTGTCTCTGCCTCCCGAGTGCTGGGATTAAAGGTGTGCGCCACCACGCCCGGCACTATAATGAACATTTACAAGCAAAAAAGTGTGGACAAAAGGGAATATTGTGGGACACACTGACATAAACTATTGTAGGAAGATAGACTAATATAAATTAGATTTAGTAAATATCTAGGGGTTTCTGATACAGTCTCTTATATTTTTGGTTGTGAGCCTAGCCTTTAACGGCTGAGCCATCTCTCCAGCCCCTGATACAGTCTCTTTGTTTGTTTGTTTTTTTTTTTTTTTTTTTTTTTTGTTTTTCGAGACAGGGTTTCTCTGTGTATCCTTGGCTGTCCTGGACTCACTTTGTAGACCAGGCTGGCCTCGAACTCACAAAGATCCGCCTGCCTCTGCCTCCCAAGTGCTGGGATTAAAGGCGTGCGCCACCACCGCCCGGCTTACAGTCTCTTAATCTGGGGCATGAAGATCAACTTGGCTGTGGGCACTTAGCTTATGGACTAAAAACAAGAAGTCAGGTGAAACGAGGGGAGTCTCTATGGACTAAAAACAAGATTGAAACCAGGTGAAATGAGAGACTCTATGGTCTAAAAACAAGGTTTATGGACTGGCATTGTTTTCAGCTGCTAAGTGGGTAGAGCCCAGATTAAGCTGAAGCAGGTGGAACAAGGAGAGATCCTATTTAAGGACAAGTAGATGGAGCCCAGGGAGCCCCATGCTAGAGAGTTCCGATGCTAGCGAGTCCTCATGCTAGAAAGGACAACCAGTAGTTTGTATTCTCTGATGGAGAAAGTGCTGGTGGACTGACGGCCAGATCTCCCTGAGGCAGAAAGAAGCTGGTGAGCAGAGAAAGCCTCAGCAAGACAGCAAAAGGCCAAGGACTAAACCCTGTGGCTCAGCTTTTGCCTAGAGGGGTTTGACCTGTCTGAACAGTGGCCTGAACAGAACTGTTTGCCAGCTTTAAAGACTGAGGCAGAGCGGCAGAGTTGCTGATACGAAGGAAATAAGTTGGCTTACAGATGGCTGAGGTCTCCCAGAGAGAAGAAAGCCTCAAGCCTTATTTAAGGTGAAGTCACCATAGCCAATTTACCCTGACGGATCTTGGGATAATTACAAGAGGACTTGTAATAATTATACTATACTTCCTATAAATATAGAAATGAGAAATTGTAGCTGGAGATAGGCATAGTCCAGCCAGGTATCAAACGTCCAAGAAGCCAAAGGGTATGCATTTCCTATAAAGATGATGCTTACTTGCTCTTTCAGGACAGAGGAGAGAAGTGAGAGGCTTAGGAAGCAGAAAGTCCAGCTTGGAATGGAAGCCTTCACATGCTTGGACCTCTCCCAAGGGAATACTTCCTTGGGGGCTGGGGACTGACTCACTGAGTCAAGTGCTTGCCAGGCAAGTGTAAGGGCCAGAGCTTGGATTCCCAGCACCCACTTACATATCAGGCAGACATGGGGGCCACTTGTAATTCTAACACTCAAGAAGCCAAGTAAGCTGACAGGCCCTGCATCAGCTCAGGTACTTCAGGGGTAGACTCATGTGAACATTGTCTCCACCCCTTTTTTGCCCTCGCTGGCTTCAAATCTATGCCAATCCTCTTCCCACTGCCCCCTAAATACTGAGATATATGCACCACACCCACCAATGCTAGTTTCAACAGAGAAATAGATATGTTTTTTTATCATGTCCCCTTTTCCCCTATCAAGAATGAAAGACAGCAAGGTTCCATGGCCTATCATTTAAGCTGCTTACCTGACCCAAACGCTTCTGTCCAGCCCACACAGATGTGTGGATTATCTTAAGGAACAGCTGCCCCGTGCGTGGGTTAAAGATGAAGATGGCCCCATTGATGGGTTTGGTTGTCAAGTTCCCCTCAAAGGTCTAAAGAACAATTATAGTGGTTAGCATGGCCTAGACATAACCACCCCGACTTCATGTGATGTGGACATACACTCGTGTCCCACTCTCACAGGCCCCTGAAGCCTGCACCCCCACACTCATCTAACACTCACCTTGTGGATAGTCACTCTATAGACATTGGTATCATCAACAAACCAGATGATCTGGTTAGAGAAGAGCTCCCCATAGTTCTGAGAGGACAGGTAAGGCTCGGTAGGCTCCGATGAGTACAGCTGCAGCCCTTTGCGTATGCGCTCACGCAGCACATACAGGGCAGGGTTGGCCTTCATGATCTTGGCCATGGCTTGCTGTATGAGAGGCTTGCTGCCTGGGAACCAGTTTCCATAGGCACTGTGAGGAGAGAGGGCCACACCAACTCAAGCATAGGCATAAAGTCCAAAGAAAAAGGTGAAAGGACAACAAAGGGGCAGAGGTGTTTAGCCAGGCTTACATGATAAATGCTAACGCACATATACACAACAGTCAGTCAATGACTCAGACAAAACGCCATCTTAGCCAGGAAAACGAAAACTGGTATAAAGTAAAGGGCTAATGTGCGGGGTGTGGTGACAGACACACACCTTTAGTACCAGCACCCAGGAGGCTGAGGCAGGCAGAGCTCTGTGAGCTTCAGGCCAACCAAAGCTATATAGTGAGACTTGGAGTCTGCTTCTAATATATAAACTAAAACAAACATAGCAAGCGCAGGGCTAATGCAAAGCCCAAGCTTCTCAGCCCTACCTCACCTGTGTAGATTATAGGCCAGGTCAATGGCAATGAGCACACCGGTGGGCGAAGGGTAGATACTCATGTTGTCCGTGGTGTAGTCCAGGAACTTGGCCCGGGCATAGCGCTCAATGTCATGGGAGTCATAGTCCCCCCATCGCAACTGGATGTCAATCCAGTACTTCTGTGTGGTGGTGCTGTCCATCACATCCCTAAGGGAGGAAACGTTCAGGTCCCCAGGAAACCACAGCATAAACAATGTCTCAGAATAGTGAGAACTCCCAAACACTGCACCTAAATCTCAAACAGCCCCACTCCTCGTTCTAGATCAGCAAGACTATTAGCTGTGTGGTGGTGGCTCATGCCTTTAATCCCAGCACTTGGGAGGCAGAGGCAGGTGGATCTCTGTGAGTTCAAGGCCAGCCTGGTCTCCAGAGTGAGTCCAGGACAGCCAAGGATACACAGAGAAACCCTGTCTTGAAAAACAAACAACTAGATCAGCAAGATCCCCAAGCAATACACAGACCTGAATGCTGATGGGTTACAGATAACACTGTTCCAGGGATAACACTGGATCCAAGTTTAAAAGAATATATCAGTCAGATCTGGGAATGGTGCCCACTCTTGTACAGCATTTGGAGGGGCTGAGGCAATAAAGGCAAAGCCAGAGTAACAAAACAAAAAAAAACCAAACAAACAAAAAAAAAAAAAGGCAGAGCTAGTCCCTTAAGTAACACAGCTATCATAGTAACACCAAGGTTCCGGGTACCTAAAACTGGGTCACAAAACACTCACTTGGAGTCCGCCAGCAGTGAGGGCCGGGAGACATTCCATTTATAGGAAGCAAATAGTAGTATGTCTGCACAGGAAGAGTTCATCTTATAGGATTTTCGGGGATGGATTGTTTCCTTTTGTACTGTCTCGATTTCCAGTGCATCCAGTTCCTGGTCAAACACCTGGAGGGAAAGATGGAAAGGTTGCACCTCATCACAAAACCCACTTACAGTGAGGGCTGAGAATTTAGGTGACACAACGGTCTAATCCTTCGTGTGTCCAGGGTAAATTTCCCATTCTCAAAAGAACAAGCTGGCTGGGCATGGTGGTGTATGCTTTTAACCCCAGTACTTGGGAGGCAGAGTTCAAGGCCAGCCTGGTATATAAGAAGCTCTAGGCCAGGGCCACATAGACTTTGTCTCAAAAAATAAAAATTAGTGCTGGCCATGGTGGTGCATGCCTTTAGTCCAGGCACTTTGGAAGCAGAGGCAGTTGGATCTCTGTGAGTTTAAGACTAGCCTGATCTACAAAGTGAGTCCAGGACAGCTAGGGTCACACAGAGAAACCCTGTCTGGAAAAAAAGAAAAAAGAAAAGCATGTGATGTGACTGTGACCCCTTAGCCCTCACGCAGCCTACCTGACATAAGTCCATTACGATGCTCTCATGGATCTTCTGCCACAAGTGAGCTCGGAATATCTGAATGAGAGAGATCTTCAGCGTGGGGATCTTGCCATGCATGAAGATTCCTGTCAAGTCTAGCTGCACCTGGAAGCCTACATATACCTGCCAGGAAAGAGACATGGCATAGAGACTAGAGACAACAGGAGGCTGGTTCTCGGGGAAAATGAGGCGATAGAAACACCTCTTTCTTATCTTCCCTGTTGAAGAATCACACTCACATTGGCTCGATTGATTGTTGGGGACCACCAGAGGGTGAATCTACGATTAGGAATCTGGTTTAATCCTGACCGCTGAGCATTGGTCAGCTTCTTCCACTTCATGGATTCCTCAAAGCCACTGGCTTTCTCCCTGCAGATTGAAGGAACCAAGTAAGATGACAGCCGTCCATCTCCCCGAGGTGCCTAACCCTCACAGGGTGACTGGAGCAGCAGGCCACTACAGCACAGAGCGATGAGCTCAGGAAGTTGTCACGGGCCCCAGTGAGGAGCAGAGTCCTTACCAGAACAGACCTTCCCAGGTGGGGAAGTAAGTACCCTTGAAGAGCGTGTGCTCCAGGATGCCCTCCACGCCGCCCAGCGCCTGAATCATGTCTGTACGGTAGTTATTGAGATTCCAGAGCTTGCCGTCATGACGCTGGTGTGTCCACCAAAAGGGGTTCTGCTTCAAGACCTAGACAGCGAGGCAAGCACAGTGAGGCGTCTGGCTGCCTACCACCCGAAGTGACAGGGATGCCCACGCAGTCCTGATTTGCAGAAGCTTGCTCTATTCTCCACTCTACATACCTGGTACTGCTTAAAGTCAGTTCGGACACGCCAACCCTTATCATAAGCCAAGGTGTGCCGGTCCTTCTGGAAGAGGGTATTGATCCGGGGAATGCCTCGATCCCATGAATCTTCTAGATCTTCTAAAGTCAACCGCCTGCCAGGAAAATAAAGTCAACATCCTTTCTCATGCAGAGAAACATTCAACATTCTTGGCCAAGGACAAGCAGATGAGTCTTAACTCCTAAAAAACATTCTATGCCCATGACCTCCACATAACTCTAAGTAGCCTGGCGTGGTGGCGCACACCTCTAATCCCAGCACTCAGGTGGTAGAGGCAAGGCCAGCCTGGTCTACAGAGTGAGTTCCAAGATAGCCAGGGCTTGGTACACAGAGAAACCCTGTCTCGAAAAACCAAAAAAAAAAAAAAAAGACTCTAGTGTTGTGTGACCCAATCCCCAGCCCTTAGATAGGTACACCCTCCTGTATGCCCACCTGTTCTGGGCAATAGCCTCCTGTCTCTTGAGTGCATACTCAGCCCAGACACGCTGAGAGTCAATGAACTCACTCTCCCATGGCTGTATGTAGCGGTACAAGTTGGGAATCAGCTGGTCTTCCTCATGACTCATTCCTGAACGGAAGTGTGTGATACCCACATCTGTTTGCTTAGACCACCTGTTTTGGAAAATTGAGATGAAAGTAAAATCAAAAGAAACCAAACACCCACTTCCCTCAGAGTCTGAGCAATGACATCAACACTGAACGTTGTCAATCAGACCATACCTGAGGTCAGACTGGGGGATAAGAACGTGGCCCATCGAGAGCATGCCAAGCCCACCCAGCTCCTTAGGGGTGTAGAACACAACAGGGGGGAACCGACTTGGCATCTTGGAGTTCAATCCAATCTTAATACGTGTCTGGATCTTGTTTTCACACTTTACCAATAAGTCTAGAAGTTCCTGAGTATTCACCACAGCCTCTCGAAAATATGTCATAAGGCCAATAAGAGCCGTATTCCACTTATTCACAATCTAAAGTTAGTGGGAAAGAGTAAATTTCACATGAGCAACACAGGTCTTACAGTTACTAACTAGTCAGTTATATCCCTAACATAATAGTTAATCTTAAAATCAGTAATTAAAGAAAATAAAAAAGATGGTAAGATCTTACTACACACCCACTAGGCCATTCTGATGATTCAGTGGGTAAAAAGACTGTCACCAAGCCTAAAGACTTGAGTTTAATCCCCAAAACCCCTATAGTGGAAGGAAAGAACCCACTTCTGCAAGGGTCTCCTCTAACTTCCACAAGCACTCTGTGGCACGTGCACGCACACACACGCGCACGCGCGCGCACACACACACACACATGAAATACAAACTGTTTCTTAGTGCTGGGCGTGGTGGTGCAAGTCCTTAATCTCTGTTTCAGGCTAGCCAGCAATACATAAGACTGTCTTTAAAAAAACAAAACAACAAAAAAGACAGAAAAAAGACAGGGGACAGGGGTTGGAATGATGTCTCAGTGGCTAAGAGCACCTGTTTTCGGGGGACCCAGCACCCACATGTATCTCCAGTTTCAAGGGAGCCAATGCTTTCTGATTTATGTAGGCCTCAGGCACATAGTACACACATTTTGGTGGGTTTTTTTCCTCTTCCCCCCTCCCAAGACAGGGTTTCTCTGTGTAGCCCTAGCCAAGCTGGAACTCGATCTATAGACTAGGCTGTCCTTGAACCCAGAGATCCACCTGCCCCCTGGTACTGGAATTAAAGGCATGCCCCTCCACTGCCTGGCTTGGTGCACATTTTTTCTTGTAGGCAAAACACTCATGAAATAAAGTAAAATCTAAAAAATATAAACAGATAATGAAAGCAAACAAAATTTCACAAAACTTTTCATCTGTAATAATATTAATACACTAAAGGAAAAAATACTATGGATTTCCCTCATGTTTAGAGTAAGCTGTCAAACTTCTCTTTAGTGATTTTTAAATACAATATTCCTTGGAGAATAACTGAAACTTGTGGAGATGATCAAATCAAAGAAGGAAACCATCACTGCTGATTGCAGGAGCACAAAGAACCAATCAGGAAGACACCCTACAAAGCAAACTACAGCTGTTGGCGGATGACCTGGTCAGCCATGTGCTCCACTTTACAGGACCTGTCAAGGTCTTCTTTAAATGGTCCAGCCTATATGTCAACTACAACAATGACTGAGGAGGAGGTCACACTCAAGCTTGAGCTAAATGCACTGCACATCCTAAAGTAGGAGCAGTGACCCATGGTGGTAGTGACAGCATGGCTCTCACACAACTGGAGGAAAAGGAAAACCGAGGACAGTCAAGGCCAGAGCAGTGAAGGCCACCTGCAGTCTCACCATTTGGGAGGCTGAGGTTGGTGGGTCACGACCTCAGGAGCTCAAGACTGGTCTGGAGACCACAGGAATACCTTAATCTCAAAATACAGGTTAGTGGTAGAACATCTGCCTCACCCGGTCAAGTTCCAGTTCAATCCCCAACAGCAAAACAACTGAGAAGATGAAATGGTTCAATGAAGTTAACGCTTCTTGCTGCCAAACCAGAAGGACCTCAGTTTACCCCTGGGAACCACACGGTAGGAGAAAACTGACTCCTGCAAGTTGCCCTCTGACCTCCACACACAGCCTGTGGCATGTGTGTAGTTGTGAGCACACAAAACACTGCGTAAATAAAACGGAGGAGGAAAAGGAGCTGTAAGGTCCACCCACCTCCAGCCCTCCTGGAGAGTTTCCTTCTATTAACCTCAGGAGGAAAAATTAGGGGTTTTCTGGTGTGGGTGTGTATGATGCATATACCTGTCAGTATGAATGTGTATACACATGTATGTATGGGAACAAAGTCAGATGGCTTATGCCTATAATTCCAGTACTTAGGAGGCTGAGTCAGAAGGACCAAGAGTTCAATGTCAACCTGGATTAGAGATGAAGCTTACCTCAAGCAAGCAAACAAATAAAGCAAACAAAAGAAAGGTGGAAAAGTAAACAAGTTCAAATACAACATTACACTTTTATTAATCTCTCTGCTCTAACTAATAAAAGCCTCTGTAAAGTAATATGGCTTATTGGTTTACTATATGTACTATTTCATTAATTTTCACAAAAGCCCTCTGAGCCAGAAACTATGGTTGTCCTCATTTTACAGATAAGGAAGTGGTGGAGGACAACGGCAAAGGAACTAGTAGCAGACGCAACAGTCCAGTCTGACTCTAGATCTTGTACTGTACCCATGACTGTGAAGTACCTCCGGGAGTCTCAGTCACTCTCCATCAGGCCCTGAGCAGGGCAGACAGGAGGATTGCTGGAGCTCACTGGCTTCCAGTTGAGTCCTAGGTTCTGGGAGAGACCCCGCCTCCAAGGACTAGGAAGAGGGTGATAGAGCAGCACAACACCCCACCCCTGCCCAGACTCCCCCCAACACACAGATCTTTTTAAAGGAGGGGGCAGGAGGAATGGGAGGCAAATGAATGAAAGTAATAAGAGGTTAATAAGGTTATAATGCATTGCACACAAGTAAATTATTTTTAAAAAAAGTGAATAAAAGTAAAAAGCCAGTCAGGCATGGTGGTGCATGCCTATAATCCCAGCACTTAGGAGCCAAAGGCAGGCAGATCTCTGTGAGTTCAATGTTCAAGGTTAGCCTGGTCTAAAAAGCAAGTCCGGAATAGCCAGGACTACTACACAGAGAAAGCCTGTCTTAAAAAAAAAAATAATAATCCCAGCACTAAGGAGGCAGATGAAGGTGGATCTCTGTGAGTTCGAGGCCAGCCTGGTCTACAAAGCAAGTCCAGGACAGCCAGGGCTGTTACACAGAGAAACTCTGTCTCAAAAAACTACCCCCAAAAGAAAGAAAAACAGAAAAAAAAAAGTAAAAAACCAAAAAGTCTTCTTCTGACATGCAGTTCCCTCTAGAAGGCTTCTAAGGTATCTACTCCAGTTCTGGCAAACTCAAGACTTACTGTCTCTCCATTCACCTCCCAAAAAGTTTTACCCACACCATCTGGCTTCCATCCCAACTATTTCTGAAATAGCTCTAAGGTCACCAATGACGTCCTAACTGCCAATTCTACTGGCTCCTCTTCAGTCCTTATCTAACCAAACAGCTCTTAGGCAACCGATGCTGTTAAACACCTGCTCAGTTCTGGACATTCGTCCCCGACAGCCTTGACTCGGTCCCTACATCCCAGCACTGTGTCACGACACCTCAGTGTTTCCTGGCATCCTAATCTATCTCTTCTCATTCTCCACTCTTCCTGGTAGTCTCACTCATCCCTGAGCTTTCAACCTTTACACCAACAATTACAAAACTGCCTGACAGTGGTGTCAGTGCACGCCTTTAATTCCAGCACTTGGAAGGGAGAGGCAGGCGGATTTCTGTGAGTTCAAGGCCAGCTTAGTCTACAAAGTGAGTCCAGGAAAGCCATGGATACACAGAGAAACCCTGTCTCAAAAAACAAAACAAAAAAAATCTTAAAACCCCACATGTGCAATCTGTTAAATTTTTGTAAGGAATTCTCAAAATAAAGCCCAACTGATCCAATATTCTAAGCTACCATCCCACAAAACATAGAGATTAGAATACTAGGCCAAGTTGAGGAGGAAGCTAAAAGTAGGGGAGGATCTGAAGGGATACAAGATGGACAGATGACTGCTGGCAAACTGAAGCTTAGAGCGCTACATACCTTGGTAAAGGTGGTGGAGCCAGAGGCCATCAGAATCTGCCGCACTCGGTTATGGAATCGTTGCATTGACTCATCATCCACACGCAGGAAACACTGAGCTGTCCGCTCCTTGGTAACCTAAATCACAAAGTCAGTGCTAACTTGTCTCGTAACCCTCCAGAGGGACTGGTGCGATTGCCCAGAGCAGGCAAACATGCTTGCTACCAAGCTTTATTCCCTGACTTCAATCCCCAGAGCCATAGAGTGGAACTGACCACTAGTAGTCCTCTGACCCCACACAAGTGCCACGTAATAAGTAAATGTGAAAACAGTCACGGCAGTGCACACATTTAATCCCAATACACAGGAGGCAGAGGCAGGAATGGATCTCGGTGAGTTCAAGGCTAACCTTAACCTGGTCTATACAGACAATTCTAGGCCAGCCAGAGATGAGTAAGATGCTGTCTAAAAAGAAAAAATAAAAACAGCAGGGCATGGTGGCACATGCTTTTAATCCCAACACTTGGGAGGTAGAGACAGATCAGGCAGGCTGATCTCTAAGATAATCAATCAGAGCCAGTTTGGTCTACAAAGTGAATTCCAGGCCAGCCAGGGTTACACAGAGAGATCCTGTTTATACAAGCAAGGATTAACTGTGACTATGCTCAACCCACCCAAGGCTCACTGAGCTGATAATGAAAGTTATGGGGAAGAGGAGGGCTGGAGAGATGGCTCAGAGGTTAAGAGTACTGACTGCTCTTCCAGAGGTCCTGAGTTCAATTCCCAGCAGCCACATTGTGGCTCACAACCATCTATAATGAGATCTGGTGCCCTCTTCTGGCCTGCAGGCATACATACTTCAATACAGAGCATTGTACACGTAACAAATAAATCTAAAAAAAAAAAAAAAAGGTATGGCTGTTCTTCACCCCAATAACGCCAGAGTTACAGAAATGGTAAGGTGACATCCTTCCCAGACTGTACCTCATTCTGTAGGTTCCAGACACCGTCCTTGTGAGTGAACTCTTCATAGCTGGTACGGCACTTAGGCAGGATGCGGCACTCAAAGCCACACATGTTGAATAGCAGGTTGGGGTTGTCTTTACTGTACACGGATACAAAGCTATTCTCCCACTGTACTGTAGTCACAGATCGTGGCAGCCGGTTTTTGATGTCCCAGAACACTGCCCGACCCCTGTCCACAGAGAACATAAAGGCATTTCAGTCTGCTGAAGACACCGGTGTTCAAAGACCAAGCAGATGATACCCAACAGGCCTATATTCTTCCTACCCACCACACAGCCTCCTCAGTACTCATTGCTTCTGGGTCCCTAGGACTGATGTCCTTCTAACTCCCACAAACCCTACTGAGACTCACAAGTTGACATCATGCTTCATGAGACGCATGCGGGCATCTCGGGGCCAGCATTTCTTGTTGTTATAGCCAACAATGTTTTCATTGTTGGGGTCTGGATGCTCTGTCAGGTAACGCTGGATCAGATCCCGAGCCTCATCTGCTGTAAACCTACATTAAGACAAAGCACATTGTTGAGGCCTAAATACACAAGGACCCTTTGGGAACTCACAGTTCCATAGGTGGGGACCCAATGCCACCCTAAGCTTCATTTCACTTTATAGGCCAATCCAGCAATTAGTCAGCTAAGCTATAGGAGGCACTTCACAGGCACAACATGCCTCCGTGCTCTGTTGGTTAAAGGATCTGTCCAAGTTCATTACCTGAAGAAAATATGGATACGATCAATGTATCTACAGAAGAGTCGGATTGGGTGTGCAGCCTCAGTGGCTATGTCCTGGAAACTGAGAAAGTCATTTGGCATCTGAGGAGGCCCAGCCATCTCACTAGCCCGGTGCAATCCCAATACAAGCAAATCCATCACCAAGCCATAGTACTGAACAATGAATGAGGCAAACTGCAGGCCTCTGATGATCCCATAAGAATTTGTATGGTTCATGTCCTAGGGAAAAAAAAAAAAAGAACGACAACTCTTAGCGATGGCTCCAGCTGGCTGTGTCCCAGGTGCTTCAGGGTCCAATCTCCTTTATTCTCCCTCAGCAAATCCTAACTCAATGGGTCAGACAACCCCTTAACACACTTTTTTGCTACTTGCTCCAAGACAGACCTTATAGTTAATGACAACATTGTTTTTTGCTGTCATGTAGTCAGCTATGTTGTGGTCCACAATGAGTCGTAGCAGTCTATTAAGCAGGGTCAAGTCAATCTTTTCATACATCTTCTCAAAGCGGGACTCCAACATGACATTACACTCGCCCTCACTGGTCTCCCATACATCCTGTAGGTTATTGATGCCTAAAAAAGCAAAAAGACAGAGTTACAGAATAGAAATTTCTTTTCAGTACTAATAACCACAGCAGCTCTCAACACATTCCAAACCCCTCTACCACTCATCCATCCATCCACCCACTCATTCATCCAGCCAGTCAACCATCCATCCACTCATTCATTCACTCATCCATCCACTCATCTATTCAACTCAACCATCCATTCACTCATCCACCCATGCACCCACCCATTTACCCATCTATCCATCCACTCATCTATCCACCCACCCATCCACCCATTCACTCATCCACTCATCTATCCATCCATCAACTCATCCACCCATGTACCCACGCACCCATTCACCCATCCACTCAGGTTGCTACAAGTGTCAGCTTTGCTCAGCATCAGTACTATTCATTCTTTTTTCTTTTCTCTTTCTTTCCTTCCTTCCTTCGTTCCTTCCTTCCTTCCTTCCTCCCTCCCTCCCTCCCTCCTTCCTTTCTTTCTTTCTTTCTTTGTGTGTGTGTGTGTTTGTTTGTTTTTCTGAGACAGGGTTTCTCTGTGTAGTCTTGGCTGTCCTGTAACTTGTTCTGTAGACCAGGCTGTCCGCAAACTCAAGAGATCTTCCTGCTTTTGCTCCCCAAGTGCTGGGATTAAAGGCTGCACCACCACCATCCATCACGCAAAAAGAATAAAACGGACCATGAAGCCTAGGTAAGACTTTTTATAGAGAACTCAATCATCCCTTCTCTGCAGAGGGCAATTCCAGCAAAGCTTTACCTTGGCACCACTTGTACACAAGCAGTGGGGGTGGTTCTGTGTCAGCAGGCTTGATCCAGGGCGGGAAAAGACGGCGCTTGTCTGCTTCATACCACAGGTACTGGTCCAGGTAGGCATCAGTTATCTTCTCCAGGGGCTCCACGTCATATACTGGCACCAGGTGGCTATAGAGATCCATGAACTCAATGCCCACCTGTGCGAGAAGGATCCTGGCTCACATCAACTCACTTAGGCCAGGCTGGCACCTCTAGATGCCAGGAATAAATAGCACAGACCAAAAGAAAACTTAGGGAGCATCTCACTCACTTCCTTAAAGGCTCTCTGTGTGAGGAGGTGACGCTTGATGCGGGACAAAGCCTCATGGGGGTTGTCGTAGGCTTGCTCAATCAGACCCAGTTCCTCCCTCTGAGACTGGTTTAACCTGGACTTCACACTAACAAAGCAAAAGGAAAGGTGAATTAGAAAGCTCAACAAGATGCTAAACCAGAAAGGACTACACCTTTCTTTGGACTCTGATCACAATGCCATTCCCTATCTCTGTTTAGCTCCCAGCAGGAACCCTTCCAGCCACTCCTCACCTATAAGCTTCCTTGAGGCGCTCCAGAGCCAAGATGAGCAACTTGGTGTCATGCTTATAGGAGAGTGGGGGGAATGGGATGGGAGAGAACCTACGGCTTTCCAACCAATGCACAGTGGTAGTATACACTGCCACTGCTTCCTCTGCTGTGATGTAAGGCCCATCCTGCAAGGGGAACATGAAGTTAGACTCCCACTACCATCTAAACTAGGACAGAGCATGATCCCCACTTTGCAGTCCACCTTACTACCCAGGCCCCACACCCAGTCTAGCTGGCCCAACCTTCAGGTAATTGTGCTGCCTCTCCTGTTCTGCCTTCAGGTACAGGCGGGTGAGGCGGCCCAGGTTCTTTTTGCAAACAGTCTTGTCTACAGTGGCCCCACGGCGGATCCGCTCTCGGTTGTAGTGGGCAGTATTGGTCCACCAATCTGCCTTGGCCTTAACATATCGAAGAATCATATTCTCTATAGGTGTTGGCAGTCCTGGGACCTTAAAGTACAAACACAATGAGAAAGTAGTAAGAACCAAGTATAGTGTTTCACACCTATACCCCAGCATAAAGGCAGAGGCAGATAGATCTCTTGAATTTAAGACCAGCTTAGCTTGCACAGAGTGCAGACAGGACAACACAGTGAAACTCTCAAGAAAAGAGGGGTAGGGGATAACAGAAGGTGGACAGCCAGCCCTCTGAGGGTGTGCTAATCCTAACCTCAGGAAATGAATGGCTATGCTTCCTTGGAGGTGGAGGAAAGCCTACCTTCCAAGGAATATTGGCCTTCCAGCAGCGCCAGGCTTCACTGAGGTGCTGCAGAATTGTTCGGGCCTTGTTCTGTTTGATGCCTTCAGGCATCATGTCCAAAATATCATGCATCACAGCTGCCCTAAGCTCGAGGTCAAAATGGGACTCTACTCGTTGCTTTGTTACTGTCTTTGCCACACCCTTTGAGTGACGGCCTAGAAGTGAAGGGACAGCCCAGAGATTAAATCAATAAACAGTAACAAATGTCCATATGGTCCACACATGCAACGAGACAAGCCACCACAGACAGTCACAACTATAAAAATGCATGATAGTGCAAAATTACAGAGAACAGCCCAAAACCAGAATACTAGATCAGACTCATTTGAAATACATTTAGAAGCAACAATACTTGACAAATGAAAATAAAAACATGGGACAACAGGCACACACAGTCTACCCTTGAAGCAATGAGATAAAGAAAATCACCTACCTTCAAACTGTCGGGCCAGGAGGTTGCCCAGCCATCGCTCTAGCAAAGGGGTAATTCCACGCATGAAAAACAGCCAGACCCGCCAACCTGCAGCCCAGAAACCACAGCCAGGGCCTTTCCCTACAGGGCCCTGTAGTCAAGCAGAAATCAGAAACATAAATGAACTATTCTTTTAGGAAATGATAGAAAGAAAACTGGGTAGAGGTAGAAAAGGAAGAACATTTGTCAGGCTGCTCAAGAGACAGGATAAATGCTCTTGAGCCCCCGCAGTCTAAAACAGGGAAGCATATGAGAATCCAGAATATGGCTTGGGAAGTTGGTCAGAATATAAGGCTAAACTGTTTTGATGTGTGAAGTAAGGGGAGAAGGATGAGAATGAGAATAGATAGGACTAAGGCTAGACTCCTCCTAATTTATTGGGGATTGATTATAGTGAATAGGAAATACCATTCAGGTTTAATGTGGGAAGGGGTGTTAAGTGGGTTAGCTGGTGTATAGTTATCCGGGTCGCTCAGAAAGTCAGGGGAGAATAAGACTAGGCTTAGGAGGAGAGTTAGGAAAATTAAGATTCCTAGATAGTCTTTGATTGTATAGTATGGGTGAAATGAAATTTTGTCAGAGTCAGAGTGTAGGCCTGTTGGATTGTTTGAGCCTGTTTCATGAAGGAATAGAAGGTGGACAATTGCAAGGCAGAAAATGAGGCTCCTGCATGGACTCAGTGGTAGATATAGGGAGAAGTACTGAGATTCATCCACTATAGTAATGACATAGTCAAGAAATTCTCTCCAAGGAGGCCCTGGGAAAGTGTGCTAACTGAAAAAAAAAAAAAGCAAAAGAGCATCTAAGAAGGCTGGTAGTGAAGGCGGGGTCTCACCGTGTTGAAGCGGTAATAGATGAGGTGCTTCAAGTCCTTGCACATGCGGATCTGCCGCATCAACTTGTATTTGTATCGATACATGCCGGTCAACTGCCCCACATGGGCAAATATATACTGCAAACCATCTGCCAGCTGCAATAAAATCACCTCTTAAACATCCAGCAGAGCCAGCCCCACAGCCAGCACAGGCTTCACCCCACCATCCCATCTGGGCAGGGGTCCAGCAATACGGCCTCACCTGGAAGGCGTCCACATTGCCCAGGCGGTACTGCACGTGACTATCCACAACCAGCTTAGTTAAACGCAGTACTTCCCGACACAGATGGAAAGCATTCCCAAAACGAGATTTCTTTCTTTCCTGAAAAGACCAAGAGCAGAAAGCACATTAATGGCAGTGACCACAAAACGAGGTGTGCCACAGTGCCAGCCACCCCTATGCCCAGCAGGGCTGTGAGGTCTGAGGGAGGTACCTTGGTGGTGAGCGTCTTGACAGGCTTCAAGTTGAAGTTATAGTCCAAGTGCAGGTAGTTGAGGTTCTTACGGTGAATGAGAAGGTTGAGCATGTTGTAGCCCTGGCGGCAAACCTGCAGCCCCACCTCCACCCAGTCCAGCTTTGTGGACTGAAAGAATTTGGTAGCTTTGAATGAACGGAACAGATACCTGGTGAGAATAAAGACGAGAGCTACAGTGACATTCTGACACTCTGGGAGCAGAAGTTGCAGCGGGGGCCTGCAGCATCTTACCTCTTCTTCTGGGCTTTGGGAGGCCGATGCTTGAGGGCGTTCAGCACATAGTACTTAAGCAGCTTCTGATAGGAGACTCGGACTTTCACAGGCTGCCCAGCAGGACAGTGTTCCCGATACCTGGTTAAATAAGCCTATCAGAGCTTTGTCCATCTCTCCTTCCAGACACTCTGGGAAAGGCTGCATGCCCATCCAGACAGGTTTTTCTCCTATACTATACATCTGCTACCTCTTAGGTAGAAACCTTACCAGTTCTTGACAAGGGGTATGTCCAGGGCTCGGCGGGTACGACCAGAGCGTAGGTTGAAGGGCCTTGGTGCCCAGAGCAGGGCAATGCCATTGGCTGTATTGTCTGTATAGAGGGGTGTGTCTTTCAGGAAGGGCTCCACAAACTCCGGGAGTTCAAATTCCTCATCATCATCAGGCAGTGGTTCCTGGCTCTGAAAAAGAAGTCCTCACAGGTTCCTTTTCCACTCACTGTGTGCAAAACTGAGATGAGCAGAAAACTTTGGGATCAAGCATAGTAGCTCCACATGCCATGAAAACTGGGATGCCTGACAAGAGAAGCCCTAAAGTGGCAAAGGAGCTAAGGGAGCAAGGAACAAGACCTAGAGCTAAGCAGGAAATCAACCGCTTACCACTGAAACCTTCCCAAAGGAGCTCCAGTACCACACCATACCATAGGAGGTACCTACTGCAATCAGTTCCCCACCAAACTCCAGTGCACTTAAGGAAGGTGACCTGAAACCCCAGCACTTAGGAGGAGGCTAAGACAAAAGGACCGAGAGTGCAAAACCAACCTGAAACTACACAGGGTATTTGTGCCACCCTATACCACATGTCCAAAAACAGAAATGTGGGGTATAGTTGCTAAGTGGCAGAAAACTTGCCTAAGATGCATAAGACCCCAAGCTCAATCTTTAGGACTCTCACTCCCTGCCACCCCTCAAAGCATGTGATCTCCTCTTACCTTGACTGAGTGTCTATGGGAGATTGGGTTGATCAGAGGATCAAAGTAGAAAGCTGGCAAATCAGGATCCTCAGTCTTGATGAACACAACGTTAGGAGTGTGGTACCTATAAACAAAGGAAGAGTCGGGCTAGAGAGGTGGCTCAGAGGTTAAGAGCACTGGCTGTTCTTCCAAAGGTCCTGAGTTCAATTCCCAGCAACCACATGTTGGCTCACAACCATCTACATTGAGATCTGCTGCCCAGGCATATATGTAGAGCAAATACTGCATACATAATAAATAATTGAATAAATGTTCAAAAAAAAAAAAAAAAAGAAAGGAAGAGTCAAGCCAATGCTCTTCTGCTCTGGCCCAAACAATAAACTGACCTTCTCCTTTCTAACTGCTATGTTCCAACTGTCTTACCAGGTCAGGTGGACATGGTGTGGAAGGTTGTTATACAGATAAGGAAAAGCAATCTTGTACTCAGTACGAATAGGCTGACGGATGATGATTTTATTAATATCGTTGAATTCATTCCAGTCTTCATCCCTAGAATAGGAAATCAAGTGAGTAGTCTAGTTCTATTGTTAGACAGGCTCTTAAGGACAAAGATTAGATTTTAATATACCCAAGGTCCTAAAATTGATATTCTTTCCCACTTACTGTAGGTTGATGTCTCGAACAAGAGGTTCAAATTTGGGTCCCCCAGGAATGGCCATGTTGAGTGCCTTAGAGGTAAAGAAGGCCTTCAGATCAAACAGATAGAAGTAGTTGTCATCCACCAAGTCTGTCAGAAGCTGATTGGCCAATCGGTAGAGAGTGGACATCATAGGCAGTGTGAACTGCCAGCGCTGGTAAGTGGAACCATTAACATACCTGGGGAAAAGACGGAGGACCCACATCACCAGGTATTGAGCCAGGCCACTTACCCACTGCAATCCCACAACCCGTTTCCAGAACTCTCATGGGAATTGGCGCCACTCACTTCCTACTGTCTCTCAATGGCTGGTGGTCATAGAACCAGTCCAACACGGGGGCATCCTCCTCAGGATCCAGCTCTAGCTGAATGGCTTCCAGTGGTTCAACATCTAAGATGTTGTCAGCATAATCCAGGGGTGGTTCCTCATCATCAAATGGGGGAAAACGCATCCTCTTGAAATGCCTCCTGTCTCTTTTTTCTCGACGCATCATGATCCACATTGACCTAGAAGGCAAGAACATCATACATTTTCTATTGATCCTTGGTTGCTATTGCCACCACCCTGACTCCCATAGAGCCACACCAGCCACCACCACCCACCATACTTCAGCCCTTCTTACCCCCACTGGGAGATGTAAACTGGCTCAATCACCCACGGAATCTCGTTGACAAAGGAAATGGCCCCGGTGATGTGGTACAGAACAGGCACGTCCCGAATCTGCTCCCAAGGCATGGGCATGTTCTCCAGGAGCTTGAGAACTGCATGAGGCATGTACTTCAGGGCTCTGCAATATCAGGAAGAGAGACAATGAGAAATAATTCTGTTCTGTCATAACAGAAAATGTTCCACAGAAAATACTGTCCAAGCCCCAAATTAAGACTCAGGTCCTATGTGACAAGGAGTCCTGCCTCCCATGTCACCTTCAAGCAGAACCACTCTCCCTTTGAATGTCTTAGTTCTACGACTAGGACTCAGCCTCTATAAGTCAACAGATGTTCCTTTGAGGGCACTCCCCTCTCCCCTTCCTGTGAATACCAACACACTCACTGTACTATACTGTAACCATTTGTGTCTCATCTATCATGCCACTAAACAGTATGCTCCTAAAAGAAGAAGATCAATATTGTCTGTTTACTGCTATATCCCGAGGACCAAGAGCAAGTTTCAATACTGACAGCAATAATAATGCTTGCTGTTGTTTGGGTCTCCCCATATGGCTGGCCTGGAACTCACTGTGTGGAATACAAGATTCATCTGCTTGTGTCCCACGGGCAGGGACTGAAGGCCTGTGCCACCACATCTGGCTTTTGTTTTGTTTTAATGGAGCACCTCATGGAGTAGTCCAAGCTGGCCTCAAGCCTGTGATCCTCCTGCCTCTGCTGCCCAAGTGCTGAGATTACAGGCAAATACTACCATGACTTGTTAAGAAATTATTTTTGAACTAAAATGTCCAAGGCTTCCCTACACCAATTCATTAACTGGCCAATTTTTCATATCTAAATAGAATGTTAATCTTTGCAGCCGGGACTGGAGAGATGGCTTAGCAGTTAAGGGCTCTTCCAGAGGACTTGAGTTCAATTCCCAGCACCCACATCATAGCTCACAACTGTCTGTAAGTCCAAGAACTGACACCTTCACACAGACATACATGCAGGCAAAACACCAATACACATAAATAAAAATTAAAAGTCATGCTCCAAACAATTGTCCCGATATACAGGACTGTCAGTGAAGGGGCAGAGAAAGGAAAGAGGCCAAACTCCATGCGACATTATTCCAGGATGTTGCTTACCCCAAATAGACCCTTTTGTCATGACGGAACTTCCTGTTGGTCATGTCTCCATGGTCTCTAATGATCTTCCTGACATGTTCTGGGGGCATGTCTTCCTTCTGCGCATCCACGAACCCAAATTTCCGCTTCTCTGCATAGCGCTTGGCCTGTAACTGCTGCCATTTTCGAGCTACAAAAGCACTTCGGTTGAAAGGGCTGCACACCCTTACCCTAATTATCCCCAACTCTTGCCCCTGGGGTAATCCCCAGCATGCTGTGAGAAAGAGTACTCCCTACCAAGTATCGTGACACTTTACTCCCCCAAACTATCTGACATTTTCGCTATAGATGTTTGAGAGGGGTTGTTGTCTAATTCCTGCACAGTGATGCAAACCCTATGAGAGGAGTTTGTCTCCACTGCTGTATTACACACACACACCACGCGCGCGCGCGCGACGCACGCACACACACACACACACACACACACACACACACACACACACACAAAGAGAGACAATTAGCTCTGGGAAATAACGGGCGCGTCTAGTCTTTCAGTGATTTGAATAAAAATTTTAAAACATTAAATACTGCTAAGAAGGGAGCGATTCCCGATCACCCGCCTACAGAGGCAAGAAGTGAAAACCGCCTGCACATTCGGTCCCAGGCGCGCCGTTCCCACGCGCCCCTCACCTTTCTCCTGCAACTTCTCCTCTGACATGTAGTCCGGCAGCGGGGCTAGAGGGCCGGGCACCGGGTTACCCGGCCCTCGGTAAGGAAACACTCCGGCCATACCGGGAGAATCTGGGAAGGAGAGGGAGGCCAAAACTAAGCAGCTAGGCCCGGGCACACAAGGGGCAGATGGAACGCGTCCGGATACCCCTGGCCTGCACGCTAGCCGGGCTGAGCGCTTGCAGCCCGGGCCTGGCGCAGCTCCTCAAACCGCTCGGCCAACCCGACCACCTGCAGCCCAGCCTCGGAGGCCCACCGCCCACTTGTTCGCTGCCACTAACGTAGCGGCTCGACCAGGAGAGCAATGGCGGAAAGACGACGTCCGCTCCGCGTTCCCAACTCCAGGAAGTGCGCAATTGGGTTCAGAAGCTCACCCAATAGGCACCGAGACACTCTGATTGATTAGCGAGAAACCCAATTGACATTGCAGCCTGCACCGAGGAGGCGGGTCTAAAAGCGGATGCGAGAGGTGTGGTAGGGGTAGGCTTAGGCCCCGCCCTCTGCCATTCGGGTCGGTTTATTTAGATCTGTAATAGAATTGACGTTTAATTGGCTATTGACATTGCTCCCTCAAAAGTCAAAGCCATATCAATTTTAATAAATTTGCCTACGTTGTATATTTTTCTGCACATCTTCTCATGAATTCAGAAAGCTCTAATATGTAGTACTAGCTGTATTTCAATGAGTCCTTTGTTCTGTTCATTCATTACATTATCGTTAGAGTGCCCACTGTGTACCAAGGAGTCTAACAAGGACTGGAACGCCCAAGGCATCAGGAAGGCTAACAAGAACGCAAGATCTGATATGGGAATGTACCTCGGACTTCCTGCCTAGTGTACAGGAGGTCCTTGGTTCATTCTGTTTCTAGCACTGCAAAGACCCATGGGGCATGCTGTAATCCCAGCACTCCTGGAGTAGAAGGCCGGTAGTGAAGGCAAGAGGATCCGAAGTACAAACAAGGTTTGGGCCTGGAAAGATGACTGAACAATTAAGAGCATTGACTACTTTTCCAGAAGATTTGGTTTGATTCCTAGCACTCACATGGTGACTAACAACTGTCTATAATTCTGATTCTGGGGTATCAGACTTTCCTCTGATCTCTATGGATATTGCACACACATGGTACACACAAATGTATGCAACTAAAACACACATACACATAAAATACAATTATTTTTTCAAAAAAAAGTTCAGGGTCATCCTCGGCTATGTAGAGTTTAAGGCTAGACTTTGCTGCATGAGACTATCCTCAAAAACAAAACAAAACATGCCAAAGATTCCTTTTTAAAATTAATTAATTTTAAAATATGTATTAGTATTTTGCCTTCATGTGTGTCTGTGCACCACATACATACCTGGTCCCCATGAAGGTTGAAAGAAGACGTTAGATCCCCTCAAGTGGAGATGGTTGGGTGGTGGGAACCTGGGTCCCCTGCAAAAACAACAAATGTTTTTAACCCCAAGCCATTTCTCCCAATCCCTAAAGATTCTTGTAAAGCTTGTAAATCAGTGTGATGGGCACTGGCAAGCAGACATGCTAACTTGCATTAGAGGTAAGGGTTCTTGAGCTTAATGCTTGCTTAGTGTAAGTAAGGCACTAGGGTTATTGCCCGACACTGCAAACAATGAAATTAGCTAAAAAATAAAAATACTGTTAGTCATGGTGGTAATCTCAGCCCTTAGGAGGTAGTGGCAAGTGAATCTCTGTGAGTTCAAGGCCAATCTAGTCTACATAGCAAGCTCTAGGACATCCAAGACTACATAGACAGACTATCAAAACTAAAACTAAAAATCCTTCCTTGGAAAATGAGGTGATAGCTTAGAAAAAGTGTAAATGCCTTGGGGAAATTTCATTGGTAGTGTCTTTCTTCTTTCATTTCCCTTTCCTCTTTCTGGCAGTGATCACTCTAACTCATGCTATAGACAATATTTAATTCAGTGTGAATCATGTACCTATAAGGGCCTTAGAAGAAAATGTAAGAGCAGGACTGGGATATAGCTCATGGTAGAGAATTTCCAAGTATTTCAAGAAGGGGATCATGGGTATTATAGACTAAAGAAAATGGGTGGATGGGAAGAACTTGACCTAAGCAAACAAACAGAAACAAAGCAATTCCAGGTGGCAGAAACTGCTACTACAATAGAACTCTTTTGTTTACTTTTTTCTCTTTAAGAATTTGAATCCAAGACTTGACACAAACTAGAAGAGCCCATTACCACTAAGCTATGCCCCCAGAGTCCAAGCAGGAACATCTAGAAAGAGTGTTTTCCAACACTGGGGAGGCTGAGGCAGGAAGGTGTCAAATTGAAGGCCAATCTGGGCTATATAGCAAGACCATGTCAGAAGAGGAGAGGAGAGGGGAGGGGAAAAATGAAAGGAGAGGAGAGGGGAGAAGAGAGCAAAGTGGAGGAGAGGTGAGAAGAAATGGGAAAGAGAGGGAGGGAGGAAAGGAAAGGAACAAATTTAGCAAGAGAAATTAACATTACTCCGTGGAAACAGCCTGGGGATAGTAGAAAGTCTAGCTTCAACATTATCAGGGTCACTATAGAGAAGTCCTTGCAATGACTGTCACTATGTGTTAAACATTGCTCTGTGTCCTGGTAAAGCTCCAGCAGAATCTGTAATTCACTAATCGTATTGAAGGAACATCAAGTTTCTAGTTTGATTGTCATGCTGTGGTTTTGTATCAGAAGTTTTCAGAAGTTGGAGAGATGGTGAGGTTGTTAACAGCACTTGTTGATCTTGCAGGGGACCTGGCTTTGGTTTCCAGCACCTACATGGTATTTCCTAACTACCTGTAACTTCAGCTCCTGGCAATTCAACATCCTCTTCTGGCCTCTACAGGCACCTGACTGCATGTGATGCACACATAGACACTCACACATATACATAAGATAAAAACAAATAAATAAATGTTAAACATTTTTTTATTTCATTTTTTTTTTGGTTTTTCGAGACAGGGTTTCTCTGTGTAACAGCCCTGGCTGTCCTGGACTTGCTTTGTAGACCAGGCTGGCCTCGAACTCACAGAGATCCGCCTCCCTCTGCCTCCCAAGTGCTGGGATTAAAGGCGTGCGCCACAACGCCCGGCTTATTTCATTTTTTTGAGATAGGATTTCTCTGTGTAGTGCTGGCTGTCCTGGACCTTGTTATGTAGAGCAGATTGGCCTTGAACTCAGAGATATGTCTGCCTCTGCCTCCAGAGAGCTGGTATTAAAGGTGTGTGCCACCACTGCCCAGCAAAAATGTTAAGCTTTTCTTTTCTTTCTTTCTTTTTTTTTTTTTGTTGTTTTTTGAGACAGGGTTTCTCTGTGTTACAGCCCTGACTATTCTGGACTCATTTTGTAGTCCAGGCTGGCCTTGAACTCATAAAGATCTGCCTGCCTCTGCCACCCGAGTGCTGGGATTAAAGGAGTGTGCCATCACACAAGAGAGTGAAGCCTCCCGGTGAGACTGTGATGAGAATTTCTCTGCCAGATGAGGAAGAGGTGAGGCAGGAAGAGGAGGAGAGAGCCTCTGTCCATGTGACTCTTGACTTAAATATCTTCACCTGTCATAATGAATTGGCAACATGATTTTTGGCAGAAGCTTTTGCACGCTTCCAAGTCATGCCCTGGGCAATGTCTCTCCATAGCTTTTCTTGCAGAGGGCTGAGGAGCAGCAGGTGGTCCGGAAATTGTGTGATCTGTTGTCATAGATCTCAGGGCAGGCGCCTCATGGCATGTCCCTGCCCAAAGTCCTATGATCAAAAAAGTCATCCATCCTTGGCAGGTTCCCAAGGATATGTCACATGGGATGTAAATCTTTTACCTTAAAGTCCAGGCTTTTCCTATTCCAATATCCCTATGCTATTAAATGCTATCACTAACCCCACCACAGCCTCCTCCTTTTCTTTTAAGATTTATCTGTTTATTATTTTATGTATGTTTTACCTGCATGTATGTATGTGCACCATGTACATGTCTGGTACCATAGAGACAAGAAAAGGGCATTGAATACCCTGAAACTAGAGTTACAAATGGTTATGAGCACCAGTGTAAGTGCTGGAAATTGAACTTAGGTCTTTTGCAAGAGGAGTAACGCTCTTAACCACTGAACATCTCTCCTTCAGAGCAGCCTTGACAGAATCTCATTAAGCTATCCAAGCTGCCCTCCAACTACCTCTGGATCCCAGGCAGACCTTGAACTAGCTGTTGTCCTCCCTCAGTCTACCCAGTGGCTTGGATTTCAGGCCTATGCCATCAGACCAAGTTCCTTTAATGATCCAGTGTTTCTAATTCAGATCAAGTCCAACTTTTGATCTCTTTTATCCTTTAGGATGTTTCCATCACAATGATTAGCACTCATTACCTAACTTGAGTCATGAAGGCCTCATCCTCTATGTCTTTCCATGTTGATGGTGCTAGAGACCAAACCCCGAGTCTTGCTCAGGCCAGGCAAGTGGTTTTCCATTGGGTTACACGCCCCCCACTCCTATTCCTGGTTTAAGAATTTTCATAGTTTTGGCTCTTCATTGTAGGGCTATGATTCACATCAAGTTAATTTCTGAGTATAGTGTAATGCAGGAATCTAAATGTTTTGTTTTCACGAAACTATAATATCAATAAGCTCGCTAGTTTTTATGTCAACAAGACCCAAGCGAGAGTCCTTTTGGGAGAGTGAACCTCAATTGACAAAAATACCCCCACCAGATTGGCCTGTAAGCAAACCTGTGGTGCATTTTCTTATGATTGACGTGGGAGGGCCTAGCTCATTGTGGGCAGTACCACACCTGAACTAGTGACCCTGGGTGCTATGAGCAAACCAGTAAGCAGCTCCATGGCTTCCACATCAGCTCCTGCCTCCATGCTCCTACCCTGTTTGAGTTCCTACCCTCAGTGATGGACTATGCTGTAGACGTGTAACCTGAAGTAAACAGTTTCCTCCCCAGGTTCCTTTTGGTCATGGTGTTTTATCACAGCAGCAAAGCCCCTCAGACACCCAGCACGATTTATAGGAAAGGTCTTTCTTTCTTTATTGAAATGCCTTAGTACTTTTGTCTAGAGTCAGCTGATCATGTATTTATTTTTACTTTGATGTTATTCATTGATGTACATGCTTGCCTTTCTGTTCACTATGTTATTTTTGCACATGCATATAAAAACCACTTTCAACGCAAAAGTTACTAATCTACTTTTAGTTTTATTTATTTGTTTGTTTATTTATTTAGGTTTTTCGAGGCAGGGTTTCTCTGTGTAGCCCTGACTGTCCTGAACTCATTTTGTAGACCAGGCTAGCCTTGAACTCACAGAGATCCACCTGCCTCTGTCTCCCTAGTCCTTGGGATTAGAGGTATACACCACCACACAGGGTCACTTTTATTTATTAGTAATGTGTATATGGGAGGGGTACTCATGCCATGACCCACACGGGGAGGTCAGAGGACAACTTCATAAGAGTTGGTTCTCTCCTTCCACCTTTACATGGCTTCCAAGAAGAGAACTCAGGTCCCCAGGCTTATGAAGCAAACTTCTTTACCTGCTGAGCCATCTTGCAGGTCCTTGTCTGTTTGTTTGGTTTTGTGACAGAGAATTGAACTTGGAGGCAAGGCGGTGGTGATGCTGCATGCCTTTAATCCCAGAATTTGGAAGGCAGAACACCCACAGGGCAGCTCACAGCCCTTCTAACTCCAGACTCTCTACTGGCCTCCTCAGGTTTCTGCATACGCATGGCATACATTCACACAAACATATACAAATAAATAAAAATAAAATCTAAAAGGAAATAAAGAAATAGAACAATAGGTCTGGGAATGGTGCTCACCTGCAAAGTGCTTGCTGACCTTGGTTCAATCCTCAGTGACACAGGGGGGTAAAAAAAAGAAAGAAAGAAAGAAAGGAAAAGAAAAATAAAGCTGACACTATAGTATAGTTGTTTACTTTTGGTGAACTTCACCATTCTCATCATGAAGTAGACCAGCTTTATCACTCACATGAAATCCTACTGATAGATCACAAGGCTTTCCCACCCCAGAGGTTATATAGGAGGTTAAACATTTCCTGGTTGGAGTGGTGGAATTCTTTGGTGATCATTTTTTCCAGAGTCATCCATGCTGGGGACGGAATTCCTAGAAACACAGATGTCCGAGGTTACTCTTGCTCTTCTACGCAGTTCTGATAACATGAGGTTACCAAGTTAGCCTTGAACAGTACCCTTTCTTTGGTTTGTCAATCCACTCTATATCTGGAGTGGATAGACATAACAAAGAAAAAAGAGAAAGTTTGACTGACTGGATGTGTCTGTGGATAAAGAGTCTTGCCCCCAAGGCTGACTGGCCCTGAATTCCACCCCATGACCCACACAAAAGGAGGAAAAAAAACTGACTCCTCAAGTTATCCTCTGAACTCTACATACATGTATTATGGTGCTCACACACATATACTGTGGCTACTGTCAAATGTGGCCTGTGATGCTCACACATGTGTGCTGTGGTGCTCACACATGTATGGTGGGGTGCTCACACACATGTGCTATTATACTTGTACTTGTGGGATATGAAGATCAGGCTTCCCTCCCCCAACAAATAAATAAATGTGAATTAAAAAAACTGTAAGAGAAAGCAATAAAGTCTGATAAAGCTTGTGACAAGATTTGCTAACAAGGACAGAAGCTTCTGCCCATCTTCTCACAAGGAGGCCCATTTCAGTCTGTGTCTTGGCGCGTATCTGTAATTCAGACATGGAGAGTTTAAAAGTGTCCTGGGCTACACAGTGAGACTGTGCTTCAAGGTTGTTCACTGACTTAACTGATTATTTGTTTGTTTGTTTTTTTTTTTTTTGGTTTTTCGAGACAGGGTTTCTCTGTTTAACAGCTCTGGCTGTCCTGGACTCGCTTTGTAGACCAGGCTGGCCTCGAACTTGCAAAGATCCGCCTGCCTCTGCCTCCCAAGTGCTGGGAACTGATTATTTTAATATGTATTTCCACATCACATTTACAGTATTTTCCGTCTAATAAACATGGTTACTTTTTAGGCCTTCACTTTCAGGTGTTATTTATTCACCTTCGGCTGTAGAAAAGGGACAGCTCCTGTCTCAAGGGCGCAGTCTCGGGAGCTGGCACTGTATCCACTTGTGATTATTCGCAAAAACAGACCCACTTCGTTTGAGCCGGGGTGTCACTGTATAGCCCTGACTTCCCTGGCTTTATAGAGCATGGCCTCCACCTCACAGATGCCTGTGGCCTCTGCCACCAGCGTGTTAGGATTAAAGGTATATGCTACCTGCTTGGCTTAAATTTTGATTTTTTTTTTTTGAGATGGGGGTCTCTTCTAACCCAAACTGACTTCAAACTCAAGAGGTGAGAATGACTTGATCTTCTAACCCTGCTGCCTGTACGTCCCACGTGCTGGGCTTATAGTCCTGCACCACCATGCCTGGTCTATGCAATCATGCAGTGCTAGAGATGGAGTCTAGGGCTTAGTGTATGGTAGCCAAGTACTCTACCAGTGATGCTACATCCCCAGCCCACTTATTAATATCGTCAAAATTTTAATCATATTGGGAGAGGTTGGGAGTGGATAGGAGCACATGGGAAGCTAGGGAAGAGCTGTCCCGGTGTTCAGGGGACTGAGGTAAGAGATTTATTTCAAATTTGAGATGAGCATGGATACAAAGTGAACTTCTGTCACAAAAAAAAAAAAAAGAAAAAGGAAGGAAGAAATGTGGTAGAAGTTAAGCCTTTTTAGTGAATCAGTAGGCAGTTCAGATTAGCATCCGGCAGCACATAAGGAGGAGCTTGGCGTCCCTTTAACTTGTTGAAATGGACAAAGCTCTGTTGAAGGGGCATGGCTAAGAAACTGAGCAAGTTGCGCAGATGATGTAGGTTGCCATGAGAAGCAATGGGACTGCTGGACATCTTGAAATCTTATAGACCCTGGAGACAGCCAAGGATCACAAGATAATGTCATATATAAGCCAGAGAGCTCCACGTGGCCATTCTCTTCCTCCTCCCCTCACCAACTGAGAAGTCATGCTGGAGAAGTGCACAGCAAGGTATGGCATATTCAAGCCATTAGGCTGCAAAGGTCATAAACTGTAAGGCAGAGTCCAAGAGAGAAAGACTTTTCACTACAAGTTAGTTTGAGAAAGACCCTTTGCTGTAATTCAGCCTATTAAGGCTGATATCAAAGGCAGAGTTGGGAAGCCACTTGGAAGTTGCTCTGGGAAGCTTTAGGCCATTAGGCCTATGCAGGAGACTGTGGAGGTGAGTCTCAGCTGAAGGAGGAAGTCAAATTCAAATTTGGTGGTTAAAATAGACTGGTCTCATACACCGGCCATAATTCAGCAGTTGAAATTAGCTTTGGCAAAACTGGCCATATGAACTGGCAAAGTTAAGGCCCAAATGGACATTGCGCTTTGAAAGGGACTGCCTGCTGGGACTGCCATAAAACCAAGGCATCATGCATCTATGCTAAGAATATTAATATCCTTTTAAGAAACTTAAAATAGCCATAAGGTGTTCATAGATAGATAAGGATGTTCTTAGATAGATTATAGGTTTTAGATTACAGGTTTTAGGTTATAGAATTTAGGTATTTTATAGGTGTTTGTTAAGTACTAATAAATATAAGTGAGTATAAATAAAAAATTTCAGTTACAAAGAAAAAAGATAGAAAGGAAGAAAGAAAGAAGCATGAGAGAGTTGATAAAATGGAGAGATCTAGACCAAGACTAAAGCAGACAGCACCAAGGGTGAAGAAAGACAGCCTACAGGCCACTGGATGAGTTTTGCTTTTATCTTAAGGAAGAAGCTAGACAGGATGCACTTCATACATGAATAAAATTGTCAAGCAAAAAATTCAATAAATGTTAAGGGAGAAAAGGAAGGAGATGGGGTACATCTCAGTGGTGAAACACATATTACAAGACTCTGACTATTCTGTTCCTGATACGCAGGACCCTGGATGTTTCAAGCAGGGAAAGACATAACAGATGGACTTTTTAACAATCACAGACTGTGTGGGGAATATCTATAAGGCTGTCATTGTCACCCAGGCTAGAGCTGATGGTTATTCAAATGAGGATGGGACAGCAGAGATGGAAAAAGAGGGAGGGATGTGAGAGTCATTCTGAATGTGATGATTTACTGCACATGTATATAGGGTCTACAGCAGTGGGATAGCTAGAGAAGGAGGCCTATGTTCCTAATTTATGGAATGAGTTTATGGCAGTTACTATTCACAGCCTGGAAGATACTGGAAAGGATGCAGACTTTGGTGGAGAGGTACCAAATGAGGTTCTGACAGCCTCTTGGACATCAGGATGCAACAAATGTACCTCCATCAGTAGTAGGGGATACTCTTCAAGATATTGGTGCATACAATAACTTTTTGAATAAAACACCAACAGCACAGGAACTAACTATCATCAACAGATTAGACTCTATGTAAAAATAAAGAGTTGCAAAGGAGCTGGGCATGGTGGTACCCACCTTTAATGCCAGCACTCGGGAGGCAGAGGCAGGCAGATCGTTGTGAGTTCAAGGCCAGCCTGGTCTATAGAGAGTTCTAGGACAGCCAGGGTTGTTACACAGACAGACTCTGTCTCAAAAAACAAAAGCAAACACACACACACACAGCCAATAACTAGTTTTTAAAAATGTTCAATATCCCCAGCCATTAGGGAAATGCAAATTCAAATTACTCTGAGATATCATCTCACCCTATTCAGAGTGGCTAACATCAGCAAATCTGACAACAAATGTTGGAGAGGATGTTGGGAGAAAGGGACCATTTTCACTGTTAGTGGGGTGTAAATTAGTACAGCCATGGTGGGAATCATTTTGGGGATTTCTCTTATGACCCCACTATTTCACTCCTGGATCTATACCCAGAGAACAACAAACCCTACCACAGAGTTCACTAGACCAAAGAACTGGAGTCAACCTAGACAATCCTCAACGGAAGAACGGATAATGAAAATTTGGTCTCAATATAAAATAGAATACCATTCCGCTCTGAAGAAAAACATAATCACAAATTTTGTGGAAAAAATGGAAGGACTTAGAATGTATAATATTAAGCAAGGTGGCCACATTGGTAATGATCTTTGTATATTGATACAAAATTAAGGGTAACGCTTTTTTTTTTTTTTTTTTTTTTGGTTTTTCGAGACAGGGTTTCTCTGTATAACAGCCCTGGCTGTCCTGGACTCGCTTTGTAGACCAGGCTGGCCTCGAACTCACAGAGATCCGCCTGCCTCTGCCTCCCAAGTGCTGGGATTAAAGGCGTGCGCCACCACCGCCCGGCAAGGGTAACGCTTTTTAAAGATATTGTACCTAGTAATGCTTAAAAATGAAATGTGAAGTTTCGGCCTTTTGCTACCAACTGTCATAACTGTTTAGGATAATTAAGAAATGCAAACTGGCCGGGCGGTGGTGGCGCATGCCTTTAATCCCAGAACTTGGGAGGCAGAGGCAGGCGGATCTTTGCGAGTTCGAGGCCAGCCTGGTCTACAAAGTGAGTCCAGGACAGCCAGAGCTGTTAAACAGAGAAACCCTGTCTCGAAAAACCAAAAAAAAAAAAAA